>BCJK01000003.1:374137-392261 GCA_039545395.1 Filobasidium uniguttulatum | reverse complement strand
TTGGTGGCAAATGGTGGCAAACATGCATGGTGCATGGTGTAAGTTGATCCCAAGCATTCAGATACCATTGTTGGTTCGTTTGCAAGTTGTATTAGACAAGTGGGATGTGTTGCCAGCCGTTTGCAGTTGTTGTGAAGGGTTGGAGATCGATGTAATGCAATCAAAAGAGTGGTGGCAAATGTAGAACAAGTTCAGGAATGTTTAGCCTGAGTGTTTGTCATGTAGGGACAACGGTTCTAGCTCACCACACCGCATTGAGACACGTCTAACTGTGGCCAAATTTTGTAGCTTCAGAGCAAACCATGACATCAAGCACTCAAGTTTCACCAAGAATATTACCATCTTTCTGCTCCAACCTAGCACCAAACATTCTCACGCAACACTGCTGCCTTTCCAATCTAGTATCTCTCATTAAATCTGCTCGTAAGTCAAAGAAGGCCATGTCAATACTACAGTAGCTACCCCTGATTATCCCAGCTGCCACAAGATGATATCCACCAGACAGTGCATACATATAGAGGCTGACCTTGAACAATTTGGCTTTCAATTCCACAGCATCATGTCTGTCTTCATCGCAAACCTCCATCAGGTCTTGACACCTTGCAATCTGAGACCCAACTTTGTCTCAAAGAACTCCAGGACAAGATTAAACTCTGTCAGAGCATCACTGATGAGGAAGAAAACTGGATAGACAAAGATGCCAATCTGTGCAATGAGCAAGTTTTTGTTGAGAAGTGGGAGCAGCTCAGCAAGTCTTCCATGGAGTTAGCATCCAAGATTGAACGACAATGCCGGGCTGACCAACCTTTGTTTGTCAAAAAAGCTGTTGAGCAAGGCGACCACGGCTTCCAAGACCGTTACTGGTCCTATCAAAGCAAGGCAGCAGCCAACAATTGTCAATATTGTCTCTGATTCAGAAGACAAAATCATGATTGTCAATCCGCCCCCCATGTCAGCACCAGCTTGACCGGCTCGATTCCCTGGATGCTCAAAGAGCCCGTCACCTCCTCTTCTGCCTGCAAGGGTCAAGAGGACAGTCAGGGAAAAACAACAAACAAATGCAACATACTCTATTAACCAAAGGCTAATGATCCTCACCTGGCACAAAAAAAAAGGTTGCTCACAACAGGAGACCACCAAGCTGCGGGTCTCCAATATTGACCAGAAGAAGGTTTTGTTTTGGCTCAAGCATGAAAACCTGTGGCAGCAGCAAGTGAAAGAGGACCCCTCTACTGGCGCACAAAAGCAACAAGGGAGGGTGTGCCATCCCACACTTCAATTGGCACTGGAAATCTGGATCCAGCAAAAGCTCAACCAAAGGGTCTTCTTGACTGGGCCGTTGATTGTTGCAAAGTACCTGCACTTTGCCAAAGAACTCGGAATCCCTGATGACAAGCTGAAAGGCGGTTCAAATGGTTGGTTGGAGGGAATCAAGCGTTGTTTAAATCTCATCAACCGTCAACACCATGGCAAAGCAGGGTTGGCCAATCTCAACAATGTCGAAGCTGAGCAACAGCGTCTTCAAGTGCTGCTCGATGGGTGGAAGCCCAAGGACATCTATGGTGCAAGTCACCTTGAGACAACCAATTTCGCGCGTCTGAGGACCCCTCGCGCGAAAGCCTACTCCTCATGCCACGATGACTTTTAAGCTAAAAGGATTCCGAGGAAATACTCCTGAGAGTCGCCGGAACAAATCCCAGGAACTCTTTCGGCCCGGCGACCCCCGGTTCCCGAGTTATTAATTTTGGTTCCGCCAAATGTGGCGGGGGGGTTAGTGGCCCGTTAGAGGGCCGTTAACATTGTTTACTTTGTCATGTTTCTTTACTTTTTCAGTGAAAGTTCACCAGTAGGGATTGTTCGATATTCAAAATATCGCCCTCCAGTGGCTTTTTGACCTCAGTCATCCGCCCATTTTATTGAAGGAATCTTCATTACTTGTTGCGTACTTGTAACGTTCACTGCTGCACACTTTTGAGTAGTACCTTTGCATTTGACACTCGACTCCCGAAACCATGCCTCGACCCAACAAACAGCAGATTTCCCGTCGATTGAATGTACTCAAAAGGGGGAAACATTCTCAAAGGGCCGTCGCTTTGGCAGAGCCAGTCGTTACGGAAACCATAGGTAACGATGCCATCATCTTGACCGATAGTGATGAAGACGAGGTCATGCCCATTGAGGACCCAGAGATCACATTCGTCAAGGAGGATCCTGGCTTCAGCATCCTGACCGAGGATGATGATGTTCTTTCTGAATCTGGATGTAGCTCGACGGAATCATCTCCCGAACAGGACTACGACTACGAATCTGGATCGGAAGTAGACTGGGAGACCTTGTCCGACGACATGGAGCACGAAGCTGAGTTGCTGTCGTCGGACGAAGAAGATGAGGCGACCGATACCGAGACTCCCGATGCAGTGACCGAAGCCGTACCAGAGGAAGGCACCAGCCAGAGCCTCAGAGCAACCCCGTTCACTGCGGCAGCTGGAAAAGGCAAGAAGATCGATTGGGATCTGATTGACGCAGCCGCAAAGAACAAGGGGAAGGCTAAAAGGACGCAACAGCGTCACAGGAAGAAGGAGAGGGATCACCAGAAGTGAGTCGAGCGCCTTCAAACAAGCATGGAAGTCTGGTGAATGACCATTTCGCGAGGACATCTTAGTCACATTGAGAAGGGCAAGTTCGGCAATGTTCAACACATGCTGATGAAACAGGCTGAAAAGACCCGAGCTCAAGAGGGCGAAGCTGGCACGAGCATCCCGCCCAATGTCCCGGTCACCTCTCAGTCGTCCAGATCTCAACACGAGCAAAGACTGCAGGCCAGCCGTGCTCTTCACGATGAGTTGAAGGGTATAATGTCAAGATGGCATTCGCCCAGGAGCCGAACGACTGCAAACAATCCTGGAGGAACCAGGACCTACTTCGAAAGCGATCTTCAAATGCGACGAACAGGCTGGCTCCAGAACTTTTATGGATTGCTCGCAAAGGGAGAGTCCAGAATGTCAGCATCTCAGCAAGTTGCAAAGACCGTTGGGCTGGGAACATGGTATGGACCTCGGTGCATTCGATTGTGGGCAAGAACTTTTGAGACGGAATCTCGTCTTCCTACCTCACAGAAAGGAAGGTCGGTCTCGACTTTGACCATGCTCAATGATCCCGAGATCCGACTCGTGGCACGTCGTTTTCTGAGGAGCAATAGATGGGCGACGGATCCTCAAAAGTTCGCGAAGTTCGTGAATCAGGAAATGACGAAAGAGCTCGCCGACAAGTATTACAAGGACCTCGCAGAGGGCGAGATGCCAGCGGGCCTCGCGAAATACATGACGGAGTCGGTCCTTCCTGAACGTGGGATCAAATTACTCAAACCTCTCAGTGTCAGGACCGCTTTGAGATGGATGCGCTTGGAAGGCTTTGAGTACAAGACTCACGCCAAAGGTGTTTTCGTCGATGGCCACGAACGACCAGATGTCGTCGATTATCGTCAGAAAGTGTTCATTCCAAGATTCATGGAGCTTCGGAAGCGCATCCCCCTGTGGACCGCCGGTGACGAGAGTGACCACGCCAATCGTGATCTGATCCCTGTGTGGCACGACGAGTCGACATTCACGGCAAATGATGCCAACAAAAAGTGCTGGGTCTTGGAAAACAGATTCCAGATCAGGAAGAAAGGGGCTGGTAGAGGTCTGCACCGATCGGACTTCATCACATCAAGCCATGGATGGCTCGAAGAGGCTGGTCGGCAGATCGAGTACGGGAAGAACCATGACGGGTATTGGAAAGGCGAAGACGTTGCAAAACAACTCCTGGGAGAAGACGGGAAGGAAGGTGCGATCGCGGTATTCAAGCGTCTCCACCCCGGGAAACAAGGACTTTTCGTATTCGATAACAGTTCAGGGCACGGGGTCTACGCACCCGATGCACTCATCGCAAAGAAGATGCCCGTGCGGCGAGGAAGGTCGAAATGTGAGCCACCGATGAGGGATGGCTGGTTTATGAAAGACGGGGTGCTCGTCGAGCAAAAAATGGTGGACGCTGAAGGACATCTTCGTGGGTCCGACGAGATCTTGACGGAGCGCAAGCTGAACAAGACAGGGTTGCTTGGTAGATGTGATGGAAAAAGGGAGGATAACATGTGCTGTCACCGCCATCTCCTTGCCGCTCAACCGGACTTCCAAGATCAAGCTTCGTGGCTCCAGGAAATTGTCGAAGGCAAAGGTCATCAGGTCATATTCTTGCCGAAATATCATTGCGAGTTGAACATCATCGAGTTCTTCTGGGGCAGCGCAAAACGATATACAAGGGAAAGGTGCGACTATACCTTCTCAGGCTTGAAACTCACCGTCCCAGAGGCACTCGGTTCTGTCTCCGTGTTGACCATGAGGAAATGGGAGAACAGGTTCTGGCGGTGGCTTGAAGCTTACCAGAGCGGATCGGACGCTTCTGAAGCCGAAAGGACGATTAAAAAGTACACCTCGCATCGTCGAGCCACCGAAAGGAATGTCGATCGTGAATGTTGAGAGTCTTTCGCATTGCATAGATGCTGTATTTGAGCAGGCGCACCATGTATCATGTAAATCAGGTATGACTTCTTTGGTGCATTGATTCCATCGTCTACATGTTTTCAACTGGGCTTCCTCGTTGCTTGTCGCTCGGTGCTCGTTGCCTGTTGCTTGCCGGTACCCAGGCAAGGCTCGAGTGTCAGAGTGGGCAGTCAAGAGCGGAAACCGATCTTACTGCATAATTGCACGAGAGTTTACAGTACTCTGCCGTCGGTTTGGTCTTGGATGCTGTTTTGTGCACTTCAAATGCTTGGATACTACTGCTATTCGCATTGAGAGCAAGTACCTGAGCTACAGCAGGACCCTGATACCCTGATAGCCGGATATGAGCTTTTCGGCATAGAATATTCTGTTTTTTTTTGCATTTTTGAGTAGATTGGGGCTTAACAAAAGATCTGCCGCAATGCGGCTCAAAAAATGAGAGATTTTGAATTTCGGTTTTTTTGAATTTTGAAAATGTGGCGCGCGTTGGTTGTCTCAATGTGACTTGCACCATATAATGAAGACAAGACTGCACTCAACTACCAGAGGATCCCTACCCAAAGCTTGACCAACAGGAAGGAGCCAGGACAAAAGGTTGATAAGTGTAAAGATTTGTGCAGAGTTGCCTCTGTACAGTCCTTTACAACTAAATTTGTTTGTTTCCCAGTTCAGCAGAGTAAAATTCCTGATCAACAATTGTCAAAGACAAAGTAAAAGTTGTATCAAAGACAAGTGAAGAAGTTTGTGGTTGGGGTTTGGAAAGGAGAAGTTGAAGAGTGAAGTCAAAAGTTTTCCAGTTGTAATGACCTGGGTTCCAAAAGAGAGGAGAAGGTACTCCAAACTCTTGGATTTGCCCAACTATTTACCTTCATCAGGTTTGGCACTAAAATATGATTACATGAGCACAATACAATAAATAGAACTGCATGACCAAGCAGAAGTGGAAAGAGATGGTCATGACAAAGCAGAAGTGGTCACTTGACATGAAAAAAGGTCAAGTGACTTGTTGAAAATAGAAAGAAAGAAAATAGCAAACCGATTCCATAAGCAAGTGGGGCAGCAGTCCATTAAAAGAATAAGGTCCAAGAAAGGGATAGGGACAGCAGGGGGGCAGGTGTGGGACACCTGGTGGAGAGGGAGGAAGGAGTGGGGCCGTGTGGCTGTGGCAGGKAAAGGGKTGTCAGCAGGGCAATCCTTTACAATAAGACAAGGATCAGCGTCCACTTTGCAACCAATAAGAGACAACCTCTCTTCATTGGTGAATCCCAATCTCCCTGTGCTTTTGGAAAGAAGATGCCAAAGGAAATGGGCTTCAAGTACTGCTTCAATCAAAGTGCTTGGATGACAGGGGCAATCTATGAAGAGTGGATTTGGGATTGGGACAACGAGCTTGCTGCCATGATGCCCCCTTGCAAGATCCTGCTGCTGCACGACAACTTTTCCGGTCATACAGTCCCAGATGATCTGCAATGCATCCAAGTCAAAAAGCTGGCTCCAAACCTCACTTCTCACATTCAGCCTTTGGATGCCGGCATCATTGCCAATTTCAAAAAGGATCTACTTGAGAGAGTTCCTTGCCCAAGCCATTTGTTGCAATGATGACGGCTGCAATCCCAAGGATCTCTACAAGATTGATCTTCTGGACAGGATCAAGCTGGCTCTCTTGGCATGGAATGAGATCCGGCCGGAAACCATCTTCAATTGCTGGTGTAAGACAGAGATTCTGCCTCCATCACTGTGAGCTCAATCAAAGTTATCCAACCAAGACAATGAGGTGACACAGTCTTTGAAGGAAGTTGTGGATGAGCTGAACAGTTGTTGTAAGGTGGATGCTGTCTCAGTGGAAGATGTGGTCGACCATGCGGATGAGACCAGAGTGAGACAGGAGCTCTTGGATCAAGAGATCATTGAGCTGGTCACCAAGGAAGAAGAGTCCAAGGATGAGATCAAATTGGTTGAACCAGTCTTGCCTCCTCTGACCCTAGCTCAGTTGGCAAATGCGGTTGGACTTGTGCAACGGACACTGAAGCATAAGAACATTGCAGTCAAGAGTAGGATCTGTCAGGACCTGAAAATGCTGCTCAGAAAGGTTTGCAAGACTGAGTTCAATCAGAAGAGCCAGATCCAACCTAGGATCAATTCTTTCTTCAAAAAAGAGAGATTGAGATCTGCAGTCAGGCTTGTAGATAGTCTCTGAGCTTTTCATGTGTTATACAATTGATCTGGGCCATTGGTTGCTTGGGTATGATACCAGGGTGCTTGGAACCAAAGTGTACTTTCACTAGTAAATTGACCTGTCATAGTCCGTACTTGGCAGAAATTTGCACGGAGTACGGACTAGGCCTGATTACATACTAATACGGGCGTTTTGGGTTAGCCTGCACGGGATAGTACGGACTAGGATAGGTTACGCATTAGGGCAGGTTCTACTGTAGTCCCATTCCCAGTCTAAATCAAGTTTAGATTGTTGTAAAGCAGTCCCATTGTCCATTCCAAGTCATTCCCAAAGCCAATTCCATTTGAGAATTCAGAGAGAGGTGGCAAGTGTTGGCATTTGGTGGCAAACATGCATGGTGCACGGTGTAAGTTGATCCCAAGCATTCAGATACCATTGTTGGTTTGTTTGCAAGTTGTATTAGACAACTGGGATGTGTTGCCAGTTGTTGTGAAAGGTTGGAGATTGATGTAATGCAATCAAAAGAGTGGTGGCAATTGTAGAACAAGTTCAGGAATGTTTAGCCTGAGTGTTTGTCGTGTAGGGACAACGGTTCTAGCTCACCACGGTGTAACAATCTTTCTCCGTTACGTCCCAGCCCATGACCTCCCCTTGCCAACCCGATCCTCCTTGTCTACTGCCCAAGTCCAATCTCAAGTACCGGCTTGGGAACCAGGTTGTAACAGCTAGGCTTTCCATCAATGAGTTCCAATGTGATAGGAATGGCCAGAAGAGTTGGTTCCAACTTATTTTGGTGGCAAGAGTTGAAATCAATGAAGTTGGCCTCTGCTCCAGAGTCAACAAGAGCAAAGACAGAGAGATCCAAGCCAGAGGAGTGGTGTAAAGTGGTTTCCAGATGGAGAAGTGGTGGCAAAAACAAGTTTGTAGTAGTGGTAGCTGCCCAAGAGATGTGCCTGACATTCTGGCTCTTCAGTGCCAGGTCTTTGGAGAAGGACTGAGAGCCTAGGCATTTCCCAACTGGGAGGACTTCTCATTTTGTTGGAGAGAAGTGGTGGCAGCCTTTGCAGAGACAGCAGGTCTAGGTTTCTTGAGAGGACACTGCTCAACCTTGTGTTTGGAGTCTCCACAGTAGACACAGAGATTGTTCTTGATGCGCCGCTCATATTCATGAGGGACAAGTTTACCAGATTTGGTGAGTAGGTCTGAAGAGTTGTGTGACCTTTTGRTGTCCTGAGATGGRGAGGGACCAGTAGACARTGKAGGAGARRGCCRGTTGAAACRAGGGGTTGATGAAGGTAGAGAGAACCCTTTTTCCAGATTGCGTTCATGAATCCTGTTGTCCAGAGTGATGGCTTTGTCAATAAGCACATGGTAGTCCAAGGGGCGGCCTTTCCAAGTGATTTTATCCTTAACAGAGTCCTTTAAACCACGGTAAAAGATGGCACCCAAGAAGGAGGAATCTCATCCAAGAATGGTGGCAAGATGTTTGAACTCTGTAGCATAAGATGCAGCTGATCCTTTTTGTTTGAGGTTCATGATGCTGCGCTCAGCGGTGGCGAGTTCATCAGGATCTCCAAAGTTTTGACGAAGTTCCTTGCAGAAGAGATCATAGTTCCTCAAAAGTTCAGGCTCCATTTTGGCAGTGAGATAAGGCTGAATCCATCTGAGAGGGGTGCCTCTAAGGAAAGAAGCAGCATAATTGATCTTGATGGAGTCCGTGGGGTAGCGAGATGGTTGCAGGCGGAAGACCAGCGAAAGTTGAGTGAGGAATCCAGTGAGTTTTGACCGTTCTCCACTGTAGTGTTCTGGAGCAGAGACCTTTGCCTCATACTCATGAGACCCAGTAGTTGGAGCTGGAGTTTGAGAACGCCTAGAGGCCTCTTGCCTGGCCTGATCCAATTGCTGTTGAGCAAGAGCAGTAGCTGTTTCTTAAAGGGTCCGGACTTGATCTGTGAGAACTTGATTCTCATTACAGACAGCCTCATTTTGCAGGGACAAGTCTGCAAGAGCAGCTTCCAAAGCGGCAAGATGAGAGGTAGTTGTTGACATCTTGATGAGATTTGAAGAGGTTGAAGAAGGTTGAACACTTGAAGAATATTTGTTGAAAGTTGTTGAAGTTGTTGAAGAGTGAAGAGTCTGATATACTGTTACAACCTGGTTGAAGAAGATAACCAGGGTGGATGAAGGAGGGAGCTCTGTCCTGACAAGGCAGAGGGACGATAGAGGTGCACAGTCTCACTCTAGGACAATGAAGATATGTCTTGAGGATGAGTGGCAAATGTTGGATGAAGTCAGGATAGGATAAGGAGAAGTAACATATGATATTAGACTCTTGGGGAAGGTAAGTTCCACAAGAGGGCAAGAAATACAACCCAGAGGGGATTGGTATATATACTAATTGAGAGAGAAGAAGACTGTATGTGTGGGAAAGATTGCTAAGCTGAGAAGTAAAAATAGACTAGTTCCCAACTAATTGTTGGAATGGAACCAAATTGTCCAATGGTGGAAGTATTCTTCCAGATGGTTCCTGAGATGAAGGGAACGCGTATCCTGGCACTAGGGAGTAGCACCAGATCCTCCAGAGGTCAGGGGACCAGATCCTGACAGGTGTGTTGCTTTCCATGACCTTGCCTTATGGGTTGCAGGCCATGTTGTTGGTCTACGTAGCGTCCAACATGATGGACATCATCCCGCTGCGGCTTACCGGGTTCCATTTCTTCCATGAGATGGATTTCCTCCCTCTGTGACTTGTCTCCTTCCCACATTTCATCCCCAATTTCCATCTGTTGAAGGAATTCCTTGGTGAATTTGTCCTTTTGTCATCCAAAATAGAGTTGTGAAGGGCTTGATGGTCTTCAACTGGGTAAACCTTTTGCTGATCGTCCTTCTTGAAGTTGTTCTTGTTCTTGTTGAGCCTCTTGAAAGTAGCAGACACAGCATGCTTGACGTCCAATTTGTTGTAGCGGCCTGAGGGCGTTGCTGGGACTGGAGCAGGGGCCCAGTGTCCAGGTTTTTGGCAGCGTTGGCAATTGCCTTTGCGAGTGGCCATAGCAACCTTGATGTCAAGAGTTTTGAAACAAACACTGGGTTTTGCTAACCTTGTTGGCAGAACAAACCATGGCACTGAGCCAAATTGGAAGGTCATGTTCCTTGTCCCTGTGGTGACAGAGAACAGTCACATAGACCTCTGGAATGAGCCTTTGCCAATTTGCAAGTGTTTGCCAACAATGACCATAAGGTTGGGACACGGAGTGCAAAGGTCCTGAAGCAACAGGCAATCTGTTCTGGAGTCTTGTCATTCTTGACAGTCTGAGGGAACAATGAGAGAGCAACAGTGGTAGTTGCTGCATGGTTTTGAGGTCCTATCTCTGTGAAGATTCTTTCAAGGAACTTGAACCATGTGGGGCGGTGTGGGCAGGGGGTTGTGTAATAAGACACAAAGGTAAAAAGGTGGTAATGAAAGTTGTACACACAATTGAACAAGTCAAAAGGCAATGAGTGCAAAGGTTCAAACAAAAGATCAAGTCAATGAAAATGACAAGTTAAATAAACAGTTGTGCAAGTACTTCAGGTACTTCAAATTGATATTCAAGATCAATAAGACTAATCACAAGATGCTGCAGTCCAGTCCTAGGGATGGGAAAAATTTGTAATCTCCACTAAAATTTACAAATTACAAAAATTACACCTGTAAATTTACAAATTACATATTTTACAAGGGTATTACGTCAGCATTGTCAGGCGGTTTTGGCGGGCAGGATCTGCAGTTTCAGGCAACGTTTCAGGCTCAAACTTCCAGCCACCATGTGTAATACCGGTCAAATGTTGATAATCATCACAGCAGTGTTGGTGCAAGTGGCTCTGTGGGCACCTTCCGAGGGGTGCGTGGCAGGTTTTTGGAGCGCTTCAGCAATCAACCCCTCTCACCTTTTTTACTACAGATTGACCCAGTTTTGTGACTGACAGCCATGTCTCTCTTGTCTACTCTGACTACTCTCATGTATGTTTTTACGGCTTGCAAAGGAGACTATGTCATAGCGGGCATAGTGAAGCTATCTATGTGGCTTCAAATATCCTATATATTTGCTGTTCGAATGTTGTAGAGCAGAAGGACTTGAGGAGTGAGGACAAGCAAATTATCTTGTCCGTCTTTGAGATAGCATTTTCTTGACTGTCTCTACCATTAGGGCTCAGTGAAAACTATATTTCCTGCGTGCAGTCTTTGGTGTGATGTTTCCATTGGTGTGCTGACTGGCTGAGGAACACTCACAATGAAACTGGTGGCGTGCAGCTCAAGAACAGTGCTTGCGCAAACGGCAACAGTTTGACAGCCACATATGACACAGTCTATTCAAGTTCTTTCTATAATTTACCCAGTGTTATGAACAAGATCCTGTTAGCTAGATGAACAAACCAAGGTGGCGATGCTACTGAGTGGTTTCATATTCAAAATGCCAAACACTTGTCGAGCTAGATGCATTTCAGTGGCAAACTGATGTTTCATATACAGTACTTGGTAGCATATGCCCAATGTCTGTACTGAGTCCCTGTGCTGTGAGCCTGTGACCTCTTCTTTTTTCTTTGTTTCAGGGAAAGCATGCTAAATGCTACCAATGGCATTTGTTCATTTACCTGTTACCAAACGGTAGAGGCATAGAGCCGGGTATCCCAAGCGTTCAAATCATTGAGTTCAGTCAGAAGCAAGCAAGCAAGTGGGGCGAACCAGTGACAATGGATGATAACAGTGATACCAATAAACCAACAAAGACTTGGTCAAACTCTGACCCAAGCCCCAAAAAACGTAGGTACATCATTAGGATACTTCAATATACAGAGGGGGGAATTAAGTGGTCGCTAGTCGACAAGAGGGTCTTCGGAAATGGGTGCAAGTGGGGCAGCAGAGTTTGACAGGTCCAAGGAGTCTTTGTCTTTGTCCGGACAGGCTTCTCCTTCCATGGGAACCTCTTCTTGGGTGAATCACTCAGGTCTGTAGTCATGGTTATCCAACAACCTGTCGTTGGTGTAGATATATACCAGTTTTTCGACCCTTTCGTTCTTCAGTCTGTTCCGAGACTTGCTGTGCAAATATCCAAAAGTTGACCAAACTTGTTCACTGGCTCCAGAAGATGGGATGATTGACAGGAGTTGTTGTGCATACTCGGAGAGATCTCCGCCTGCAAACTGTTCTGCCCACCATTGAAGGGCAGTGAGACCCGACTTCTCAGGTGGGTTTGGGAAGAAGATGTCCTTGAAAGGGTCTTGACAAGAACGGAACGCAAGGAACTCTTCATATACTTTGCTCCCCTTCTCTGAGCCATACTTGTTGCGAAAGATCGTGTGAGCCTTCTTCAGGTTGAAATGCTTCTGAATGACCTCTTGCTGGTATCCAGGCAAAGTGACATCCAGTAACGCAGCCATGTAAAGATTGTCATCTGCAATTATGTTCCATCAATCCAAAACAATCTTCATGATTTGTTCTTTGAAAAGCTTGGGGATCTTTCCTTGAACAACGCTCAACAACCAACTGTAGGATCCATAGCTCTTCAAAAGCTGCGGGGCATTTTTCTCCATACCAATGATAACTTGGACAAACGGTTCCACAATCTCTTTTGCCATCAGCAGGTTAGACCAGAGGGCTGGATCCTCAACCAAAGCAAAGACCTCCTTGCCATATCTGTTGCTTTTGTTCGAATTGAGGAGCGCAGCCTTGACCAAAGGTTCCAGAATTACACTTTTCAGAGAATCTTTGCTGGTCAACAAACTATTCATGCAATTGAGATTGGAATGCCACCTTGTGACCACGGGGAGGGACAGCGCTACAGTCTTTCCCAGGAGATGTTTCTGTTTGGACTGAAGCTCACTGTATGGAGCATGTTGGTATTTGAACCACTTGACCATCATGGTCATTCTTTTGATGGTATCAGCAAGTACGTCAATCTTGAGAATGTCTTGAATCAGAAGGTTGACGCTGTGCAATGCACACTTGATGGGGTAGATGTGTTCATGGGAGCTAACAACGATCTTGGCAGCAGCCAACATGTTGGATGCAGTATCAGTGCATATTGCATTGATATGTTCCGGTCCAACTTCCTTGATGATGCGTAAAAGCTCAGACGCCAAGAAGTCTGCGTTGTGAGCTGCCGACCCAGTAGCATTGCTGGAATGAAAGTAGGCTTTGCCCAYGGGGTYGACTAAGAYGTAGTTGATAATTGGTTCCTGCCRAGTATTGGTCCAGCCATCGGTCACTAAMGTGAACCGCAACTTTTTCTTGGTACTTTTGGCCTTYGCAAGTTTGTTGGAGAACACATCCTTCAAGTTTTTGTACTGTGCATCCAGATATTTGTTTGCAATTGTTTTACGGGTCGGTGGCTCATAAGTGGGCCTGAGACGTTTGACAAACAGYTTGAACTTCGGATGCTCAACYGTGGTGAACGGCAGTCCAGCGGAGAAGACRAAGTTGGCAAGCATGGCGTGAATACTCTTGGCTTCATCCGGTTTCATAGAGTCCACGAAGGGAGTGAGAGGACTCTCTGGTCTTTTACGTTTTGCAGACCTTTGCGGAGTTGTGTATAGAGCTGTTGAGATTCCGAGGGAACCAGCAATGAGCCTTTGTCTTGTTTATGCAGAGAACTGGCTGGTCCTGCGTGTACTTACAATCAGCATCTTCAATATCTTGCGACTCATCATCCCCATCAACCTGAATGGGGTTGTTCTTTTGCTTCCCTTCCTGAGCCTCTAGGTGTTTCTTCTCAACAGCTTTATACTGCGTAGTCCAGCTTTGAGCCAATGTGGTACTGATCTTTGTGCAAGAGTCGCCTAAGTGTTTCATCAAACAAAGAGGATCCTCTGTCTTGAGTACATTGTTGCAATACAAGCACGTCAGGCAAGCTTTCCCTTCACGGGAGTACTGTGCATGTATGGGGTGTTTAGTCATTCTAGAAACACAGTGACTGGCATGTACTTGTAAAACCACAAAAGCAAGACAATGGCCCTTCTGGCTACTCTCATATGGGTGGTTCTGCTACATATATACAGTGACAGGAAGCGATCAATCTGATCATCACCTACGGACCTACCAGCTTACCAGAATCAAGACATTGTTTTGAGGTTTGAAAATTGAAAGCTTGATGATATGCCTGATGCAGTGAACCAGTGATGCCTGATGGCCTGATACCTGATGATGCCTGATGATGATGCGATGATGCCTGACGGTGCGCTTTTGAGGGGTTTGTAAACTGTAATTTTTTGATCCCCCCAAAATTTACATTTTTTACATGTAATTTGTAAACTGTATGTAATTTGTAATCCCATCCCTAGATGTACCAGCTTGGATGTCCAAGACCTGTATTTGTTGATAGACCCAATGCCCACAAGGCCATTTATCGTTTGATCAATGACTATGCTGGAAAGCATGGATACGGAGTAAGGCAGTGTAGAGGCCACCTGGAGCCCTGAGACTCCAGGATAGCATAGGGAGAGAGCAGTTTGGAGGATTACATGTTGATTCTGTTACTACCAGTAGTACAGTATAGTATTGTTTACATTCTGCAGGCTCAAAGGATGTGCTGGCAGGCTGGGGCAGCACCTTAACTTCCAGGACACAGCCCGCAAGCTGCGCCTGGCACGCACAGCGGATGAACCGGGGTCTCAGTAAAACAAAAGGGATGAGAAACATGTACCTTGTGTGTGGAAGAGAAGGATCCCACCGTGATATGCATGAGTCATTGGCCAAGTCAAGGATCAGGCCTATGCACACCAAAAAAATTGCTTGTCCCTTCAAGATCTATGCTTGTTGCTACCTGTATCCAATGCAGGACACATGGACCTTCAAGATACAATGTGGTCTTCATAACCACCAACCTGTGCTAGCCTCAAGTTACCCACCCAACCGTCAGCTGGATGAAGCTCAGATCTCCAAAATTGAGAACCTCTCCACCTTGGGAGTGCGGGCCAAAAAGATTGTGACAAAGCTGCGTGAAAAGGCTTTGAGCTGCCATGTGATACCTAAACAGATCACCAACATCATGAGTCAACATAGGTTGCAAGAATTCACAGCATCCAATCCCACTGCGTCAATTGTAGAGCAACTTTGGCAAGACAAAATCCCCCATAAAATTTGGCAGAGCCCAACAGGCCAGGTCACTCAATTCTTCTTCACCACTGAGCAGATGATCAACTTCTCCAGACAGTATCATCAAGTCGTCCTGGCGGATTGCACCTATAAAACAAACAAGTGGGGGATGCGTTTGCTGCACATTGTAGGCTTGACTTCAACTGGATCATCCTTCCTGGCCGCCGCATGTTTCATGATGAAGGAGACTGTCACGACTCGGAACCTAGATGACCTTCACCGCGCTAGTGGGCACTTCCCTCATCGTGACACGCGCAACATCTAGCAACTTCCAGTCGCCACCAGCAACTTCAACAACTTTCCAGTTCACTTCTTTCACTGGATTGTTCTGGTACTTTTTATGTAGTCTTGCCACTCAACCCTCATGTATAAATAGTGGCTTGAACTCATGCCTTTGTACATCCCTCTCGCCTCTTTTGGCTCAAGGGATTAATATCTCATATTACTACAGAAGCACTTCGACTCAGCTTTTCCAACTCAAGCTTTCCACAGTCAACTTCTTCCACTCGTAACTCAGTCACCCTTCAGGCTAGTTACACCTGACAGTTCACGTCACCACAGTAAGGTCCCGTCCTACTGTAAACCCTCAGTCGTCCCGTCGACTTACTCGTGGTACTCCGTTGCCACTCTCCCTCCTCTCCGGTCCACCAGGCCACCTCTCGTCCTTCCACCGCTCGAGTACTCCGCTCCTGGCTCGGGAAGTTCAGGTCGTAACAGAGACTGAAGAGGCTTACACTGAAGCCTTGGAGACATTCCGGAGTTTCCTTGGCCAGGACTACAAGCCAGAGGTCTTGGTCACCGACCGCAAACTTGCTCTTATGAATGCCATTCCCATTGTCTTCCCCAACTGCTCATTGATGCTGTGTAGTTGGCACATAATGAAGAGTGTCCTTGCAAAAACAAAAAGGGGATTTGGCAAAGGCTGTAGAGGAGCTTGAAGATGATTTTGCCCATGCGTTGCCGGCCATTGAATACGCTGTAGGATGGCTTGAGTATAAGGAGCTCTTTGTTGCCACCTGGGTTGACAAGCATACCCACTACAGACAAGTCAACACATTGAGGGCAGAGAGTATGCATCAGGCATTGAAAAGTCAGTTGCACACTTGCAATAAAGACCTCTACGGTGCGGCGGAGAAGACCATCAGTCTCATGGACGGCCATTATAGAGACGGCAAACATGCCATCAATACCAACAAGATCACTTGTATGGAAATGCCCCATGGTCTTTTTGATCTGGTAAGATTGTCTTGAGAGTGTGTGTTGTGCCTTCCCACAAAGTCTCTAATGGACATTTGATTTGCCATGCCAGCTTCAAGGCAAGATTTCTTTCTATGCTTTGAAGAAACTGATGACTATTTATGAGCGCATGAATGCCATGAGCTTCAAGATGGAGAGTGAGAGGATGGACAAGAACTCACAAGCTTTGGGAAGTTTGACGCAGGACAAGGATTGTTGCACAAAGCTGATGGGACTTCCATGCCATCACATCATCTTGAAGAAGCTGTCAGGACCAGGGATCACTCCAATTTTGTTGAAGGAGATTGACGTTCAGTGGCACCTTGACCCGCCTGATGATGAGGACTCCGACCTTGAGATGCCGTCTTGTGCTCCTGCCATCCTCAATCCCATGTACGTCTGCAGCAAGGGTAGGCCTTCTTTGAACAAGCTCAAGCATCAAACAATCACTCACAAATTGTCGCAAGCATCAAATTGCACAAAGAGAGACCCAAGCCTGTTTGAACACATCCAACTAGCGGAAGACAAAGCCTTAGGCTGAGTCCCCAAGCAATCTGGCCATGATTGACGCAATCACAAACAGTACAAAAAGGGATTGCTGGGCGAAGACTTGGGATCAAAACAATCAAAGGACAAGTCAGCTGTCTCAGAACATTCTGCCTCCAAGGGTACGCCTGAAGTTGTCACTGAGTGGCGAGCAGTCATTTGACGTTGTGATGAGCTAGAACCGTTGTCCCTACATGACAAACACTCAGGCTATTCATTCCTGAACTTGTTCTACATTTGCCACCACTCTTTTGATCGCAATACATCAATCTCCAACCTTTCACAACAACTGCAAACGGCTGGCAACACATCCCACTTGTCTAATACAACTTGCAAACGAACCAACAATGGTATCTGAATGCTTGGGATCAACTTACACCATGCACCATGCATGTTTGCCACCATTTGCCAACACTTGCCACCTCTCTCTCTGAATTCTCAAATGGAATTGGCTTTGGAATTGGACATGGCTTTGAGAAATGCTTTGGGAATGACTTGGAATGGACAATGGGACTGCTTTACAACTATCTAAACTTGATTTAGACTGGGAATGGGACTATATAAAGACAGCTAGATCCATGGGCACTGTAGAGGCCACCTGGAGCCCTGAAACTCCAGGATAGCATAGGGAGAGAGCAGTTGGGAGGATTACATGTTGATTGTGTTGCTACCAGTAGTACAGTAAAGTATTGTTTACATTCTGATGGCTCCAAGGATGTGCTGGCAGACTGGGGCAGCACCTTAACTTCCAGGACACAGCCCGCAAGCTGCGCCTGGCGCGCACAGCGCTCAAAACAAGATTCATCTTGTTGATTGGAAACAAACTTTGGGATTAGGTTCCGCAGAATATGAATTTCAACATAGTCTGAAATGTTTTATCCTTTGTTATGAAACTGGAATCATAGCCGTTTTTTTTTGAGAACCTAATGCCTGACAATGACTTGAGATGTTGAACAAATCTCTATTGATTCCATTGAATTCACTATCAATAGCTGCTCAGCTCTGCTATAACTCACAAGCTACCCGCTCAGACTTTTCTTAGTCTTCGAATCTCTCTCACGTTGTGGGATAAATATGTGGGGTAATAGATTTGACTGACAGTCTATAGTAGACGTTGTGTAACGTTTGTAAAGGGATAAGTTTTGACCAGCGAAGCTTATAGAGAAGTTGTAACGATGTACGACGATGTATCGAAGTAGCTAGCAACGATAGGTGATGTAGAGATCGTTATGTTCAACGATGAATAAAAGTATCAAGAGCTTGTATCAAGAATCCAATTGTTGGATGTATCACAAGATCAATAGGAAGGTGACAAGTATAGTCAAGTAGAAAGGTAGATTTGACCAGCAAATCTGATAGACGACTTGAATGAACAAGTATCTAACGGTGGCAAAAGTATGCCTGTTATACAACAAAGATTCGACCAGCGAATCTATTCAAACCAAAGTATGATACTCCTGGTCCTGCCAGTTGTAGTATCACTATAGAAGCGAA
>BCJK01000003.1:349024-373307 GCA_039545395.1 Filobasidium uniguttulatum | reverse complement strand
CCCAAAGCCATGTCCAATTCCAAAGCCAATTCCATTTGAGAATTCAGAGAGAGAGGTGGCAATAAGGAATGGTGGCAAATTGGTGGCAAGTGTTGACATTTGGTGGCAAATGGTGGCAAACATGCATGGTGCATGGTGTAAGTTGATCCCAAGCATTCAGATACCATTGTTGGTTCGTTTGCAAGTTGTATTAGACAAGTGGGATGTGTTGCCAGCCGTTTGCAGTCGTTGTGAAGGGTTGGAGATCGATGTAATGCAATCAAAAGAGTGGTGGCAAATGTTGAACAAGTTCAGGAATGTTTAGCCTGAGTGTTTGTCATGTAGGGACAACGGTTCTAGCTCACCACAACGTTCAAAATGCAGTCCAACCCTACTCCACAAGGAAATCTGCTCAATGTTGCCCCAGGAGAACCTCATGAGGAACAAAACAGTGTTGGCCAGGACGCTGCAAGTGGACGCCAAAGAGAAGACAACTGGAATGAAAGTGGAGACAAAAGCAATGCTGGCGACTGGCCCGGTGCACCTCCACCTCTTTTTGACCCCGGTTGGCTTTTTCAAGAGCGCTTTGCGCAGGATGATTCGAGCACGGATGGAAGTGGAGATAGCAACTGGGCAGATGGCAAAACACTGCTGGTGTCCTGGATACGGATGGAGAATTGGAAGAGGTTCAGACTGAGGAGACTAAGAATTTGACTGAGGACTGCCACAACTGACTGCTAAGCCACAATACCGCACTCTGGTCACACTCAGTTTGACAAGAAGACCAAAAATCAGGTCATCTGCAAGAACTGTGATGCTCTATTGAAGACTGAGGATATTCACCGCTTGCTCAAACACTTGGGGTCATGTGAAGCCCTCAGTGATACACTCCAACAATTGTGGAAGAACAAGTTCAACATCATAGACAAAAAGAGAACACAATCCCAGCGCAATAAAGAGAGTTCAAGTCAGGCCTCAGTTGTTGAGCTTACCAATGATGACAGTGAGTGAGGACATGGTTAGGGGTTAGGTCAAGCAAGCCCAGTTTTTAACTCAACTGTCTGCCACCAGGTGTGATTGAAACACCCACCAGGACTCCACAGGGAAGAAAACTCAACAGGAATTGCCCTCTCACTCCTCTAACTGCCTTTGTTGATAGAATGAGTGAAGATGAACATCACAAACTTCATATTGCCTTGGCGGATCTTCTCTTCTTGGCCGGCTTGGCTTTCAATGTTGTTGAACATCCCAAGTTCAAATCCTTTTTGGCTCTGCTTTGGCCCGGATACAAGCCGCCTGCTCGCAAGACGATCTCAAACAAGTATTTGGACAAGCAATACAAGGGTTTGAAGTCAAGATTCATAGGGCCAGAGACAACAAAGAGCACTTACATTTCACTTTGGTCACGGACAGATGGACAAACACCCGCAACAAGTCCATCATCAACTATCTATTGATTGAACCCACCGGAGAGGCCTACTTCCACAGGTGGCAAAGCCCACACAACAGATTTCCTCTCATCAGAGCTCAAGAGAGTCATTGAGGATATTGGGGCAGCCAATATAAACACCATTTGCACTGACACCGCCAGCAATATGCTCTCTGCAGTCCCCAAAATCCGAGACACCTTTCCCCACATATATGCAATCAAATGCATGAGCCACAGTGTCAATCTATTAATTGGCAACATTCTACAATTGGATCCCCTTGCTGAGGTCATCTCAAAAGTAAAGACACTTGTCCGTTGGTTCAAGAGCTGGCACGTACCTCTGCATGAGCTGACTGTGAAACAGAAGCATTTCTGCGGCAAGTCAATTGCTCTTGCTCTTCTAAGTAACACAAGATGGCAATCACACCTGGACTCCCTGAGAGCAGTTCTCGATAGCAAATTTGCCTTGAAGAGTGTCATTTTAAAACCTAAAATCAGACAGCATCTTGAAAGCTGATCTTCCAGCAATGCCACCGGTCTGGCAGTCCTAGAGATGATCGAAGACCCAACTTTCTGGACTAACCTTGCCCAGGCCAAGGCCATCATTGAACCATCTGTGCAAATCATCATTGGTATGGAAAGGAACACCCCTCAGCTGTCAAAGGTTTACAGGGCGTTGTGCGCGCCGGGCGCAGCTCCTGGATGCTAGGACGGCCAGAGGACAGTATGCATGATGCCTGGACGCGCGCCAGTGCCAGGTCATCAGCTAGAATACCTTGTAATCACATCAACTACTGCCAATGCTTACCTTTATCCAATCAATCTATCCTGTGCTTCTCTCCTTGACCCAGTACCAGCGTTCTTGTGGCGACACCATTGTGATCCTACCCTGCTGCTAAAGGCCTGAGCCGGTGATTGATAACCAAAGCCCAAAGCCAAAGGAACCCTAAAGAAACCAAAGTCAAAGTCAATCCCTCAAGTTTATGCCCTCCAAAGACATTCCTGCTAAGTCAAAGCTTCTCCCACTTACAAACGAGCCATATTTCACCCATTCTTGTGCTAAACAGGCCGCCATCAATCCCAAAGGACCCCCTATCGAAGTAGCCAAGTCCTCTCCTGCCCCTCTGATCAAGATGTCCGGTCCTGAGATTCCCCAATTCACTGGATCCGGCTTTGAGTCATGGCTGGGAAAGTTCAACTTGGCAATGTTGATGTGGGGATTTGACGGAGATAACGCCAAAGTTGCCAAGATCTTTGCAGCAGCGGTAGTGCCCAACTTGCCGGCCGCCCAATGGCTGGAGACGCTGGAGGAAGATGAGCAGAAGGACTGGGATGCACTCCAGAGTTGGCTGAAGGCTGAGTTTGGTTGCAGGAAGAAACAGTCCGAGGCCCCCATTTGAATCATCACGACCCTCAAGTTGGACGACCGCAACATTGATATTGACAACGGTTCCGGCGTCAATCGACATGTTGCCTGGGCTTGCAAGATTCTGGCGGCTATCCCCAAGGTCAAACTTGATGTTGGTAGCAACCTGGTCCTCCCTGTCCTCAACAATGTTGGACCCCACCTCCGCCAGTTTTTGACCAGTCACCACCCAGATAGCGATGTCAAGACGGTCTGTACGGCTGTTTGAGATTTGAGTGAGGCTGACATTGGATCTGTCCAAGACCAGGTTTGCAGGGATCAGCAAGTTGACAACTTGCAACGGACCATCAAGCAACTCACACTTGGTAGCCGCCCATCCCCTCCCTTCAACTTGGCACCTCAACCCTCTCCCCCACGCTCCTTCCCCGTCCCGATGGCCCCTACTCGATGGAACGCACCACAGTCGAGTTTCCGTCCTCCTCCTGATGCATCAGTGCAAGTTGATGTTGGTCCATTTCCGGCAAATGACGATGGGAAGAGGCGATACAAGGCTGCTTGCAAGGCGTTTTATCATAAGTATGGGTCCGACTCCCATGCGCACGCTGACTGCCCGTTTCCCTTGACCCCTGGCACCGCACCGCTGGGGAGTGGCAAGTGTTTTAAGTGTGGTCAAGTTGGACACATGCAGGAATACTGTCATGCTCTGTATGCCATCCCAACCGACGAGGCCTTCTTCCGTGGGTCCTGGGCAAAGCAACAGAAGGAACAGCAATCAGCGCAGTCGTTCCGGTACCTTGAACGTTTGCCATCAGAGTCGTTTGACCACGTCGACGCTGCCATGGCCTACTCACAAGGGACTGGATCAAACGTGGTGGCCCTTGCTGCAACGGACATGGCCAAGCCCAAGAGAGCCGACTCTGTGAGTGTTGCCAATGAGGTTGTGGTTGAGGTCGCTGATACTGCTGACGGTGTCGTTGATCTTGTTGATGTGCCCACAGTGAACCTCGCGGACTTGGTAGTTGGAGACTTTCCTGGTGATGCAGGGGAGGCGGGCGGCGTTCCGTTCAGAGCAGTCCATGTGGCCGGTGACCTAGAGCCAATGATGATACCGGTAACTCTGACAACCTCTTGAGGTTTGGACAATAACGCTACTGCAAACGGTTCTGAGATGCACAACGCCAACGGTCATGTGGATTGTGGTGCAATGATGAACACCATCAGCCATTCTTGGTATGTTCTGCACCAGGCTAAGTTTGGCCCTCTCAACAAGCCGGACTTCCACTTTTGTCTCACTGATGGTTCACGGGTTCATTGTCAGGATCTGGTCCCCTGACCTCTGGAGGATCTGGCGCTACTCCCTAGTGCCGGGATACGCGTTCCCTTCATCTCAGGAACCATCTGGAAGAATACTTCCACCATTGGACAATTTGGTTCCATTCCAACAATTAGTCGGGAACTAGTTTATTTTTACTTTTCAGCTTAGCAATCTTTCCCACACATACAATCTTCTTCTCTCTCAATTAGTATATATACCAATCCCCTCTGGGTTGTATTTCTTGCCCTCTTGTGGAACTTACCTTCCCCAAGAGTCTAATATCATATGTTACTTCTCCTTATCCTATCCTGACTTCATCCAACATTTGCCACTCATCCTCAAGACATATCTTCATTGTCCTAGAGTGAGACTGTGCACCACTATCGTCCCGCTGCCTTGTCAGGACAGAGTCCCCTCCTTCTTCCACCCTGGTTATTCTCTTATAACCAGGTCATAACAACTGCCACTTCCAATTGATAAGCGGAAAACGGGCGTTAAAGTAGTCCGGTTGGATCAATGGTTGTCTTCAACACTGCACTTTCAGCTCCTTGCCAACAGGTATAATCTGATTGTCATCACAGTGGCCAATGAAGGGAAAGCAATCTCAATTGTGGCCCCAACTACCTTCATGGAAAAATACAAGAATTCTTGCAAAGCCCGCAAAGTCATTCAAAAGGAAATTCTTGGCAGACAAGCCAAAGGTTCATTATGCCTTTGGTATACTGAAACAGTCAGCGAGCAGCCATCAGGTCATTTTAACTATGTAAAGTTGAATTGGAAAAGCATTGAACTGAGAGAGTTAGTTGCTGARAAGGGATGCTTCACACCAAGTGCTGTGAAATTGTAGAGAATAGAAATTGCAACTGTTGTAGAATAGCCAAGACTTTACATGCATGTACTTGTAGTGACAAAAAGAGCGTAGCAATTCTGCTTTGCGCGCGCATCCACCCCTTGACAGTCAGTGTTCATCTTCATGTCAATGAACCTATAGAATCTATAGCATGATCCTTTGGTATCAGTTTCGTCTGTACACACACTCAAATTCATTTAAAAATGGGAGCCAATCAACAAGTCACCCCTACTAAACGTCAGAAGATTGTTGACATGCGTGACCTCGAGAAAGTCCCCTTTAGGGTGATCGCTGAAGAGACTGGAGTTAGTGTGTCTGGTTGCAGCAATATCTACCGGAAAGCAAAGGACAGAGGTCATTGTTACGACCTCCCAAGCTCAATGACAAAGGAAAAAGGGCACTCAAAAGATTGGTCAGACGTAATCGTTTCCAATTGTGGGACTACATTGGGAAGGACTACGGCCTTCACGGCAACACCGCCCGCAAGTACGCCAAACTTGCGGGCTTGTCCAAGCATCTTGGGCAAGAAAAGCCTGTATTACCGGCCAAGCACCGCCTGATGAGGCAGGCTTGGTCAAGGAGGAACCGGAACCAGGACTGGAGCCGTCTGATCTTCACAGACGAATGCTCCATTGAGCGGGGTCTCAACACCCCTTCCAGATGGGTTATCTGGGCTCCCGGAGAGGAATTCGACAACAAGAATGTCAGGCCAAAAGAGCCTTATGGTGTGGGGGGGCCATTGCCCGGGACCACAAATTCCCTCTTGTCCGTTTGACAAGGTTCCTGCAAGAGAAACCAGTCACCAAGCATGGCGTCAATGCCAAAGTCTACGCCAACAAGGTCCTCAAAGGGCCTCTGAAGGCTGCGGTTGACAAGATGTTGGATTCTCTTGGCGGAACGGTCTTTGTGGTTGAAGATGGGGCTCCTTCTCATACTGGGGGCGCCGCCCTGGACACTTGACGGGAATTGGGTTTCAACCAATTCGACCATCCGACGTGTTCTCCGGACCTCAACCCCATTGAAACCATCTGGCGCCTCCTCAAACATTGGGTGGGTATGATGGACCGAGTGGCCACTTCACTTAGAGAGCTCTGGGATCAATTGGTCGAGGCTTGGGATTTGATTTCCATCAAGGAAATCAACCGGGCTATCAACTCTATGCCTGAGCAAGTGAAGGCCGTGGCTGCAAGCAAAGGCGGATATACCAAGTATTGAACCGATTTACTTGTACCCCATGTCAATGAGAACTACATCCTGTAAAAAAAATTCAATAAAACTATGAGCAGCAGCGTCAGGACGGCGTCAACAACAAGCCCCACCCACATATTGGGGTTATCAAAATTTGTCTGAGCGCATCTGAGTTTTTAGGTCCCGCTTGGGGCACGCTAAACTTTTGCTAGTAAAGCCAGAGTTTGATTTTGACAACCCGTAGGATCTGCTCATCTGAGCGGATGTGGTTATGGTATCAAAAAAGTAACGCACATGAACTCGCATGTTGTGGCATTCCAAGATATGAGATTTTGTCATGTGCAACCGCTCTTATTGCAGCACATTGCTCAACAAAGAGAACTCTAACGCATTCACGTCACACACATCCTAAGTATCTTCCTGCTTGTACTTTACTTTACTCAAGAGCAAATGCTGCAAATCTTTCAAGTACAAGAGAATCTAACTACCAGTTTGAATTACCGGTTCCAGTTCACCACTCACATATTCATAATGCCTGCCATGACCAAAAGAGCTCATGTTTTACAGGGGATGGAAGCAATCATACTTCACCTTGCGACTCAGATTGACACGGCCAACAACAAGTTGGCAGACGCCAAAGACTGGGTCATGATGATTATCAACAATTCCAACAAGGGCTCAGCAACCGTGGAACTGGAGATGAAAAAAACATTGCTCACAAGAGGAGGAGATCAGCAGGCTGAAGCAACTCCTGTCCATGACATGGGATGCCTACAATGACGTCCAAGATCATTTCTATCTAAGTACTAGGTGTCATGAAGGCGTCAAGCACCACCAGATTCCAAATTTCCAGAGATTTTTCAATGAGCCAGCAAGGGAATTCAAACACAGAGTGAGTTCACGCATGATCAACGCCACGGACCTCACTAATCAACAATATTTGGAACGGCATTCAATCTCTTCATAGATCCGCATGTCACAAACCTCATTCTATTGGCTGGTTGAGTTAATTGAAGATCATCCCGTCTTTGCCAATAACTCCCATCATCAACAAGCACCAGTCAAACACCAGCTTATGGTCTGTCTGCAGCAATTGGGGCATTCTGGCAACAGTGCTGGTGCGCAGTCAATCGCATCCAAATACTCCATTTCATGTCAGACTTCCTCATTAATAATCATGCTAAGATGCTAGCTAACCCGGCCTTTTCCAAATCTCATATAGATGGCTTGGTTAATGAGTTCACTCTCCGTGTGATCATTGCTCTCCAATCTTTGGCACAAGAGCAGATCAAATGGCCTGATGCTGAAGAAAGAGTCAGGATTGCAAGAGAGATTGGCAATGTCTTGGCCTTCAGGAAATGTGTTGGTTTCGTCAATGGGTTGTATATCAATCTATGGAGTCGTCCCTCCAAACATGGAGATCATTATTACAGCTACAAAGGGTCGTACTGTCTGAACTCACTAGCTGTAGTTGACAACAAGAAAAAGATTTGTTACCTCAACTTAGGCTGGGTCGGCTGTGCCCACAACCAGAAGGTGATGGAGCATTCAAATGTGGGCTGTCAAATTTTGCTCTGCCACCATTTGTGCAGCTCGCACCGTTTGTTGACCCCATAATCTACTCAGCTTGGAATGTTTCCGGGGACCTTCCTTTTGGATGGCGAATATATCCTTGCAGATTCAGCATATGTCATGACGCCCAATATCATTCCCATCATCAAAAAACCAAGTGGCCAAAGCCTCAGTCAGCAGCAAAAGAATTTCAATCTAGCCCTCAGCAAACAGCGTATAGCTGTTGAACATGCTTTTGGTATGATGAAATCCCATTTCCAATGTTTGAAGGAGCTTTGCACAAGTATTAACTTCCGAACCACTGGACCAAACTTGCTGATATTCTGCAAGAAGGTAGCGCGGAGTCGGAGCTTTGATCCAATACCAGCGGCGAAACGATAGCACCATTGCTTGAAGAGTTATTTGCGAAAAGGTGATGTTGGCTCTCGGCCTATAATTTAGGGCAAAGTCAATATCAGTAAATTGTCTCTAGGACGTTGTTCTAGAGCACCACAACATCATGTTTAAATGCCAGGAAGCAGGGTTTTGCCCCGCCTACAACAATATTCTGCCTTCTGCCTTGTAATCATGACCTATCTTATTCCTATCAAATCATGGGTCAAAGAGCCAAATCAATTGCAAGTTTGTCAATGACCTTCTTGCATTGCGCACATACATTGTTGTATGAGGAGAGCACAAAGACACATCTCCCTCTCATTTTACACAGCAACAACAATGAATGGCATTACACTTGAATTTGCTTACAGGAGCAAAGTACAGGAGAAGACAGAGAGGATCAAGGGCACCTTTCTTTGAAGTTTGCCTCAATTTGGGCCGTCTCTGCAGCTACGTTGTCCTCCGAACCTTCTCTCTTCATTTGTATAGCCGCTCAGATGCGCTCAGACGGCATGCAAAACCGCAAACCCGTCTGAGCGCATCTGAGTTTTCCCAGCCAAATCGTTAGCGCCCTGAGCGCATCTGAGTTTTCCCAGCCAAATCGTTAGCGCCCTGAGCGCATCTGAGCGGCTATACAACCTTGGACCCAAAAATACAAGCGCTCAGACGAATTTTGATAACCCCTATTCCCTTGACCTTCCAAGAGAGACCATGAGGGTCTTGGCGGGTTCCCTCCCCAGATTGGTCTGTACTGGATTGCCCAAGACATTGAAGTACCCAATGTCCTTCTTGCCCAAGTCTTTCCTCAAGTGGATTCTTGGAGGACCAATTTTACCAAGAATGATGGGCAGGTCCAGCAAACCATTGCAGCCAAGGCGTTCCTCAACCTGATGGTTGAGTTGAAGAAGGTCGTGATTCAGGATTCAATTCCACTCATGGAAGCGTTTCCT
Organism: Filobasidium uniguttulatum; assembly: GCA_039545395.1. NCBI lineage: Eukaryota > Fungi > Basidiomycota > Tremellomycetes > Filobasidiales > Filobasidiaceae > Filobasidium > Filobasidium uniguttulatum. The sequence continues at coordinate 364,283 of BCJK01000003.1, read as the reverse complement.
GATCACTTCCTGTGGACTCACCCTGTCTTCAGCACTTCCAAGTATTGAGCGTACTGGGACTTGGCAAAGGGCACCATGGAGAAGGACAACACTCCAGGGGATCTCCTTCTCAAAAGAGCCGTGCCAATGTTTGTCAAACATTCCAACGCTCAGCACAAGAAGGTGATCCAACAGTCCAAGTCAGATGCCCTGAAGATTCAGGATATGGTCCAAGGCGTCCTGGGTGTGTGCAAAACCATCATGCAGTAGAGCCAGGAGCTGGTCAGGCAGGGCCAAGAGCAAGCCAGGTTTCAGGCTTCCCAGGTAAGAGCTTTCAGATCTGACTGCTCTTTGCGCCTAATGGAATCTGACAGTCCAATCCATCTGTGTCACTATCTCTTGCAGGCCCACGCTAACGTCAATGGGGTTGACATACTTTGTTGGATGGGAAACAACTTTTCTCAGTCCTCTGGAGTCTGTGGCAATGCCCAACCAGCCGTCTCAATGGACTTGGGTGCGCCGGTCCCACCTGTAGCAGTTCAGGGCAACACGCCAACCAACCCGGAAAGGCCGTACTGTAATGGCCTTTGTACCATCATGGATGCTTGGAGGGAGTACTCCCAGGGCTTGCGGGGTCAACCCTCTCTCAAATCCGTTCACTGTGCGCCTGGGTTCACCTTCGGCAACCAACATCTGGCGGAGAAGAAATGGTGGGAAAGCAGGCTGCCTCTCATCAAGGCTATCAAAGACATGGCCAGCACTTACCACCTTGAGTGCAAAGTGGTCGCTTTGAAGCTTGAGGAGTGGAGGCTGAGACAGGCCCATCCACCATCTCTTTACAAGCTGTGTTGTTCGCTTGCTTGGGGCCACCAGCAGGTCAATCTCTTTGCGTGAATGGTGTCCCATTGTCTCAAATTTGTGGTGGCTTTGAAAAGACAAACAACCCCAAAAAAATTGTTCCTTGTTCTCCTCAGTTGTGTTCATAATGCTAGGCCAGGGTCTAATGGCACAAGCGCTGATGGGAGTCCATGGCGTGGCAGAGTTTTCAGCTGGCAACAGTCAAAAGCGCACCTGGGCCTAGCATCTGGTTGTGTTAAAAAAGACAAAACTCCAAAAAAAAAGTTTGAAAATCAATGTAAACATGTCAATGGCTTGGGTCCTGTATCAGTAGTGTAGAAGCCACCACAATGGGATCTTGCACAGACTTGACTTCTGGCATACGCCTTCGACTTTGAGCTAACAAACAGGGCAAGATGGTCAATATGAGAAATGACTTTCAAAGAGTGAATCACAACAATGAGATGCCAAGAAAGGCCAGTAGCAGTGAGTCAAGCATGGGATTTGATGTTGGTCATGTCCAGGCCAACATGGGTTGATTACCTGAACTTGAATAGGGGTGCAAGGGGTGCTGACATGGTTGTTGCATCTCGTTGTCATGTCTGCACAACTTGTTGAGATTGATACGATCTAGCGATTGGTGTTCATACAGGTGCATTGATGCATTATTGCTAGTGGTCCAGAGTTGTTATTACTATGGGTGATGCATGGGTTATTTGGACATGGGTACGAGGGAATATGTCCAATAACTTGACTTATGGGACACTGTGGAGCAGTTAGTGGGACAGGATTTGCTAGGCAACACGCCTCTGTGCCCCGTGGCGACACACCATTCCGCGTGCGCGAGACACAGATTCAACATTGCAACACAAGTCACGGATAATACTTACTGTACTACTGTTAGCAACACAATTATCATGTCATCCTCCAACTGCTCTCTCCCTATGCTTCCCTGGAGGCCTGAGACTCCAGGTCGCCTCTGCAACGTAAAGACAAGCAGAGTTTTCATTCCAAGCACAGAAGACTGTTGTTTCATGCAGGGTTTCAAAGTAAGCAAGGCAGGTTGGTCTCAATTGCTCAACAATCTTTCAAAATATTTAACTACCACTGTATGTGTATACGTGTAACCATATTCTCATTTCAACTACAAAAGTCATATTAATGACAATTCAGATGTCTAAGAGGGGCTTGAATTGCTCCCTCCTCTTTGGGTTCAGATGTCAAGTCTCACCCAATATCTTTGACCCATCTGAGTTGTACTCCCCAAACTTGTACCAGTATGCTTCTCCTCTGCTATTGTGCTTCACTTGCCAGACCGGTATGTGAAGGGGCAACCCATGCTCTCAAAGCTGCTTCTCAGTCAACCTCCATTCAACTCTCGGCTGAGCATTGGGGAGGGGCAATGAGTTCTCCGGCTCTTAGTTGTCTTGAACTTGAACTTGAACTTAGATCCCTAAAATTGCTTGTTCCATGTTCATTCTAGCCTACTACAAGGAGGTGAAGGCACCATTCAAATCAGCAAAGGCGCTGGACTCACAGAGGACAAGTCAAGACCAAGGGCGGCCACCAAAAAGCGCAGCAAGCGAGGGCGCTTGACAAACCATTGCTGAATGAGTTGTGATCAAGGGCAGTTTGGCGGCAGTAGACAAGAGCAAGAGGGAATCAACAAAGGTGCCGGCAAAGCAGGGAGAGCAAACACGAGACAGCAGACAGCGAGGGCGCGACAACAAGAAGAGAGGGACACCGATAGCAAACGAGCTGGAGTAACCAAAGGTCTGCAACTCAAAGGGAAGTGAGGACACTTGCAGTCAGGCAACAGGGGTTGCATCTACCTTTGCTTGTGAAGGCAAAGTACAGACAGTTTCGACTCACCACAGCGTAAGCGGCGAGTGTGTTACCTCCGCAAAACTCGCTGGCCCACCCCTTGCGCGGGAAAAATCCATGTCTCGCCAAGGTAACATCAGAATATAGGGCGACCCCAGGGATTGGCAGCGTTACTTCGCGCAAGACCTGGTCCTGATTCGCTGTGATAATCGGACTTGTCATTTAACTTGAACTTGTCTGTGTTTGATTTTTTGACTTGTCTTCTGTGTGTACAATTCTTATTGCTACACAACTCCCTGCCCACACAATGTTGGAGAGGAGTATGAGGAGTTTGAGTACACAATTGACTACAAACTACACCGAGGTTACCGAAACAAAGCCGTTTGAAACGAAAGTCGAAAGCCGATTGTCGCTTAGAGAGCAATGGCGAGCGTGAACAAACCGCGAAGCGAGAGAGTTGGAGAACAAAGAGAGAGGATGGGTAGCGAGTTTGGTCCGAATGCCGGTCATGGGTCTGCTCAATTCGCAGACCCTACATAAACGAGAGGAGGAGACATCAGGTATTGCCTCCCCTTGAAAAAGATGGAGCTCCCACCTTGTTTGAAGGAACCGAGTTTGTGAATGTTGAATAATGGATGAACGAGTTTGATGCGCAGTGTGACGCGTATGAAATCGAACCCGCTGCTTGTAGCAAACAATTGGCACGGCATGTGAGCAACAATGTGAAAGCCACAATGAAAGGAATGCCTCAGTATGTCGATGACTACTGGGAAGAATTGAAAGAGAGATTCATTACATCTTTAAGATCGACTACATTGAGCGTCATGTACATGTTGGATGATCTTAGAGCGCTTGCCTACACCCAAGCTAGAATGCCTATGGTCCGACATTTAGACTTTGAAGAGTACTTACGACGATATCACATGATTACGCAGTATTTGACCAGCTCAGGAGTGTTGACAAAGGTTGAAGAGAACCGCATCTTCTGGTCCAAGTTCACTGAACCAACTCGCAAACGATTGGAGAATGTGCTGTACCGATTGGAACCGATTTTGTTTGGACTTGATTTGCAGTTGAAAGCAGAGAAACAGGTGTCGAATGTCTTGAGCTTTGATGCCAGAGATAGATTTCACATCCCCAAAACTGAGATGGTGACAAAAAGAAAGAAAGCGTCAGTATTCCTTGATGCGCGAGAGAGAATCAGAACCGCTGCAAAACAGGTCGTACCTGCTTTGATTCAGAACGGTATAGATTTGAAGACGGCGACTCCGATTAACAATATGTGGGGTGACCGAGTGCCTGGAACGATGGCGATTCCCCAGAAGAATGACCAAGTTGATTGCCAGCTTGGATTGGTTCTTGACATGTTGTCAAAGTTGAGTGTTGGAAGCCTGCAGTATTCCACGTGCTACCAGGAGGCGGTGAACGAAAGATTCCCGATCCAAAGCGAAGTACCTGAGCCACAATGGGCCAGACCTAAAGCAGAGAAGAAGGTTACCATGATTAAGCCTCCTTCTCAGGACCGCAATGATAGAGCTTGTAAACTTACTTTCTCTGGAGTATGTTTCTACTGCAATCTCTATAGCCACCGATCGATGAACTGCGAGTTGGTGAGAGACCATGTGAAGAAAGGTTGGATCAGTATTGCAACCGGCCAAGTGACTTACCCTAATGGTAAAGCAATTACCGGACCATATGGAAAGAAGAAGGTGTTGATAGTAGCCGATCATTGGAATGCGGTGAGAGATGTGAAAGTGTTCGAGGTCGCGGAAGATGAATTTGACATGGGAGAGTTCGAGGTTGACAACAGAGATTTTGATGTTGGCAACATGGAGACGATTGAAGTGGAGGAAGAAGAGTTGGTGTGGAGAATGGGAGGATTGTCTCTAGGACGTTGTTCTAGAGCTCCACATCGGTCACCAATGCCCAGGAAAACATTCACCGGATCAATACCATCACTGGAGGGATGATGATGAAGAGGCTGATAGAATTGCAGCCGCGGTAGCGATGGCGATCCAGACGTATGAGAAAGGGAAACCGGTAAGGGCTGCAGGATTTGTGCCTGGACCAAAGGGAAAGATGAATGCGGTTAGAGACATGTTCTCAAACTTTAGAGAGAAACCGGCACCTACTAGTGGGTCGAATAAGATACCAACCGAAGGTCACAGGTACGATACGCACAGACGTCCAGAGCCCAATGTTGAACAAAGGAACGAACAATCCAAGCGTGAGCCGATTGCTGAAAGGAAGGGTGAAGGTTATCGCCGGCCAGAGCCACCAGCACCGAGAGTTGATCATAGGATCAAGGAAGATCGAGCAAGGGAGACGGTTATTCCTCCTGAAGACATTGAGATGAAAGAAGTGATCCGAGAACAAAGGAGAGAACCGACGAAAAGAGACACTACTGAGACACGGAAGATTCGGCAGAGTGACTTTGCAAGAGAGGTTGATCCGTTTAAAGTGGTGAATGTGATCTTGAATACCAAGGTGCCATTGAATTTGTCACTGAAAAAGCTGCTTGCAGTCTCGCCTTTGACATTTACATTGGTCAACAAAGGAACACGAGTTCATCAGTGCTGAAAATGACATTGCTTTGAAACTCCAGAATCAATGCATGGCTTAGGAGGACTTAAACCAACCTAAGAACGGCTCTGATTGCTCTAAGAACGCGAGAGTCATCGGTTTTGAATCCGCGCGCGTCACCCTGCCTTGCTGGCAGTCTCAACAATCAAAACAATCAAATTTTCATTCATCTACCTCCTGCAAGACGGTCTCCCCTCTCTCTTCATCGATTCATTGCACCAGAGTCGATCCTCAGTAGCCAGTGCTGACAAGAGAGAGGTTCTTCATCTATCTATCTGGTACTTCCAACAATTAGCAACAGGTCAATGATGGAGGAGCAAAGGTAGTTTTGTTTAGTGAGACTCACCATGTTACGCACAATAGCGAGAGTGACAGCGAAGCATGTGATTGCAGGAGGTGTGGTCCAGATAATCCGGCCAACTATTGCACCTCTTCTGTCTGTATGGCCAACTATGACAATGATGACGGGGGTGATGATTCAGGAAAATTAAAGAAAACGGCCGGGAATGTACTTGGTGAAGGAATCGCGAGTGACGCCAGTGTCTGTGGATGAACGAGTTGCCTATCATCGCAAGCTCATTGAGTTCAATGGAGAATCGGAAGGGAACAGAGTGAAGTTCATGATCGATACTGGAAGCGAGATAGATGTCTGTTTGCAGCATATCTACGCTCAGTTCGAGAACATGGTACTGTCAGGAGTGACGTTAATGTCTACCTGAAGGGAGTGAATGGACCTACAAAGAAAATGCGTGGTGTCATGGAGACTTGCGAGATAAAGATTGGGAACATGAGGATTCAATCGAACGTTGTGGTGCTCTAGAACAACGCCCTAGAGACAACTATCATTTTACCAATCCTCCCATGCTCCACAACGTGCATCTGCATGGTGAAGGGCCTGATTGTGTAATCTTAGGGCAGCCATTCCTTCATCAAGTGAGATTTGAACACTTTTGGGAGAATGATGTACCAAGTGTGTGGTTTACAACGCCAAAAGGATTGATAGAATTCCCTTATCTCGGGCCGCAGAAATCGAAACAGGAGAAGTTGTCCGAAAGGATACCAACTGTCGATTTGAGAGAGGATGAGATACGGAACAAACAAGTCTTGTCAAATCGGTGGGATGAATACACTGATCAGAATTTTAAGGAGTAGACAGGCGTGTTTTAACGGCCTACAAGCCTGTCGCAAAGAAGAAGAGGGCCGTAGGAGCAACAGTGCCGGCGGAGTCAGCGACTGTACAGAGGTTTAAACGACCAGAGAATCTGTATGGAGACATGCCAGAAGTGCCGACGCAAGTGAGCAACTATTACTTTGGTGAAAGGTTGACTGAAGAGCGTTGGGATGACGTAGTGAAAGAGAGCATACTGTTGGAAGAAGAGCAGAAGATTGCCAACAGAGTCCATTAGTCTTTCTTGGACTGATGATGAGAAGGGAATGTTTAAAACTGAATACATCCCTCCATACAAGATTGCTACGGTTGAGCATGTACCGTGGAAGGACCAACCAATACCGATCCCACCTTCTGCAGCAAAGGAGATTACTGCAAAGATCCGGGACAAAGTAAACAATGGAACTTATGAGCCATCACAAGGGTCGTATTCGAGTTCTATCTTTGTTGTGCGAAAGAAAGACGGTTCCTATTGTTTTGTACACAACCTACAGACACTGAATTCAGTCACTGTCAGAGATAACGCCCTGCCACCATTGCTGGACGATTATGTTGAGAAGTTTGCGGGTCTTGCCTGTGTGGGATTGCTTTGACTTATACGGTGGTTATGGTCAGTATCCGCTTGACAAATTGAGTAGAGACCTGACAGCATTTCAAACAGCTCTCGGACCAATGAGACTGACAACCGTTCCACAAGGAGGATCTAATTCAGTAGGAGCATTCCAGCGTGCAATGAATTTCATCATTGCAGACAAATATGCTGATGAGGCTATTGCTTACATCGATGATGTAGGAGTAAAGGGGCCAAAGACACGATATGAAGATGAGAACGGAGTTCCTGCATGATTGAAGGAGAACCCAGGCGTCAGAAAATACGTCTATGAATACCTTTGCAGCTTGAACCGAGTACTCTGGAAGATGGGAAAGTTTGAAGGAACCTTCTCAGGGAAGAAACTGAGATTGTGTGACGCAGTGTTGACAATAGGGTCACTCAAATATAAAAATTGCGCGCCGGAGCGGACAGGAAGGACCATTATTGTGATCCACCCGCGTCTGGTGCAATCCGGTGGGCGTCTCTTTGGCTGGGAGCAATCCGGTGAACCAAACGGCCTTTTTGGCCCTTGAGAAGCACAGGATCTCACCGGAACAGTCATTTTTGTCCGAATTTCCGTGCGGGCAGTGTTTCAGAATACAATAGCCAGAAATTTTGCCGTTCCAGATTGGAGAACAAAAGGTAAAGGTTTTGTGTTCTTGTTGTTCACAGGGTGAAGCTGTAACATCCACAGAAAAAATGTTGTGGTTACCCTATAAAGAGAACAAGAAAATGAGATATACATCCTCTTGCCCTTTGTACATGTGATACACTTCCAAACCTTGCGCAGCTCAACACATAACAACTTGCCATGTCTCTCCAAGCTTCTAACAACAACACGGCTGGCACTTTTGCAACTGCTCCCACACTCCCCTTGAATCAGAAAGAGACCCCTCGGCCCCGTGAGGAGACTGTTGCTGCAGATGATGATATTCAAGTCTTGGAGCCGCCCAACAAGAAAAAAAAAGAAGAGCAATCCAAAGAAGAAGGATGAAGGGGAGAAGGTACACAGCAATACACGTTGGGACAACAATTGGGATGCAGATAACTCCAGAACCGCCCGCAAAATTCTGGTTCATGAATTTCTGTTGAAGCCTGGATGGTATGCTTGGTTCAACAAGCACAAGGCAGCCGCCTACAAAAAAAAATTCTATGTTGAGATCACAACAAAGCTCAAAGAGCTTGGATGCAAACCTCGAGCTCCCAGCTCAATAGACGGTCAGGTGAGCACTCAAGAATTCAGTTCATGTCAAACTTTGAGTCATCCCAGCAAGTCTGACTAACCTTTGATGATATTTATCAGTTTTGGTGGCTGTATACAGAGTGGACCAAGATCCGAGCAAAGTACAAGCTGCAAACTGGAGCTGGAACACAAGGTGACTCAACCCTTGAACGTGAGTGTGCCTGATATCAACAGTGGATTGACAAGAACCGCACTTGAGCTCATCTTTGCAATCTGGCTTGCCCAAATGTCATCTCAACTCAGAAACAATAAAGGACCAGTTCAAGTACTACTACATGCTGGACCCCATTTTTTCCGACCAGCCAAATGCCTCCCCATTGGCAGTCTCAGACAGCTTCACCCCCTGGCCAACCCAAAGCTCAGCAAGCATGATGAGAAGGATCAGCGCTACGGCTCCGAGTCATTCCAGTCAAAGTTTGGCCAAGGCTCTGCTCTCTTCTCGGACCATGGACGGCTCTTCTGCCACCCCTTCCCCCCTGAGAAGAACAGCCTCATCCGGAGAAACATCTGGCAATACATCTTTGGAGGTCTTTTCGAAGCTTTGAATGAAGACAAAGACAAAGAGGGCTCCGGCAATGATGCTTTGAGGAGCAATGGCCCAAAAAAAGCGCCCACCAAGGCAAAAAAGAAAGCAGCTTCGGCCCCCAATACTCTTTGATCTCAAGTTAAAGAAGCCACTGACATGCTGCGTGAGGTGACCAAGAAAAGTGATTCCACCATTGAGCTTGTAAGCCTTTACAAGTGTGTGCAGAAGGTGTCACGACTTGGAACCTAGATGACCTTCACCGCGCTAGTGGGCACTTCCCTCATCGTGACACGCGCAACATCTAGCAACTTCAACAACTGTCCAGTTCACTTCTTTCACTGGATTGTTCTGGTACTTTTTATGTAGTCTTGCCACTCAACCCTCATGTATAAATAGTGGCTTGCACTCATGTCGTTGTACATCCCTCTCGCCTCTTTGGGCTCAAGGGATTAATATCTCATATTACTACAGAAGCACTTTGACTTAGCTTTTCCAACCCAAGCTTTCCAAGAGTCACCTTCTCCAACTCGTAACTCAGTCACCCTTCAGGCTAGTTACACCTGACAGTTCACGTCACCACAGTAAGGTCCCGTCCTACTGTAAACCCCTAGTCGTCCCGTCGACTTACTTGTGGTACTCCGTTGCCACCCTTCCTCTCTGGTCCTCCAGGCCACTCTCGTCCTTCCACCGCTCAAGTACTCCGCTCCTGGCTTGGGAAGTTCAGGTCGTAACAGAAGGACAAGCTTGATTTCAAAAAGGAACAGACAGAAGAGAAGAAAGCCGCTGAGGATCAAGCAAACTACCGATTGGAACAAGAAAGGTCTCAAAAGAGGTTTATCGAAAGTGCCAGTCATCAATGCACTGAAGAGCTGCATAGGTTGCAGCTTCTGAGGGAACTAGCTGAGACCAAGCGGATCTGTCCAAAGCTAGACATCGCTGCTGAGATGAAAAAATTTGACAAGAATGCCAAAAGCAGAAAACAACAATTTGAATCGTTCCACAAATTGTAGTATTACTACCTCTGCCAATATTTATTATAATATATTTTAGTAAATTTTATTCAATACAAATATCCAGATTCAAACTGGAATAATCTATGTGGCTTGTCAAAGATTAGCTGATTTGTGCTATACTTATCAGTAAACTTATTTACGAAATCAAAATGACATGGAATCTCAAGCTAAAGGATCATCATCGTACGCTCTGTTCTTGAAGCCTATCATCTTGCACCTTGTAACCAGCCACTCTCTTCTCATCCCTGCCAATGTCTGCAACAATGAGGGCCGTGCCAACTTGGAACCTTCTCCGTTCTCTTCCAGCCACTCATTGTACCCTTGATTCTCATCTCCAGCCTCTCTTTCCCAGTGAAGACGCAGAGCATCCATATCTTGACCTTCCCAAACTTCTTTGTCTCCTTCGTTGATCAGAAAGTTGTTGATTATTACTGCACCTTCAATGAAAGCAAAACCTTGTTTAAACGATCGAGGGGAGTTGATGTTGATACAAAGACCCTTCAGACACTGGAATCTACTTTTGGGCATTCCAAACGCATGTTCAACTGCAATGCGCTGCCTGCTGATAGCTACTCTTGTCCCGGGTATAATATTGTCGGTGACCGCATATCCTGAATCAGCCAGAATGTACTTGCCCTCAGAGAAAAACCGATCCGGATAGAGACCAAGCTAACAGAGGGAACAAAGATCAGTCAGATTCACATACTAAAGGTCCTTCAAGTGTTGGAGGAGACCAGAATTACGCATGATAGAGGTGGTCATGTGCGCAGCCAGCCCACCCCAAGTTGAGATACCTGATTTCTTTCTTGAAGTCAACTACAGCCATTGCGTTGAGACTGTACAAAGACTTGTAACTGAAAAAGTGATCACCATGTATTGATGGTTGGGCCCAGAGATTTATGAATGAGCCGTCCATGAATCCCACACATTGTGCAAATGGGGAGACATTGCCTATCTATTGGCAAATCTTTTGGCGTTCCTCGTCGTCTGGCCACTTGATAAATTCACCAGCCAAGCTTTGGAGAGCTACCAAAACACAAATAGTCCATAGGAACACGGCTCCTTCTGGTTATCAAAATAGCAGTGACAACTACAGAGGTCAGTGCAGCTTCATGGTCTGAGGTTATCAACCGGCGTACCGGACAGACAGTACTCAGAAGAATAACTCAAAAGGCTGGCTGCATTTCCAAAGTGACCTAAACGTTGCAGAGTGACCATGAGCTGAAACTCCACAGCAGTCTGCTTATGCCTGGACTTGTTGGCAAACACTGAATGGTCCGCAATGAGGGCCACAAGACAATTGAAGGACTGTTGACCCATCCAGACCTTCTCAATGCAAAAACAATCACCTAGGCTTAACAAGGGATTCCCTCAAAGATGATTTACACTCACCCGGACCTTGAACTTCTTGTCAGGCTCATCGAAGCACTTCTGAAAGTATGCAGTCTGTTGGAGTTTGAGATTTCCTTGCCACTTGACTCCCAGGTGCCTTGAATCCATAACACTTGAGTACAAGGTCCAGACAAGAACAAGCTGAGATTGGAGGACTTCCAGCTTCCCAGTCTTTTTAGTAATCATGAGAAGTTCCAAGAATTCTGTTGAAGAACCCTTGTCCGTGTCACTTGCTGTCAAGATGTGAAGCTGCGTTGCGTCTGTCACTTCTCTGAGTTGCCTGTGATGTTAGAGTGGCAATCATGACCTCTAGGTTTTGCAAAACATAAGCCTTCTCCAATAATAAGGGCATGATGGTCTTGAGGAGTATAAGGGTTGTGCACAGCGGTTGTATTGATGATTGCAATCGAGACAGAATTCACGGAAGAGTGTGAAACAAGAATACAAAAGTACAAAACGTGAAAGACCATTGTTCTCCCACTTACACGTCATGATGTGTGTTGATAAGCTGGTCAATCCGCTCCGCTCCTCTGAACTCCAGAAAAAGTTGCTCAAAATTACATTCAATTATTACTAGGCAAACGCTAGCGCGCCCGGAGCAATCAAAGGTCCTTCCCGTCCGCTCTGGCGCGCAATTTCTATATTTGAGTGACCCTAGTAGTAGGGTTTTCATGCTCTTACTTTGGACAAAAGCCAACGGAGATGTCAATAAAGAAGATCACCAACTGGCCTGATTGCCGAAGTGTGAAGGAAGTAAGATGTTTTCTTGAAACAGTAGGACCAGCTAGACTATGGATCCCCAAGTATGCATAAATTGCAAAGCCTCTGGTCAAGTTGACAAAAGGGAAGACTCCTGACAAGGACTTTGTTTGGACAGACAGTGCCAAAGATGCCTTTGATAATGTCAAGCAAGCGGTTAAGGAATTGGGTCGGATCAGACCTATTGACTATGATTCCAAAGATCCAGTATACTTGGCAGTTGACTTGAGCCAAATAGCTGTTGGATGGGAGTTAGGACAGGAACATAATGGCAAATGACAACCTGCAAGGTTTGGAAGTATAACTTTTAATGGACGTGAGGGTGGATATTCCCAAGCAAAACTTGAATTATACGGAGTTTTCCAAGCTTTGAAAAGGTGTGCATCATGGTTATACAGTCGCCATATTCGACTGGAAGTAGATGCCAAATACCTTATCAAGATGATCAATGTGCCAGAATTGCCAAACTCAGCCATGACAAGATGGTTATGGTATATCATGCATTTGATTTTCAACTGGTACATATGCCGGCTAATCGTCACAAAGTTGTTGATGGATTATCACAAAAGAGACCTACCAAGTATGATTCAGAGGAGGATGCCGAGCAATGGCTAGACCAAGTCTGTGGAACAGTTGAAGTAGTTGCACCTGACAAGAGAACGGACAAATACCAAACTTTTGTGATCCAAGAGTTGTATGATGACTATTGGAGGGAATTGGGTCAATACCTAGAGATGCAAGACACAAGTGGTATGTCAAAAAAGGTGAAGCAAGCGGTGAAAGCCAAAGCTATGCACTTTTTCATCCAAGACAGAAAAATATACTGCAGAGTCAAAGGAGAGATGCCTAGAGAGGTAATTGGAAGGAAAGATCAAAGGTTAGAAATGTCAGAACAGTGAGGCTAGCTTAAGTTAATGCTATTAGGATGCCGATGTTCTAACAAGGAAGTTGATGAAGAAATGCAAAGTGAAGATGTTGTGTTACATAGTCTCAAGCCAGGGTGAAACACGCGCTTGGAAATAAGGGTGAACAGTAGTGTGAACTATAACCAATTGGGCAGTATCTCTGACAAGAAATACTTTGAGAGGCTCACAAGCAAGGAGGACACAAGGGAGAGTTGTCAATCAAACACAGAGTTGGGTTGTGATTCTTCTGGCCAAAAATAGGAGAAGATATCCGCCAGTTCATTAAGACTTGTGATTGATGTCAGAAGAGAGACCTGTGTTGGTTCGAACTTGCCAATACGCCAGTTCATCCAAGTAACGTAGGACAGGTATGGGCAATAGATCTTGTGACGATGCCACCATCCAAAGGATATCGGTATATTGTTGCAAGAAAAGACCTGACAAAATGGGTTGAAGCCAAACCATTGAAGAACAAGAATCCTGCTGTGATTGCTTGATTCATCTTGGATAACATTATTACAAGATTTGGATATTTGAGAGGATGAAGTCAGATCAAGGGACAGAGTTCCTGCAAGAAGTCAAGTATCAGCTCAAGAAGTACAACATTTAGCATGTGAAAACTAGTGCTTACCACCCTGAAGCAAATGGGATGGTCAAACGTGGGAATGGACCTTTCAAACACAGGGAATCAGGACCAGGTCTCGCGTGTGTGATAGGTGTGAATTGAGCAGAGCCAAGGAGAGTGATACTTGGAGTCTTGTCCCGCAATGAGACCTCTACATTAGTTTACATAGCCGCTGTTTCTCCATGTTATGCTTATGCAGGAGATGCCTTGGGTTTTGCAGACGTTTAACAAACCAGTGATTTCTAAATGTTGAACTTTCCGCATCAGGTATCACAAGCGATTCACCATTGTGAGACGCAAGATGTCAGGTTTTGCGGCCATTTCACCTATGTGAGACCTGGCTTCTCACGTATTGCAGCAGGTATCACTGGGTTGTTCAATGTCATGTATATGGCCACAATAGCTCAGGTATCACTTGGGCAGAAACACATTGTGAGAATCTAATTCACAACTGACTCAGTTTGGACTGCTCCTTGTAATCACCTTCTTTATAGTTAATGTGGTGAGGAGCAGACTGGCCGTGTGGATTAGGGTCAATATAGTTACAAAGGAAGATGACAGAAAAGATGTTCCGCAAGAGAGACTTTGTTAAGTCACGTGAGTTCTGACACACATATCCTTCAACAACATTGATAACACATAGATTATATAGTACATGTCACACCCCAGAAGCAACTCCACCAACAAATTTTGATAGACAACCACAACCAGACACTCACAAAATACAGCCGCACCAGCATTTGCCCATCTCATGCATCCATGTATAGCCTTGTACCAACCTCATGACAAACGTTTGCAGCCAACTTGGGCTTGCCTTGAAGATGTATTGACATGACCAGAGATGTGTTGAAAGCCCAGCAAATTATATGACCCCATACCGCCTCCTAGCTTGTTGGTGAGACTCGAGAGCACTGGAGTACCAAAGCACATAGAGTTCCACCATTGTTCAACCCAAATGAGGGCCAACCAAAGCCATGTTGCCATTGGGAGCCAAAGTTTTGATTGTTTGATAGAAGTTGAACTGGTCCAAATGGATTCTTGGATAACATACTTCAAGCTTTGAGTGACTCTTGCCCAGAGCGCCCCCACGCATGCGCCGTGCTATGAGCAACGCTGTGTTTCATGTGTGTTACATGATCGGAAGAGCTCTTTTGTTTGCGTTTTGAACGTTCTATCAACTTTTGCTTTGCTTTCAACAGTGTGACTTCTCTACATGTGCCAGCAGTGGTGGCCTGTAGGTCATATGAGACTGGAGCACACAAGAACAATAGAATCTTGTTAGCCACGGCAACTTGCACGGACTCGGACCAAGCAAGCTTGCCAGAGCTTAGTCACCTTGTGCCGCAAGCAGGCATATGCTGTATGTATGTAAGATCCCCTTGAACTTACCCTTTGAAACCCTCTTTCCGGCATTTGACTCAACAACCAACCTGTAAAGGCTTGCCGCTCTCTGCTCGGTTTTTGGTTCTGCTCTTCTGATTCTTGTTATGCCTTACCGACCCTTGCCAATCAAGTAGACCATTATTGTTGCTGTTATTGTAAAAATGATTAATATAAACAGCTGACCCAGAACAAGAGTTGAGGATTCCCTTTCACTCTTGTTCTGAGAAGCCCATAGTTGGAAAGAACCTTTGGCTCCAGTCTTCCTTCCATCCACTTCCAACTCACTCAACCTTGCCTCATCTCAACTTGACTTGCTACATCTAGGTATGAGCCGCTGTGGGGTAATAGATTTGACTGACAGTCTATAGTAGACGTTGTGTAACGTTTGTAAAGGGATAAGTTTCGACCAGCGAAGCTTATAGAGAAGTTG
>BCJK01000003.1:322335-332507 GCA_039545395.1 Filobasidium uniguttulatum | reverse complement strand
ATGCGATCAAAAGAGTGGTGGCAAATGTAGAACAAGTTCAGGAATGTTTAGCCTGAGTGTTTGTCATGTAGGGACAACGGTTCTAGCTCACCACACCGCGCAGGCAGTTGGGATCATAGAATTGAGACCAAACACCAGGTTACCCCTAAGATTGTCAAAAAATTGTCAATTATCCGCGGATTCAAACGGTCTCATTGGAAGTAGCGCACATTTCATCTGTCCAACTGAGAGGTATCAGCTATTGTTTCACCGTCTTCTCAACATTAGCCGGCAAAATGACCATCTAAAGGCAGACAGACAAAAGGGATTGAGGTTTGAGACTCAAACTTTACAAGTTGGAATGTCAGTCAACAAACATAACACACCTTAAGTTGTAGTGAGCGGTGGATTGTGCATGAACTTGCCGACCATGTACCTTTAGATGGCATATCTTCATGTATCTTGGCTAGGAAAAACACCGTGTTCATTACCATTCAAACTACTGAATAACTTCTGATTCACCATTGAAATGCAAGCACCCTCTCAAATCTCTATTGTCCAGAATGTTAGCAGACAACCAATCAATGATGAGGAAGCAGACTTTTGGATCCGAGACACCAACTCAGTAGTGGACGGAATGGAGGATGACAATGACGACTGGAGGAAAGACAAACCTTGGCTTAGCCCAGATGAGTGGGACAAAGATGAACATGTGGATGAACAAGCAAGACTGCCTGTTGAAGTTGACCTTGGCCTGCAGGATGTCCATGGTCCTTTCCAAACATGGGCCAAACTCATGCAATTCCTCAACAATTGTGGGAAACAGCGGGGCTTTGGTGTCTGTCTTGGCTCTACCAATGTGGTTGAAAAGTCTGGAGACATCAAGTGTGAGCGTTTTGGAGGATACAGGGAGAAACAGGCTGTTCCTATTGCCCAGACAAGGGATCCTCACACAACAAAGACTGGCTGCCGGTTCAAGCTTTGAGCATTGCAAGATTGGGCAACTGGTCAATTTTGCATCATTGTCAAAAACCATCTTCATAACCATTGTGGCAGGCCAGTACACACTCTGGCCTCCCAAGGACATACCACCCCAGAGATGAACCAATGGATCCGGGACATGTTGAGCTACAATTGCTCAACCAGGACGGTCCTCAATTCACTTGATGCCAAATTTCTGGGGCATAGCATCCAAGAATGGGCCATCAAGCAGGTCAAGGAGGAAATCAAAGCCGGGAAGTACGGCAGCCTGAACTCCGCCCAAGTCCTGGAGATGCAGCTGGTGGACCAGCACAATCCCCACTGGTTCTGGGCCAATGAGGAAGACAATGTCACCGTCTTCCTGCTCTTGAACCCCAACTCACTCCACCTGTTCCAACGCTTCCCCTCCATTGTGATGATGGATTGCACCTACCGGACCAATCAATACAATATGCCTGCTTTGCATATCATGGGTGTCTGTGGGTTGGGCAGAGGGTTCTTGATTGGGGTGGTGTTGTTGGCAAGAGAGATGGTCCCCTTCTACCACATTATACTAGAGGAGGTGCGTTGACAATTGGGAGGGGTCAAACCTGGAGCCATTGTCACTGACAGGTAAGTCCAGTCTCAATTATTGTACTTGGTTGCAAGTGTTCTAGCTCATCAATTCTGAATAGGGAGCAGGCCCTGAAAGGAGGCAGTTTTCCCCACCGCCAAGCACATCAGTCAAAACATGCTGATGAAGAGCTCACAATACAGAGTCACTGTGCCAAGCGTTGTGCGCGCCAGGTGCAGCTTGCGGGCTGTGTCCTGGAAGTTAAGGTGCTGTCCCAGCCTGCCAGCACATCCTTTGAGCCATCAGAGTGTAAACAATACTTTACTGTACTACTGGTAGCAACACAATCAACATGTAATCCTCCCAACTGCTCTCCCCTTATGCTATCCTGGAGTCTCAGGGCTCCAGGTGGCCTCTACAGCGTTGTGAGCCGTTGGGGAGACATAATGGAAGCGGAAACCAAAGAGGCTTTTGAAAGACATTAAGCACGGCTCATGGCCAACTTAATGGCAACTGGGACAACTGGGGACTCTTGCTTTGCCACCTACCTGCAAGACAACTGGTACCCATTGCAGGAATTCTTTGCGGCTTATGCTTTGAATAACCATCAACATCTCGGTGAAGCCTGGACAAGCAGGCTCAAAGGACAACACCAACATTTTAAATTGGCTCTCCAAACAAGACTTGGAGATATATACCATTTCTTAAAGACTTTCTTGGAGTTTTCAGACAATCAAATTTGTCATATCCAGGGAGCGTATACCCAAGCTGAATGTGTTGGGGCAGTCTGGTACCACCCAATCATGAGAAGAGTCAGGAGCCACATCACCAAAAAGGCGTGGGAGCATCTGGTCACTGCTCTGGACGGGGCTCAACAAGCTATCAATGGTGTATGCCCCCTGAGCCTTCACTGTGGTCAATACCAGCAAAGGGTAAAGGGGCTTCCTTGTGCACACAGGCTCCTGGCTTGCCTGCAATCAAGAAACCTGCAACTGTTGACGGAGATTGACATCCACCAGCACTGGCATATCAAACTTGATTACTGTTTCTTCCTTAGCCATTGCACTTCAAAAAAATAGTCATCAACCCAGTGCAAGCCTCACAGCTCAGGACCATCTGGTTTCAGTTTGTGAGGAGCTCCCTCCGCCCGCAAGCAAATGTATTGCCGTTCAGCACAGACACTACCAGCATCTGGACAAGCTCAAGGAAGGCATGAACAGAGCCAACGACGTTGTGAAAGGACTTGGACCCTTTCTCCAAGCTCACCAACAACTCATTCAGGAGTCCAACTTCAACCAGGTTGTTGAGGCAGTCATTACCAAAGAAAGAGAAGCCTGGAAGGCTGATTTCCTGGACAGCCTTGAGAAGATTGTGGACCAGCGTACCAAGCAAGCCATGGACAAACGGGGCCTATGGTGCAAGTCACCTTGGGACAACCAATTTTGCGCATCTGAGGACCCCTTGCACAAAACCCTACTACTCATGCCACAATGACTTTTAAGCTAAAAGGAAACCTAGGAAATACTCCTGAGAGTTGCCGGAACAAATCCCAGGAACTCTTTTGGCCCGGCAACCCCCGGTTCCCAAGTTATTAATTTTGGTTCTGCCAAAAGTGGCGGGGGGTTAGTGGCCCGTCAACATTGTTTACTTTGTCATGTTTATTTACTTTTTCAGTGAAAGTTCCCCAGTAGGGATTGTTCAATATTGCTCTCTTGTGGCTATTTGACCTCAGTCTTCCGCCCATCTTGTTGAAGGAATCTTCATTACTTGTTGCATACTTGTAACGTTCACTGCTGCACACTTTCCAGTACTTTTGGATTTGACACTCAACTCCCAAAATCATGCCTCGAGCCAACAAACAACAGATAGCCTGTCAATTGAATGCAATCAAAGGGGAAACCATTCTCAAAGGGCTGTCGCTTTGGCAGAGCCAGTCGTTACGGAAACCATAGGTAACAATGCCATCATTTTGACCAATAGTGATGAAGACAAGGTCATGCCCATCAAAGACCCAGAGATCACATTTGTCAAGGAGGATCCTGGCTTCACCATCCTGACCAAGGATGATGATGTTTTTTCTGAATCTGGATGTAGCTCAACGGATTCATCTCCCAAACAGGACTGCAACTACAAATCTGGATTGGAGGTAGACTGGGAGGCTTTATCAGACGACATGGAGCACAAAGCTGAGTTGCTGTTGTCTGACAAAGAAAATGAGACAACCAATACCAAAACTCCCAATGCAGTGACCAAAGCTGTACCAGAGGGAGGCACTAGCCAGAGCCTCAAAGCCACCCCGGTCACTGCAGCAGCTGGCAAAGGCAAGAAGATCAATTGGGATCTGATTGACGCAGCTGCAAAGAACAAGGGGAAGGCTAAAAGGAGGCAACAGTGTCACAGAAAAAACAAGAGGGATCACCAGAAGTGAGTCAAACGTCTTCAAACAAGCCTGGTAGTCTGGTGAATGACCATTTTGCAAGGACATCTAAGTCACATTGAGAAGGGCAAATTTGGCAATGTTCAACACATGCTGATGAAACAGGCTCAAAAGACCCGAGCTCAAGAAGACAAAGCTGGCACAAGCATTCCACCCAATGTCCCGGTCACCACTCAGTCGTCAAGATCTCAACACAAGCAAAGACTGCAAGTCAGCCGTGATCTTCACAATGAATTGAAGGGTATAATAAGGGTATTCAGACTGGGATCTTGAATCCTTAGCTTAGCTTAGCTTACCTCCACTTTTGAGCCCAAAGTGGATTGTTAGGTCTGAATCCCTGTTTTGTGTTTTGTTTGTTAGTTTAGCACTTGTTACCTTCAAAATGCTTTTTCTCATCATGGGGTTGCCTTACTTGACATCCCTGACAACCATTCATAATTCTCTTTGGTCTTGTGACAATCACTCAAAACAATTGCGCTGAAAGAACAAAAGAACATGCTGAAATGCACAAAACGAGTGGACGCAGGGCTAAGCTTAGCAAACCATCTATCAATTTTGGTACTTGGTTTGCTAAGCTAAGCTAAGCTTAGCCCGTGCGCGCCTGCTTTTCTAATTGGTTCCTCATTTTGAGGTGGAGGTAAGCTAAGCTAAGCTAAGGATTCAAGATCCCAGTCTGAATACCCTTAATGTCAAGGTGGCATTCACCAAGGAGCCAAACGACTGCAAACAATCCTGGAGAAACCAGGACCTACTTTGAGAGCGACCTTCAAATGCGACAAACAGGCTGGCTCCAGAACTCCTATGGGTTGCTCGCAAAGGGAGAGTCCAGGATGTCAGCATCTCATCAAAGCAGAAGTGGTCACTTGACATGAAAAAAGGTCAAGTGACTTGTTGAAAATAGAAAGAAAGAGAGAAAATAGCAAACCGATTCCATAAGCAAGTGGGGCAGCAGTCCATTAAAAGAATAAAGTCCGAGAAAGGGATAGGGACAGCAGGGGGGTAGGTGTGGGACACCTGGTGGAGAGGGAGGAAGGAGTGGGGCCATGTGGCTGTGGCAGGTAACCGGTTGTCAGCAGGGCAATCCTTTACACCAATGAGGGACGGCTGGTTCATGAAAGACGGGGTGCTTGTCGAGCAAAAAATGGTGGACGCTGAAGGACATCTTTGTGGTTCCGACAAGATCTTGACGGAGCGCAAGCTCAACAAGCAAGGTTTGCTTGGTAGATGTGATGGCAAAAGGGAGGATAACATGTGCTGTCAACGCCATCTCCTTGCCGCTCAACCGGATTTACAAGGTCAAGCTTCATGGCTACAGGAAATTGTTGAAGGCAAAGGTCATCAGGTCATCTTCTTGCCAAAATATCATTGCAAGTTGAACATCATCAAGTTCTTCTGGGGCAGCACAAAATGATATGCAAGGGAAAGGTGCAACTATACCTTCTCAGGCTTGAAACTCACTGTCCCAGAGGCACTCGGTTCTGTCTCCGTGTTGACCATGAGGAAATGGGAGAACAGGTTCTGGCGGTGGCTTGAAGCTTATCAGAGCGGATTGGACGCTTCTGAAGCCAAAAGGACAAATTAAAAGGACACCTTGCATTGTCAAGCCACCAAAAGGAATGTCAATTGTGAATGTTGAGAGTCTTTTGCATTGCATAGATGCTGTAATGAATTATTTGGGCAGGCGCACCATGTATCATGTAAATCAGGTATGACTTCTTTGGTGCATTGATTCCATTGTCTACATGTTTTCAACTGGGCTTCCTTGTTGCTCGTTGCCTGTTGCTTGCCGGTACCCAGGCAAGGCTCAAGTGTCAGAGTGGGCAGTCAAGAGCGGATACCAATCTTACTGCATAATTGCACAAGTGTTTACAGTACTCTGGTTTGGTCCTGGATGCTGTTTTGGGCACTTCAAATGCTTGAATACTACTGCTATTTGCATTGAGAGCAAGTAAGCTGAGCTACAGCAGCACCCTGATAGCCGGATATGACTTTTTTGGCATACCATATTCTGTTTTGTGCATTTTTGAGCGTTTTGGGGCATTACAAAAGATCTGCCACCATGCTACTCAAAAAATGAGAAATTTGAATTTTGGTTTTTTTGAATTTTGAAAATGTGGCGCGCGTTGGTTGTCTCAAGGTGACTTGCACCATACTACCACTGCCAGCACATCAATAGAGTTTTCTAGCAGAATTTAGGAAGCCAAGCACCAACAATGTCCTAGCGGCACCAAAGCCATCCTAACAATGGTATGAGTGGCAGCAACTGCTGCAGGGCAACAAACCCAGTCTGAAAGAACAAAATGGCTAAACGTTAATTGTGGCCAATGAGCAAAGATGTGAGCCTACATTGCTCCTAGCTGTGAGTGTTGAGAAAAGGGATGTATACCAGTGCCCTCTTGACTGGAATCTTTTGCCCTTATTGCAGAGGTTTCTACAAGCTTACCAGCAGCACTTCACCCTACCTGTCCCATCAAGACAATGTCTACCACTATTACTAAGGATATCAACTTTGAGATGGAGGAGCTTGTTGACTTCAACAATGCCATTACAAATGCTTTAAAGGAGTCTGGAATTGCTCCCATTACAAAGGCCAACGTAGAAGCAAAGGAGGAGAAAGCTAAGAGTGAGGTGAGGGTATGTTTGGATCTATTGCCATTCAATCTAATACCTCTTCCACTGACTCTGAATTCTTGAATGATTCAGAACCTAAGTCAATCCTTATGCTATGAGCCAAGAGGCTCAGGCCCAACTTAACTTTGAAAGAGCCAAAGCCGTTGCCGGAGGATGCTCCAAATGTGGGCAACCTCATTCCATTTCTTGTTGTCTGTGGATCAAGGACTGCGTCACCTCAGGTCTTCTTGTTAAACAAGTTAAGCTTGGAAGGAAATTCCCAATCTATGACCTTGTTCGCATTGATAAACAACAACAAATCTCATTGGACACTTAAGTGACTTTTGAAACCCGCAAGATTGCCTATATGGTGTCTACCCAGGTCTTCCCAATTGGAGGATCTGAAGAAGTGCCCATGCACTTGCGTCCAAGCCAGCCAGTTGAGTGTCCTGAATACACCATCTTATCTAAACCAGTTGCTGACAAAAGGGTTGCTTGCATTGCCCCTTCTTGCAAACAGGCAACGTTGATGCTCCCTCAACACGCCAGCCCCTATCAGCAACCCGCACCAAAGACCATGGCTCCCCAGTACAATGAGTGTGGCAAACAATTGTTACAACTATTTCCAGCAAGGCAAGACGGTTCTCAATATGTCTTTGCCAATGGTAATCTTCAAGAGTATTGAGTTGAGAAAGGAGTGATCAATACCTTTCTGAGTGGACTGAACAGTTCTTGTTAATGAGACCGGGGACGTCTCTCAAAGGAGGAGTTGTGTCTTGTGGTGAGCTTAAACCGTTGTCCCTCATTGACAAACACTCAGGCTAATCATTACCTGATCTTGCCACACAAACAAAACCAACTTGGAATCGGAATTATTGGATTTGAACTTCTACTGGATCACCCTCATTGTTTTCCTTTTGTTCTTTTGGCTAAACCTCAATTGTTTATCCTATCTCTGGATCCACTGGCCAATCCACCATTGATTACCAACCTGATCCAACAACAACAAATCAATTCTTCTCCTTGGCAAACTTTGTTCTCTTGTTCTTGGAATTCTCTATTGTCCTTGAACTCTAACTTTTCATCTAGGCTTGGCCCGGTTGTGACTTGGCAGTTCTGGAAATGTATTTAGTGTGGACAAAGTTGTTCCCCTCTTGAATGTAGTTTTTGTCTACAATGCAATGCAATCAGGAGTTTGACTTCAAGTTTTCAGCATTCACTTTTCAATTAACAAGTTAGGAAATCCGGTTAAAGTTAGGACCTTCAGCACAAAACCCAATCTCGAATTTACAAGTAAGTAGCAAGTAGAGGAGAACTCTACTTGAACAGATAAAGGTAGGACTTTTGCAGAAGACTGGAAGGTTGCAGCAAGCTAGGAAGAGTTATGGATTGAGGTTGCAGATATTCAGAGAGCCAGAGCGCCTTGTATTGCCCATTGCCTGACCTTACCAGTAGGACTGGACGGCAGCATCTTGTGATTAGTCTTATTGATCTTGAAGATCAGTTTGAAGTACTTGTACAACTGTTTATTCAACTTGTCACATAATTGGACTTGTCATTTTGTTTTGAACTTGTCTTTGTTTGATTCTTTGACTTGTCTTCTTGTTTGTACAATTCTTATTGTTACACAACCCCCTGCCCACACCATAAATGTACCATACCATGTCTGCATTCTGCAATGCCGTATACATGTACTATGCCATCTGTATGTGCTTACTGGCTGCCAAACGCATTCTTAATCCCCCTGTATACTGTATTGTTGTATCAGGGTTGCTTGCTGTGTTGTTTGACCTCTACATCTCTCAGCCTATCAGACTCTTGAACTCTATAAGGGTACATGTATGAATGATTTGACATGACAGATTAGAGATACAGTACAAGACACTACAGTATATTACAAGTCTTTGTCCAACAGTTCAAAGCCGTACCAATCCTTGGGAGCCAGGTTCTGAGCTTCTGCAGGCCGGTCAGAAGTCACTCTGCTGGCACCCATAAGGGCAGAGTGATGGATGTCCAAGACTGAGACCTTCTTGGCAAATTACTTGGACCGTCCCAGACACTTGATCTCTTCAAGTAGCTTGGCACGCCCAATCTTGAGGGACTCTTTCTGCTTGTGCCAGACCATGGTCCAGGCAAAAAATGTCCAGAAGAGAGACCAAACTTCCTTCTCAAAAAATTGGTCCCAATCCAGCATCTGGTCACCTGCAATCTTGCCATACAGTTGTTCCAAATGTATCAGTTCATACAGCCTGCCATAGACCTTAGCAAGCTCCAAATCCAACAAGTCATTGGCTTGCCCCTTCATCACCAGCCATGCCAAGCAATTGTGCGTGCCAGGTGCAGCTTGCGGGCTGTGTCCTGCAAGTTAAGGTGCTGCCCCAGCCTGCCAGCACATCCTTTGAGCCAACAGAATGTAAACAATACTTCACTGTACTCTGGTAGCAATATAATCATCATGTAATCCTTCCAACTGCTCTCCCCCTGTGCTATCCTGGAGTCTCAGGGCTCCAGGTGGCCTCTACAGTGATTGTATTTGTAACTGAGGTTCTTCCTCCGGTACAAAACAGTGTCTCAAATTGTGGTGTATTCCAGGGTGTGATGCTCCTTGTGCTCCCCATAGAGCTTGGCAACAATCTTTGCAATGCAGGAACCATCTACATTGAGGTAACATATGATAAGGGACCACCTACGGGGAAACCGCCCTTTGCCGCGGGGAAACCGCCTTTTACCAGGGAGAAACCGCCCCACGCGGAAAATTGCCAATGTACTAGATTTTGTAGAACCCGCCTGTTACTAAACAAGTACATGCACCATAGCACCATATTGCACCGTACAACGACGCCGACATCTTATTTTCTCAGTTGTCGTGACAAGCATCGTGCATCGTGTTATGTACATGAGTCATGGTGTCATATTCTGCAGGCCTTTTTGAACTCGGCGTCCTCGATGCGAACATGCTTCATGGTTCTAGAATGAATGTCGATAGCTTGGCTGAGGTCAAGACTTTGAGTATAAGACACGGCCCAGGCAGCAAGAGAGGGATTCATGGTGGTTGTGGTCGTTCCGTAATCGTGTAAGGTGGTGTCTCAAAAGCTCAAGATGAACAAAATGAACGTCAAAACATCATTGTTAAGTGACAATCTACCTGTTCTCAGGGCGGTTTCCCCGTAGGTGGTCCCTATGATAATCCTCTTGGTGAGTTGTTCACCTTGACTGTATTTCTCAGCCAAGTGTTCCCCAAAGATCTGGTCAAACTTGGTAACCCGGTGTGGGGTAATAGATTTGACTGACAGTCTATAGTAGACATTGTGTAATGTTTGTAAAGGGATGAGTTTCGACCAGCAAAGCTTACAGGGAAGTTGTCACAATGTACGACGATGTATCAAAGTAGCTAGCAACAATAGGCGATGTAGAGATTGTTATGTTCAACAATGAATAAAAGTACTGAGCGCTTGTATTAAGAATTCGATTGTTGGATGTATCACAAGATCAATAGGAAGGTGACAAGTATAGTCAAGTAGAAAGGTAGATTTGACCAGCAAATCTGATAGACGACTTGAATGAACAAGTCTCTAACGGTGGCAAAAGTATGCCTGTTATACAACAAAGATT
>BCJK01000003.1:0-321835 GCA_039545395.1 Filobasidium uniguttulatum | reverse complement strand
AGACACCGGGCTCTCTTGGCTCTCAAATGTCTGATCAGTGGGCTCTCTTTGGCTCTTCACTGTCCTCTGTCTCTTCTTATCCTTGCCAGTACCACACCTCACTGTACTCTAACAGTCTTCAGCAATAGCTACAATCCAAACCTCCCCAAGTCAAGGTATTCTACCTGACTAAAGTGTCTATACTGTTGTCTTGAACCTGGTTAGTATTGTCAAAGGTCCAACCTTCAACCAGACTTTATATAAAAGAAAAGTGAAAACACAAATACAAACCAAAACTCAATCCCAATCCATATCCTTATGAATTGTGTAGTGACAAGAGTAGAGTAAATTATTTGAGCACAATCCCAGTTTCCAGTCTTTATATACTCGCCCCCCCAGTCTAAATCAAGTTTAGATAGTTGTAAAGCAGTCCCATTGTCCATTCCAAGTCATTCCCAAAGCCAATTCCATTTGAGAATTGAGAGAGAGAGAGGTGGCAATAAGGAATGGTGGCAAGTGTTGGCATTTGGTGGCAAACATGCATGGTGCATGGTGTAAGTTGATCCCAAGCATTCAGATACCATTGTTGGTTCATTTGCAAGTTGTATTAGACAGGTGGGATGTGTTGCCAGCCGTTTGCAGTCGTTGTGAAGGGTTGGAGATTGATGTACAGTAGAACCTGTCCTAGTCCGTGCCCGTTGGGAGTAGAGGTATGGCACGGACTACGTACCAGGTGGAAGTCACGTGACCTTCATCCATGAGTCACGTGACTAGCGCCAAAATGTCACGTGATTACTGCATTTGTTTACTTTGTTGCCTAGACAGTCTTAGGAGCTCGTCTGTTGGTCGTGAAGCTCACCAAAGCCATCAGAATGTTAGCTAGACTTCCCCCAATGACGGAGAGCAGCTGGATCTTGTTGTGGTGCCACTGTTCACCTGTTCAAAGCCTTTCCGCATTCATGTATACTTCAGAGCAATGGTTGACGTCACACCATGCCACAAAACGCGCAAACCGCATCGAGACGCGTCTAACTGTGGCCAAATTTTGTAGCTTAGAGCAACTGAGACCATGACATTAAGCATTCAAGTTTGCTCAAAAGATTGCCAGCTTTCTGCCCAACATCAACACCAATCAGTCTCACACAACGCTTCTTCTTCTTTACAATCTAGTATTTCATGTTAGATCTGCTCGTAAGTTCCAGAAGGCAATATCAACACTATGAAAGCTCTCCCTAATCAGTCGACTGTCAGAGTGCCGTGCGCACCAGACAATGCACAGAAGCTGACCTTGAACAATTTGGCTTACAATTCCACAGCACCATGTCTATCTTCATTGCCAAGCTCCAATCAGGTCTTGAATCCTTGCAATTCAAAACTAAACTTCATCTCAAGGAACTTCAGGACAAGTTGAAAGCCGGTCAAGCCATCACTGACGAGGAAGAAGACTGGATGGATGAAGAGGCCAATTTGTGCAATGAGCAAGTCTTTGTCAAGAAGTGGGAGGGTCTGAGCAAGTCCTCCACCAAGTTGGCCTCCAACATCAAACGTCAATGCCGCGCCGACCGACCTTTGTTTGTCGAATTGCTCTTGAGCAAGGTCACCACAGCTTCCAAGACCGTCGCCGGACCCATCAAAGTGAGGCAGCAGCCAACAATCGTCAATATCATCTCTGATTTGGAAGACAAAATCATGATTGTCAATCCGCCCCCCACATTGTGGTGAGTCAATACCGTCTGGAGCTGTGCCCACACAGCAGGATCGTTCGATAAGTGCCCCTGCACTGACGTGCGCCTTTGCCACGCTCCAGATCAACTTACGCCGTGCCTCCCCTGGGCCCCCAGCATCGACATATACCAATTGTTGTACCATCAGGCTTGGTTCTCGGTTCTTTCTTCAACTCCGTTGGACGCCCACGTCCTCCCTTTGGCTGGAAGCGCGCTTTGCGCCCCGGTTCTCCCAGCAAGCGCTCTCGCTTGCTGCGCTTTTGCCTGCCGCCTCCGGCCTTTCTCCTTTCTGGTTCCAACACTCCCAGTGGCTCCGCATCCTYGCTGCCACGAATTGTGTCATGTCTCATCCAGCATCATTGTACCTTTAGCATGCTTTTAATAACAATCAATCACCAGGGGAATTAGCCAAAGTCCAAGTTCAGTTTAAGTTCAAGTCTTACCTTCAGTTCATCAAGTAAAGCCACCTCGTCTAGGGACAGCACTTGTTAGAGACATCGATAAGAAGTTGGAGACAAGTCCTGTTGACTTGCTCACTTGAGAGATCGTTGTACAACTTGCTGGAATTGCCAAACCGTTGGTCGCCAGCCTTGGTCCTGTTGTTTGCCTTGCGTTTCTGAAAGACGCCGGCCTATCACCACAACGTCAGCACCAGTGACCGGCTCAATTCCCTGGACGCTCAAAGAGCCCATCACCTCCTCTTCTGCCTGCAAGGGTCAAAAGGACGGCCAGGGAAAAACAACAAACAAACGCAATGTACTCTATTAATCAAAGGCTCATGATCCTTGCCTGGCACAACAAGAGGGGTTGCTTGCTACAGGAGACCGCCAATTATTGGAACACCAAGCTGCGGGTCTCCAATATTGACCAGAAGAAGGTTTCGTTCTGGCTCAAGCATGAAAGTCTGTGGCAGCAGCAAGTGAAAGAGGACCCCTCTACTGGCACACAAAAGCGACAAGGGAGGGTGTGCCATCCCAAACTTCGATTGGCACAGGAAATCTGGATCCAGCAAAAGCTCAACCAAAGGGTCTTCTTGACTGGGCCGTTGATTGTCGCAAAGTACCTGCACTTTGCCAAAGAACTCGGAATCCCTGATGACGAGCTGAAAGACGGTTCAAATGGTTGGCTGGAGGGAATCAAACGTTGTTTGAATCTCATCAACCGTCAACACCATGGCAAAGCAGGGTCGGCCAATCTCAACAACGTGGAAGCTGAGCAACAGCGTCTTCAAGTGCTGCTCAATGGGTGGAAGCCCGAGGACATCTATAATGAAGACAAGACTGCGCTCAATTACCGGAGGATCCCTACCCAAAGCTTGACCAACAGGAAGGAGCCGGGACAAAAGGTCGATAAGACGAGGATTAGCGTCATCTTTGCGACCAACATGAGACAACCTCTCTTCATCGGTAAATCCCAATCTCCCCGTGCTTTTGGAAAGAAGACGCCAAAGGAAATGGGCTTCAAGTACTGCTTCAATCAAAGTGCTTGGATGACAGGGTCGATCTATGAAGATTGGATTCAGGATTGGGATAATGAGCTTGCTGCCATGACGCCCCCTTGCAAGATCCTGCTGTTGCACAATAATTATTCCGGTCACATAGTGCCGGATGATCTGCAATGCATTCAAGTCGAAAAGCTGGCTCCAAACCTCACCTCTCACGTTCAGCCTTTGGATGCCAGCATCATTGCCAATTTCAAAAGGATCTACTTGAGAGAGTTCCTTGCCCAAGCCATTCGTTGCAATGATGATGGCTGCAATCCCAAGGATCTCTACAAGATCGATCTTCTGGACGGGATCAAGATGGCTCTCTTGGCATGGAATGAGATCCGGCCGGAAACCATCTTTAATTGCTGGCGTAAGACAGGGATTCTGCCTGCATCACTGCGAGCTCAATTGAAGTTGTCCAACCAAGACAATGAGGTGACATGGTCTTTGAAGGAAGTTGCGGATGAGCTGAACAGTTGTTGTAAGGTGGATGCTGTCTCAGTGGAAGATGTGGTCGACCGTGCGGATGAGACCAGAGTGAGACAGGAGCTCTTGGATCAAGAAATCATCGAGCTGGTCACCAAGGAAGAAGAGTCCAAGGACAAGATTGAATTGGTTGAACCAGTCTTGCCTCCTCCAACCTTAGCTCAGTTGGCAAATGCGGTTGGAATTGTGCAACGGACACTGAAGCACAAGAACATTGCAGTCAAGAGTAGGATCTGTCAGGACCTGGAAACGGTGCTCAGAAAGGTTCGCAAGACTGAGTTCAATCAGAAGAGCCAGATCCAACCTAGGATCGATTCTTTCTTCAAAAAGAGAGATTGAGATCTGCAGTCAGGCTTGTAGATAGTCTCTGAGCTTTTCATGTGTTATACGATTGATCTGGGCCATTGGTTGCTTGGGTATGATACCAGGGTGCTTGGAACCAAAGTGTACTTTCACTAGTAAATTGACCTGTCATAGTCCGTACTTGGGGGAAAGTTGCACAGAGTACGGACTAGGCCTGATTACGTACTGATACGGGCGTTTTGGGTTAGCCCGCACGGAATAATACGGACTAGGACAGGTTACATGTTAGGGCAGGTTCTACTGTAATGTGATCAAAAGAGTGGTGGCAAATGTAGAACAAGTTCAGGAATGTTTAGCCTGAGTGTTTGTCATGTAGGGACAACAGTTCTAGCTCACCACACCGTCATCAGAAGTTGCCACTGCATCATTGCATTATTTTGCCAACCATCTCATTGGCATCAACCCAATGTACCAACTCTCAGATTCTCTGACATTATAGACCAAGCTTGACTCAGTACACCTGGCACACCTCCTATATATCATTCTCAACCAATCTGCCGCAAAATGGTTGTTGAAAGACAAGACCTGTTGGAGTTGTTAGAAGGCATGATAGCGCTTTTCACTGACCGTCTCAAGCAAGCCCGCAAGCAGCTTGACAAGGTGGAACAGTTTTTTGTGATGACTCTCAATGGTTCAGGGTATCAAACACAAGACACTGATCTTTCTATGGCCCTCCTCTGGGATGCATTGCAGACTGTCCAGATGTGGGAGGACGATCTACGGGCTGCCACCGTTCTATATGAGGATATCCAGAGCCACAGATATCTTGATACTGTCCATAGGGAAAGTGTCAAGCACCATCAGGCGCCAACCTTGCAGTGTATCTTTGATGAGCCCAAGAAAGAGTTCAAGGCCAAAGTAAGCCAAACCTGATATGAATTTAGGTTGCTGCTAGGGCCGTTTCAACTGAATCTCTTGCACCTGAGGCACGTATGACCAAGGAGTCCTTTCAATGATTGGATGAAAAGATTTCAAAATTCAGAGTGTTCCATCTTGTACAACAACTCCAATAATCCACAGGAACCAGTGGAGTTGCAGACTATGATTGCCCTTCAGCGTCTCGGTCACTTGGGAAATGGTGCCAGCTTCTTGTCAGTTGCCACAGACTACTCAATCTCAGGTATGTGACCAACTGTGATCCCCTGTGTATCTGCATATGGAATGATTATACTCTCGTCTGTCTATATGAACAGAGGGTAGCATACACCTGTATCCTGCTCGGGTCTTTGCTGCCATACAGAAGCGGCGCATGACAAGATACAATGGCCAGATGCTGAAGAGCAAAGGCGGATATCCAGAGAAATTGGAATGGTTTCTCCGTTTTTACAATTACAAGTCCGATTACAGTCTGAATGCCTTGGCCATTGTCGACCACAACAAGAAAGTTAGATATCTGAATCTGGGTTGGGTTGGGTGCGCTCATGATCAGAAGGTCATGGAGAATTCTGAAGTAGGTGACAGAACTTCATTAGTCATTTGAGTTGTGCTCATATTTGTACTTGGTTTGGGATAGTTTGGCAAGCACACGGAACGCTTTTTCTCAGAGTCCAAGTATATCCTGGCTGACTCTGCCTATGCGGTTAATCAAAACATCCTTCCAGTCATCAAAAGGCCTCGGGGAGGACCCCTTGATCCGCAGCAGAGAAGGTTTAATGAGGCGGTCAGCAAACAGCGGATAGCAGTTGAGCATGCCTTTGGCATGCTTAAATTGCGATTCCAATGTTTGAAAGACCTACAAACCAACATCAGCAGCAATACCAGCATGAAAAGGGCGCTGGTCTGGGTCAAATGCTCCGTCCTGCTACACAACATGTTGCTTGACTGGGAAGGAGAAGAATTCTGGGAAGACAAAGATCAAGAGAGTATGCAACGTCAGTGGCAACAGGACCACCAGGAAGAGGAAGAGTGTTGTCAATGGTGGGAGGAATGTAACCCTTTACCCCCCAATACTTGACGCACCGGCAGAGACAGGGCAGCTGCTGGACGTATGCGTCAGTATGTGATGGAAAGGATCAAACAGCTCAACGGTTGACCGGCGTACAACAATTCAGATGAGCTCAGTTGACAAGAGACTAGCAAAATTGGGGATTAGGGAGCAAAGAATTGACCGTCTGACGTTTGCATCATATTTGAGTGCAGCTGTACTTAGCTTACTGTAAGTCATGAAATTCATTCATTATTATTGATTATTGTTGTTACATTGTTACAATTGATATTACCACATGCAAAAATCCAATCAATCTTCATCTTTCATCTGTTTGTGACTCATCAAATCAAGCTTTGCCCTTTCTGCGTCAAGGTCGAATGGGATATTCTTCTCATCCGCCTTGGTCTTCAAGTTGAAGAGTCTCTCAAGCAACTCGAGCTTGTGAACTTCTTCTTGCCTTTGCTTTTCATGGCGATACTGTACTGCCTCTTCTTGCAAGCAGCTTCCTCCTTTTCCTTCTCAATGGCGTATTTCCTGTCGTTCTCCTTCTCTTCTGCCTGCTGTTGAGCAGTTCTCATTCCCCACTGCAATTGCCTTTCCTGTGTTTTTGCATACTCCAGAAGGGGCTGGCTCCTGTCACTTGTACTGATACAAGTGTTAGAATCCATCAGCGCTTCCACGCGTTTCTTGTACAAAGTGCATGTCTTTGAGGCAGGCTCCTTGCCCTTGTCAAGTGTAGCCAGAGTCAGTTTGGGACAAGTGAGTCTGATTTCCTCCTCACTGTCTTTGCCAACGTCCTGTAGTACCTGATGGGCGGAGGGTTGTGGCCATCTCTTGAGCTTCTCACCCCTTGAGGCCGTGCTTTTTGTGGTTGTGGAACCCACATTGTTTTTGTTGTTGGTTTTGGATTGAGAGACCTCATCACCTTTGCCAAGGATCTCTCTCAGGAATTTGCTGGCGTTAGGGCAAGATTGCGGCGTCGCAGAATTGTAAGTTACCAAAGCAACCGCATTTGGCTGGTCGTTCAGGATTGGCTCCAATAACGCAAATAAGGGAAAAGCCTTTTCACGTTTCTCTGCACGATAAACAAAGGACATCAGGACATGAGGCATACATGAATCCAGATTCAGTTTCAGAGGACTTACCCGCAACTGCAGAGCCATCCATAGTCCCGGTTCCAGTTGCCTGAAACCTCGCTTGCGCTTGGCTCCAAGCTTTGACCAGGGCAGCGGTCTGTTCCGCATTAGATTGGATTCAAAATACAAGGTCAGAAAGGCTCAAAATGGGTAACAAAGTATGAACCATGGACCGAGTCACTCACCTGAGCATTGATTGACTTGTGACTCCTTGCATGACACCCAACTTTGTTCAACTTCTGTTGAACTTTGTTTAGGTGGGTCGCTCCTTTGGCAAGCTGCTTGTGCTCATTCAATCTAGCATACCATCTGGGTGCTGCTATGAAATCCTCAATCAAGATAGATCTTGCATTTCTGGTCCTGGTACGGTCCCAATTGTAGTCCCAACAATGAGTGGGTGTTATGACCTGACTCCCAAGCTGATACAAAGGCGGTAGGAGCTTGGGCGGTGGAGGCGGTCGGGTCTAGTAGATTGAGAGAACGGCAATAATCCGCTCTGTGGTACGAGTAAGCTGTCATAGAGTTTCGCCAACGGGAGAAGGGCTAGACTCTAAGAATGGAAAGGGGCGGGAAGGTTGTAGAGATTGTATTGTATAACATATGATAATAAGCCCTTGACCATTGAGGTCAAGGGTACAAAGAAGGGCATTGCTTGTCTGAGCTCTATAAGTACAAACATGCGGTGTGTCATGACTCGGAACCTAGAGAACCTTCACCGCGCTAGTGGCCACTTCCCTCATCGTGACACGCGCAACATCTAGCAACTTCCAGTTGCCACCAGCAACTTCAACAACTTTCCAGTTCACCTCTTTCACTGGATTGTTCTGGCACTTTTATGTAGTCTTGCCACTCAAAGTTCATGTATAAATAGTGGCTTGAACTCATGCCTTTGTACATTCCTCTCGCCTCTTTTGGCTCAAGGGATTAATATCTCATATTACTACAGAAGCATTCCGACTTAGCTTTCCCAAGTCACCTTCTTCAACTCGTAACTCAGTCACCCTTCAGGCTAGTTACACCTGACAGTTCATGTCACCACAGTAAGGTCCCGTCCTACTGTAAACCCCCAGTCGTCCCGTCGACTTACCCATGGTACTCCGTTGCCGCTCTCCTCTCCGGTCCTTCAGGCCACTCCTTGTCTTTCCACCGCTTGAGTTCTCCGCTCCTGGCTTGGGAAGATTGGGTCGTAACACCGCATACAAAGTGGCTATATAGCAAGACTCAATGCAAAGAGGGGGCTGGAAGGTGTACAAGGAGATGTTGGACTAACTAGTCCAAGGTTGAGTCGTGACAGTGGGACGCATTCCAGTCTTGGAGTTCTTGACAGCGTCAGCATTGTCATTGGAGTTGTTGTCAATGCTGATGATTTGGGTTGAGTTGGCTGACAATTGCTGAGTTGAGCTGGCTTACAGCCGCCTTGAGGGGGTGGTAGAGCTGTATGTTACCCCCGGAGTTGGAGGGACATAAAAAGCCGGGGCAGGGTGTGTGCTGGTGCTGGCTTGAGGAGTTTCACCAAATGGAAAGGGAGGAATCCTATTGATTGGTGGTAGATAGTTTGCCGTCCCAGAAGGAGACCGCAAGAGTGAAGGATTGAACCAGGATTCCGTGGGCAGCAAAGAATTGATTTGAAATTGTGTTGCAGGAGGATGAGCTTCCTTGACAACTTGATTTTGAGTCTGAGTCGCTCTTTGAGAGCAATAGTAATGATGGTTTGGGGTAGGTCTGGGGCCTGGTCCTGTCGGCGGCAACATGGGGATCAAAGCAACACAGAGAATGCAATTTCAGTTCAGTATGATGGCAGGACAGTTGGTTAGACTGATGGGGCCTAGGTTGTTGATTGTTGCTTCAGAATTTCAGCATCAATAGTTACAAGTCTGTGAGCCTGCACATTTCTGTGCTCCTGCTCCACTATTACATATAGGGTCGACATTGGTGCACGGTCAAGTTCAGTAGGTGCACGGCAGCTTTTGCAAATAAAAATGAAATTATTTGAAATGAATTAGCCTAGCAAACACAAAATTGAGAATTGCCAGTGCTACAGACCAGCTAGAAGGATTCTGGTTGCTAGAAACTTTTGGCATAATATTTGCGCAACTTCATATCAAGTTTTGGTTCGATTCGGACCAGTATTGACTACGCTATCGACCAAAACATGTTTCCAGACCACTTCAGGGCTTGCTCAACTTCCTGAAGCCCGATACGGCGCTAAATTGAGCGGCCACGCGCGAGCAAGATTCTCCCGAGGTATGCACCGAGTAAGAAAGTCGCGACATGTACAATACGCAATTTCTGGGCTTCACTCTCTCGTCTCTCATGCTATCCTCAACGACTTTACTCATAGACAGCGAGTTCCACTTGATACTCAGATCACAGAATGCTCACCCAACTTCCTGACTACATCATCGCCGATCTCTGCAATCCCTTGGAATCGTTAGGCCTGCCGTTCGATCAGGACACAGATATGTGAGAGCTTTGTCTCGGTGATACAAATTACAAGCTGTTGATTGAACCCACTCACTCGCTTGACAATGTAGCCCTTCAACCCTCTCTCAGTTCGTTTTGGCATTCGAAAGTAGTGGGCCGACAGACCCCAATAACAAGCAGAAAGATGCTATGTCCTCCCCGGAATCCAATCATGCATCCGTGAAAGAGGATTGCAAAGAGATTCAAACGGAAGTTGGACAGAAAGACAGAGCCGAAGAAAGTTCGACACCTCAGAATGCACCAGTCACCCTCTCTCAATTCGTTGGCAGCCTGGATTTGAAGCTGTTGCATCAGACACCGCCCGAAAAGCAAGACCACATTTGCCAAGCAAAGGACGACAGCCTCTCAAAACTGGAGAAGACTCCTGCCAACACAAATCTTCTTTCGACCTCGCTACGACAGTCTATGGAGCAGGCTTTGGACAAACTGACAAGATCCAATCATCTCGCTATGAAGGTCTTTCAGGACGAAATGAAAGAAGTCCTCCGGGCACACGACGCAGAAAGTCCGTCGTCTGAAAGGGGGTCATCTCATGCACCGCAACCACGACGGCAAGACCCAGTGCGAGGCCATTTAGTTGACCGGTCCTTGACTGTCACAGGTCCGTATGTTGAGATGTGTCCTTCTTGCTCTACCGATTCCCCACCAGGATGTATTGTTCTGGAAGACGTGGATGCCAAGCAAGTTCCGCTGGCAGACGAGTTCAACCTTGGGATACCGCGGCCAAGCTTGTTYGCGAGCTATGAGGCCGCCAAAACTGGGCTGATCGAGTTYGCCAAATCTAAAGGATTCTCRATATYRGTGAAGTGGAGTAAGAAAGGCTCCGACAACAAGATGGTGGGTTACCTGGTATGTGCGAGGGGCGGCTCATACAGGAACTTCCATRACTTGACAGAGGAGACTCGCACCAAGAGGTCCCATACTCGAAAACAAGGATGTCCATTCGGAATTACCATCAAACCAGCCGGCACAAAATGGACATTCAAGGTTAGATATGGGTTCCATAACCACGATAAAGATCTAGCCAGCATATTCCCTGTCAATCRAAAATTGCCGGAAGAGGCTGTGGCCAGAGTGAGGCAGCTCGTAGACGATAATGTGAAAACGTACAAAATCATGGAGGATGTCAGACGGACTTTTGAAGGAACACTTGTGGTGCCTCAGCAAATCAGAAATCTCGCACAGCAACATCGCTTCCAGATTAGGTCTGGACCCAATGCAACCGCCTCGATTGTCCAAATGATGAATGCCAAAGGCATTCCTCATAAGGCTTGGTATGCCGAGGACAAATCTCTGAACATGTTGATGATTACCTCCAAAACCGCAATCGAGATGGCAAGAAAGTGGTGTACCGTGTTCGTCATGGATTGTACTTACAAGACAAACGTACACAAGCTACCTCTGCTACAGATTGTCGGAATCGCCCCAACAAACAAGACGTTCCTCGCTGCCACCTTCCACATGCTGAAGGAGACAGAAGAGTTCTATACGGAGTCTTTGCTGGCTTTCCGGACGATACTCGAGGACGTCGCGCCCGTAGTGATCGTGTCGGACTGTGAGAGAGCTCTTCTGAGTGCTGTGACCAAAGCGTTTCCGGAAACGAAACATCTTCTGTGCCGTTGGCATATTTTCAACAACATTTTCAGTAATACCAAACGCCATGTTCCCAACAAAGAAGTCTGGCAAAATTTTGTCTCTGCCTGGAATTTGATCGTCAATTCCAAAACTCTTGAGGATTGCGAGGCTGCCGCTGCGAGTCTGGTCACCGAGTTCGAAACCGAGTCTCCTCGCGCCGTTGAGTATGTAATGAAAAACTGGTACAAGCCATACAGGGAGAAATTTGTCAGCTACTGGATCAACGAATATCCGCATTTCAACGAAACCAGCTCCTCGAGAGTTGAAGGGGCTCACAAAACGTTGAAGGGGGTATTGGGGAGCAGTACCGGTGACCTGTTTACGGTTACCCGGGACATCCACAAGGTCATGAGACGGCAGCATGACAATATTTCGAACAGGATTGCCAGGGAGAGAGTCACCGGATTTGTCGAGCTGAAGAAGAATCTTTTTGATGCTGTGAGCGTTCATCGTCATTTAGTATCTGAGAGTTGCAAAGCTGATCAATAAGTTTTACTGACAACAGTTGCAGAAGGTGATATCCCACTATGCCTTGAACAAGATTGACGCTTTGTACAGGCAGCTCGCCCGCATGGTCATCAGCGAGAGCAAGGACCTCAATGACATCGACCGTGCGTTGGAAAGGAGTAGATGTTGCGCCAATCCTACTGGGCTTCCATGCATTCATGTGGTTTACTACCATTTTCTTGCGATCCCCAGTCCTATTCCTGTAGAAGCGGTGGACGAACAATGGCATATTGCCGAGAAAGCGTCAAAGGGTTTGGGGCTTGACATCCTCCCGCTCGAGCTGTTAAATCCGATCACCAAGGGTCATAGAAACAAAGGTAGACCTCCCGGGGCGCGCAACAAACCAAAGTCATCCACTCAGCCTGAAAGTTCGACAAAAAGAGAGCCTAGTCAATTCGAACATGTTGCAGATGAACTTGAATGCGACATCCAAGGTGCACCCAAACCTCGAAAAGGCAAGCGAAAACTCGGTCAAGCGGAGGCCTATAGGAAAAGTCAGAGCAATTGGGTACCCCTGCCAACCAGTAAGTTGTCACTTGATCTGCGAATTTTGAAGTACTCACATGCTGACGTGCTCTTGTCATGCCAAGATCGAAAAACAAAGTTGACGAGTCTGGCCAACTCAACAGCAACCGACACTGGGGATGTCGTCAAGACGTCCGTTCCCGTTAAGAAGCGTCGATTACGAGAGTTATCCGCCAAACTTCTAGCGAAGGCCCCAGTAGGACCTGGTTTTCATGTGGTCCCGCTGCAAAACGGCCTTCAGGAGGTCAAAATCCAGGCATCTCTGGTGGATTGTATGCAAGGGGATGGAAATTGTGGTTTCCGCGCAGTAGCCCAATTGGTGTTTGGAGACCAGGATGAATGGGCCAAAGTCAGAAGAGACCTCCTTGAGCTCTTGAGAACGTGTCCTGCGGCTTATGCGATAGAGAAGCATGGTCTGACTCAAGAGGCTATGGAAAAGACTTTGTCCTGGTTTGAGGGATCCGCACCTCCGCACCATTGGTACGACACGGCTATGCATGCACAATTGACAGCCGACAAATACGACGCCTTTGTTGTCGTCTTTCAAGAAAATTCTCGATTGTCCATCTGGTTGCACAGTCGTTGGTCTTTGAAGACTGACCCAGAGGCGTCAATCCTTGAAGGCATCAAGCAACCCCATGCCAGAGTGCTTGGCCTGAGATATGGAAGTTTGCACTGGGATTATGTCCGGTGCACGAGCGCGGAACTGCGGAAGGCCATTGCGGACTCTAAGGGTTTGTGTTGCCGGAACGCTGCTGCTTCAAGAATCCCAGAGTCTGCCAAAGAGTTTCCACTCGAAAGGAAGACTACAGAATCGAAACAAGCATTGAAACAGCCCGAAACAGAGTCGGCAACGGGAATTGGTTCAGACGTACCGTGCAAAGACGCTCCCTCACATTGTTGCTGCAAGGGGACTTGTGAGAGTAAACAATGCGCTTGCGTCAAACAGAATCGAGATTGTTCGCCAGCTTGCCACGGTTCCCAGGGCTCAGGGTCTTGCAAGAGGATGTCCAAATGAACTGAAAACCGGTCCCCATCAGAACTCGATTGTAATAGGTATTAGATATCAGATGTACTGCATCCAGTCTTGCAAAGTTGAACATTGATGTTGTGTGCTTGGAATCTGGTCAAAAATCCTGAGTCTTTGATAGACACAGTAGTAGTACATACGTAGTGGTATAGCAGCGTGGAGTCTTGCTCGCTGTTCCCTAGTCCTCGCTGGTCCTTGCAGGCTTCATGACGTCACTAGCGCCGTACCGGGCTTCGGGAAGTTGAACAAGTTCTGAAGTGGTCTGGAAACATGTTTTGGTCAATAGCGTAGTCAATACTGGTCTGAATCGAACCAAAACTTGATATGAAGTTGCGCAAATATTATGCCGAAAGTTTCTAGCAACCAGAATCCTTCTAGCTGGTCTGTAGCACTGGCAATTCTCAATTTTGTGTTTGCTAGGCTAATTCATTTCAAATAATTTCATTTTTATTTGCAAAAGCTGCCGTGCACCTACTGAACTTGACCGTGCACCAATGTGAACCCTACATATATAAATACTTCCCTGTCATCTTGAGGCCTCAGCACATTTGTGAAGCCCAGTACAATTGAGTCACCAACGCAATGCAATCCTGCAGTTGAGTCAGTCACCACTGTAAGAATGACCAACTGACTTGACTGAAATTAGTGAAACTGTCAGGATCTGGTCCCCTGACCTCTGGAGGATCTGGCGCTACTCCCTAGTGCCGGGATACGCGTTCCCTTCGTCTCAGGAACCATCTGGAAGAATACTTCCACCATCAGACAATTTGGTTCCATTCCAACAATTAGTCGGGAACTAGTTTATTTTTACTTTTCAGCTTAGCAATCTTTCCCACACATACAATCTTCTTCTCTCTCAATTAGTATATATACCAATCCCCTCTGGGTTGTATTTCTTGCCCTCTTGTGGAACTTACCTTCCCCAAGAGTCTAATATCATATGTTACTTCTCCTTATCCTATCCTGACTTCATCCAACCATTGCCACTCATCTTTGAGACATATCTTTGTCATCCTAGAGTGAGACTGTGCACATCTATTGTCCCTCTGCCTTGTCAGGACAGAGTCCCTTCTTCGTGCACCCTGGTTATTATTCTCTTATAACCAGGTCGTAACAGAAACTGCCTACTGAGTCACAAAATAAGTGCAGAAATTTGTTGCCGGGAGCCGCTCAGCTCAATCACTTGGTTCATCTTGGGGTTTTCCCAGCTGAGCGGAGCTGAGCGTTGTGCGCGCCAGGCGCAGCTTGCGGGCTGTGTCCTGGGAGTTAAGGCGCTTCCCAGCCTGCCAGCACATCCTTTGAGCCAACAGAATGTAAACAATACTTTACTGTACTACTGGTAGCAACAGAATCATCATGTATTCCCTGCAACTGCCCTCTCCATATGCTTCCCTGGAGTCTCAGGGCTCCAGGTGGCCTCTACAGCGTCTCCAGCCAAATTGTTAGCGCGCCAAGCAGAGCTGAGCGATTTGGGACTGCCGTGCCACGTTTTGTTTGCTCAGTTCCGCTTGGCTGGCGCTAATCTTTCAACTTTGAGTGAGGCTATTGTTGTTGGATCAGGTTGGTAATCAATGGTGGATTGGCCAGTGGATCCAGAGATAGGATAAACAATTGAGGTTTAGCCAAAAGAACAAAAGGAAAACAATGAGGGTGATCCAGTAGAAGTTCAAATCCGATAATTCCGATTCCAAGTTGTTTTGTTTGTGTGGCAAGATCAGGTAATGATTAGCCTGAGTGTTTGTCAATGAGGGACAACGGTTTAAGCTCACCACAACGTGAGTACATGTAATTGCAACTGTGACTGTTCCTTGCTCAAAATGCACACACATACCATATATACCATACTCAACCACTTGTTTGCTCATGCTTTCCTTACTGTGTCTTCACCACTGCACTCTGGTAACAGGCCCGCCTGCAACAGCAAATCACAGAATAGTGTCGTTGTCAATTTACAGAACAGCATGAACATGGTGAGAATCTTTGGGAGTGGTTGAGCAATTATCAATCACCAGAAGAGTGAGACAAATGAGATATATGGTGACATTACACATACTGTAGTGTAAGCCTTGCCCGCTGTGCGCTGTGCGCGCCAGGCGCAGCTTGCGGGCTGTGTCCTGGAAGTTAAGGTGCTGCCCCAGTCTGCCAGCACATCCTTTGAGCCTGCAGAATGTAAACAATACTTTACTGTACTACTGGTAGCAACAGAATCATCATGTAATCCTTCCAACTGCTCTCCCCCTATGCTATCCTGGAGTCTCAGGGCTCCAGGTGGCCTCTACACCGCTTGATGCACAATGCCTATCAAGGAGCCACTGTAACTTACAGACATGGAACTTTCAAACATTGCACACTCGTTACAACCTGATCTTCCCAAGCCAGGAGCGGTGGAAGTGCGATAAGTGGCCTGGAGGACTGGAGAAGAAAGAGTGCGGCAACAGAGTACCACGGTGCGGGACGAGAGCGCAGTTAAACCTCGGCTCCCAAGTTTGTAAAAGTGATAATTGCACGGTAGACCGGAAATCATTTTGGTTCTGCGGGCAATCGGCGTTTCAGGCGTGAGGCTGAAATGCTGAAAGTGTTTCACTATTGTTCTCCCTGTTAGCTAGATTGTAGGTGAACAAACAACAAAGGATGGTGACATGTATGTGACTGCTCATTACTGTAGTAGTGTTGTATTCCTTTTCGTCTTCTTCCCTTGTGACTTGCGCTTGATCCAAACCATTACAAAATGCAAACCAACCAGGACAACACACTGGCTCGCCTTCCTACAACCATCCAGCAGCTGACGGACCAAAGCGATGCTCAGGTTCCTGCACTTCAAGACAATGATTCCAGGTCGGAGGTAGGAGACGATGAATGGAGGGACGCTTCCCCTTGGCAAAGTGCCAATGAAGAACCAGGCGAAGAATTTGATTTGGGGGTTCCAGCAGAGCGCCATGGTTATGCAACCCGGAAAGCTCTTGTGGAAGCTGTCAACAACCACGGAAAGCAACATGGATATGGAGTCTTTCTTGGAACGACAAACGGAGACAAAAAGTTTGGAGAGGTTGTCTGCGAGCAATATGGGGAATATCGATCCCATCGGGCTGATACAGGGCAAGTCCCCTCGAGAGAAATAAGGACGTCCAAGCAAAATTGTCGGTTCAGGCTCATTGCGTCTCCCAGTCGGATTGGACCTCGTCTGTTCCAATTCAAGGTCACCCATCCGACCCACAACCATCGTCCGAGACCTGTGCAACACATCTCTCCTTTTTGCAGGGCGACTCCTGAGCAGAAGGAGTGGATCAGGGATATGCTTTGATGGAACGTCCCCGTGGCCCAGATCATGTACTCCTTGGACAACAAGTGGCCTCACCACAACTTGACCGAGCGCAAGGTCAAAGAGGTGCAGGAGGAAAACAAACACGCTATGTATTTGGACAGGTCGTCCGCCCAGATGACGGAGCTGAAACTCCTTGAACATGGCATCCCACACTACGTTTGGACCGACAATAGGGAACATGTCACTGCGCTTCTGGTCATGAATCCAGATGCAATCAGGATGTTTCGACGGTTCCCCTCCGTCTTGCTTATGGATTGTACATATTGCACCAACCAATACAACATGCCGGCTTTGCATGTGATGGGAGTGTGTGGGTCGAATCGAGGATTCTCAATCGGAATGGCCCTTCTGTCCCAAGAGACGATCCCCTTCTATCAGGCTGTTCTGAGCAAGATTAGGGAATTTTTGGTAGGAGATGACGCGCCCTCCTGCATTGTGACCGACAAGTGAGTGCGCTATCACAGATTTGACAAGATGAACTCCATGGTCTCATGTGCTGAATTTTCAAAACCTGTTGTATCCGAATCAGGGAACGGGCCTTGGAAGTGGGTCTGAACGAATTCTTCCCCACCTCCCGCCATATCCTCTGTTGCTGGCACATCTCGCAAAACGTGGGCAACAAAGCTACGCAACATCATGTCTCCTTACCGGACATCGTGGACAGCTGGAATGAAGTCATGGAATCGGACACCGAGGCCCGGTTTGAGAGAAGGTATCAACGGCTCAGAGATGCCCTCCTCTTGACTGGTGAAACTGGTGACGCCAATTTTGCCCAGTACCTCAGCAACCAGTGGTATTTGGAACGAGCCAAATTCGCCTCCTACGCTCTGGACGATGTGATGCACCTGGGACAAGTCTGGACAAGCAGACTTGAGGGACAGCACCGTCACTTCAAAGCTGCTCTCGGTCACCAACTTGGCGATGTCTATTACTTTGTGCAAACTTTTCTCAAATTTTCCGACAAACAAATAAGGAAAATTTGGGAAGACTACGCTCTATCCAGCAGAATGGTCAATGTGCATTTCGACCTTTTACTGAGGCAAATGCGTGCGAACGTCACCAAGAAAGCTTGGGACATTGTCAAGGAGGCGACAGAGAAGGCAAGAACGGCTTTCAGAGGTGGTCAAGTCCTTGAAGAGTGTCAACAATATCAGAGGAGGGTCATGGGGCTCCCGTGTGCTCACACTATCCTTGGGCGGCTTGAGGCGAGAGACTCACAACCCCTCATGGAAACCGACTTCCATGACCACTGGCATCTGAAAAGAAGGTACAAGTTCTTCAATGGCCAGAGAAGCTCCCGATTGGTCGATATTGAGCCCTCGCGAGCCGCAGAGCTCAATCAGAGACCAATCGACTCCACAAGAACTATTCTTCCGACATCGTCTGCCCCTGGAAGGTTGGTTGAGGACCTCGTGAGAGGGGTCCAAACTCAAACACCTTTGCTGGATCCAATCGTTGTGCGTCCGAGGGGAAGACCTCGAGGCGGTCGAAGGCGAGCTTGAGGGGGCGCTGAGTCCAGCAAGGAGGATCTAGGGCCGGACGAGGGAGACGACTGGGATGAAAATTGGCCTGGCAACAATTCAGCCGAGCAGAACATTGCCAACACGGCTCCTCTGCCAGGCGGTGACCCAGGTGTCGCACGAGTGCTTGCTCCCGACCAACAAGATC
Source organism: Filobasidium uniguttulatum (assembly GCA_039545395.1). NCBI lineage: Eukaryota > Fungi > Basidiomycota > Tremellomycetes > Filobasidiales > Filobasidiaceae > Filobasidium > Filobasidium uniguttulatum. The sequence continues at coordinate 303,563 of BCJK01000003.1, read as the reverse complement.
ACCAAGCTGCGACTCAGCCGCCAATTACCCTCCGACAACCTCAAACAATACAGGAAGCTCCCCTCTCGCCCGCTGGAGTCTCTTCTATCCCTCGCCGCGCCGACAGGTCCACAGCCAGGGATCTGACCACAGCGGAGATTCAAAGCCCTCGTCGGACTGTCAGGTGTGGTCGATGTCAAAGATTGGGACATAATAGCAGGAGCTGTCCCAATCGGCCACGACCAACCGGGACTCGACCAACAGTGGCTTCTCCCGTTCTCGACCCACGGCCTCTTTCTGTGCCGCAGATTGGAATACCAGTGTGAGTGTCGAGACTATCTGATTCATCAAATTGGCTGCTGAGGTGGTGGCCTGTCGTCTTGAACAGAACGCCAACAAGGAACGCGGGTGTAAAGATATGGCAGAGTTACCTCTGTCAAAGCTTTGCAACTGAATTTGTTTTGTTTCCCAGTTCAGCAAAGAGTTATCTTGATCAAATACTTTACCAATATCAAAGCAGTTAAGTGTTGAAGTTGAGAATAGTTGAAGGTGGGTTGGAAAGGTTTTGGACTTGTAGACTTTGAGTCAGGGAACTTTCCAATGTAATGACTTGGGGATCCAAGGTTGGAGAAGGTACTCCAAACTCCTGGATTTGCCCTGGTATTTATCTTCATCATGAGACTGCACTAGAACAATGTTACAAGTGTGGAGCAAGAGTCCACCAATGAGATTGAAGGTATTTGGGAGTCAGGTGATGAGAACAGATCTTCTAAGTGAAGGATCTGGAGGTAGAATGTAATTAAAGATGACTCCCAAATGAAATGAAGGACAAGAATACTCAACAAGACTTCCAACCTTCTAGCTCCAAGATCTAATGGGATGAGATGAGAATTAAGTTGAGATGAGATGGTAGAAGGTTGGTTGGAATCTTGCAGAGGTCTTGTCGGCACCAGAAAAAGAAAAGAGAAGAAAAGAAGACCAGAAGAAGGTGGGACCGGAGCAGTAGAAGGATGGGGTAAAGGTCGCCGATGTGTCGATCCTTTACAGCGGGTCAGGGTATACCGGGCCTCCAACTTGCAAGGTTTCATGATGTGCCCTCATGGAACACCAAGGCTCTGGTTGCCACCGATGAGGGCAGATCTCTCCCGGTCCCCCATGTCTCCCCGGATCCTTTGTAAGTGTTCCATATTTACAAAGTCAAACATGTGGAGAATGTCAGAACCTCACCATTGCTGTGTTATAGTGACAATGTTGCCTTCGTCCACCTTGCTGACCAGACTCAGGCAACAAGGTTTCATCCATACTCGGGCAACAGTTGTTCTCCTTTGACAAACCAACAAGGACGACCTGACATTCACACCAACACACTCTTGCCCTCTTTGCTCTCAGATTCAACATTTGATACTGGTCGTCTTGCAAGTATAATTCGGGGTTTGTCAGAAGAGTACAGGTCGCAGCCAGATGCAATGAGACGCCATTAGAATCCCGATTGTAATGACTGCTATTATTATTGCTTGTACTCAGTGAACCTAACGCACCGCTCGTCATCGTTGTACAATTACTCAACGACACGAACAGCAGATTACTTCGAAATTCCGTAATTCAATAAGGCGGTCCGAATGTCTGAACACTTGGGATTCACTCTTCCTGCTTGTTGTCGAATACTGAAATCTGAAGCTGGTTCTCCTGGATGATTTGCGCTTGCGCCCATTGTTCCGGAACCGAAATGATTTCCGGTCTACCGCGCGATTATCACTTTTACAAACTTGGGAGCTGAGGTTTAACTGCGCTCTCGTCCCTAGTCGAGTACCACGGATAAGTCAATGGGACAACTGGGGTTTACAGTAGGACAGGGCCTTACTGTGGTGACGTGAACTGTCAGGTGTAACTAGCCTGAAGGGTGACTGGGTTACGAGTTGAAGAATGTTGAAGTATGTGCGTTGCCTAGGTGGTACGCGTGACACACGCTGGGTTCACCTTGTCATGAACAATCAGGTCAACTATGTAGAAAACCAAATCCTATACAGGATGCCCTCGGGATCAGTACTAGGATTCGAGTCGTATTGTAGAGTAACGCTAGGTTATGATCGGTGAGAAGCACTAAGGTACTGGGCATAAAAAGAGGGAGAAGGGGATCCCAGACTATATACGTTCGTGGAGACTACTCTGATCCTGTCGGTCCGGAATGTCCGGAGTAGCAAGCGACGGGGCAGAGTCGAAGGTTCGTATTGTCCATTGTAGAACAAAGAGACTTGTTGGTGGATCCTGGAAACTTTAAATTCCAACAAACTATATTTTAGTGTATGATACCTTTTAGAACTCGGCAATAACACAAGTTCTAATAGGTCAGTAACCTTTGTATCATTGGTACATCATGTGACAAGGGCAATAACACGAGTTCTGAAGTTGACCTTTGGAAAGCTTGGGTTGGAAAAGCTGAGTCAAAGTGCTTCAGAGCCTTTGAATCTTCTGGCATATACTGCCAGCCCGGAATCTACTTCCCTCAAACTGGATCAGGACCTTCCTATCTCCTTGCAGACAAGGTGTATCCAGATGCTAATCATTTGATTGTTCCTTTCAAAGAGCCAGCAGCAAGCAAGCCTTTGAATTGCAAATTCAACATTGCTTACTCTTGTGCTTGTATCAAATTCAAACATGCATTTGGCATCTTGAAGAATTGTTTTGGATACCTCACGCGTCTATCTGTGAGAGTTATCAAAGATGACAATCACATCAAGACTTTGCTCTGGGTTGAAGCCTGTGTCTGCCTGCACAATCTCATTCTGGACACCAATGAAGGGGTGGATAAATCTCTGAACGACCCTGCACTACTGGTACAGCCCCCTCCAGAACCAGAATCACCTGGACAATTGGCAAATACTGAGGACAACTCTAGTGTAGATGACACAAGGCAATGGGAAATGCTGAAGAACTCTCTGAGATTACATAAACAGACATCAGAAGATGCATCTTTGGAGGATGTTCTGGGTGATGTATGAGAATTGAGTGTGTTTTAGGATCGGTCATGACAAATTCATTATTCACATCACTTGATGAATTCATAATCTCAACAGAGCATACATCCTCAAAGACACCTGCAAACATACAATGACTAAGTGTGCTTGTCTCTGTCCTTGTCCTCTCTGCAGCATGCACAAAGTTTCTCAACTTGAGTGTCAATCTCCATCTTCCAAAGACAAAGCTCTTCAGATTGATGCATACACAGCAGTACTCATGTTGATCAAGTGTGACGATCTGAAGTAGCTCCGGTCTGTCCTCCATGCCTCAAAAGTCCACATGTAAGTCTTTGTTGAATTGCCTCCAGCATTCTGCGTCGATTTTTTGCCTGGAATCCGTATTGTGCAAACAAGACCGCAATTCACCTGCACTCTGGGACCTCAAGCAGATGGTATTGTAGGTAAGATCGCCTTTGCTGATTTGCGCCAAAGCAATGACTCTGGTAATGTCAAATCGGCTATTTTTTGGTTGCAGCTGGGGCCAACTTGTTCAAGTCGATTTCCAGCACCGGATTGTGCATTCGGTCCGTACTCAGATCGGCCAGGATTGGACACTGTGCAAGATCGTTTCCCTTTGATTGCACTTGAAGCAACTTTGGTAGTCTCGAGATTGCCAGAACGACGAGAAGTCACGAGTTGCTGTTCCTTGTTGTTTTCCGGCTACGGCACGGAAAGCGGACCAAATGTTGCGACCTGTGTATCATGGCCAGACAAAGTAGTGAACGGTATGGCCAGTTAGATTGGACCACTAACAAGGTCAATGAGACAGAAAATGGCTCACATCTACCGAAGTCTCATCCAGCAATGACAAGGAAAAGGTTGGTCAAATCCTTGCGGTTGAAGTCACGCATCGTTTCTTGCGGGCCTGGCTCAGTGCTATGCGGAGACTGTCATGTCAAACAAATGTCACGACCTTGTCGTTGCTCTGGAGGTTGGGTTTTGTCAACTTTCACGTTCCATCAGAGTTGGTCCTTGAAGTCTGTTGTGGGGTTGTTCCGCATCCGTATAACGAGAGCCTTGACAACGGTGTCGCGATCTTCTTTGCAAGACATCATCTCGAGGGTCCATTGTCAAGCTTTCTGGGCTTTCATGACGGGCGCAGTTTTGACAGCACAATAGCTCTCGAAGTGTAAAACGTCCTCTTTACATTCTCAATTGATGTCTTCTGTCGTTGACTCGGGTCCTGTTTGGCCTTTGGAGGCAGTCGTCTACTTGATGACTTGCAAGCATGCAATGGTTCACTTTGTATCGAGCCAACAGCTAACTTGCTGACGAAGGGTGATGATCAGTTCGGTACGCATCATGATCTCTGTTTCAGGGTTCTAACTGCCTAGAGTTTGAGGTCAGCAGACCGGGAGATGGATGGTGGTTGGGAACGACACCTCCCGAGTTCGTTGAACAGAAATGCTTGGGTTGATGCATGCATACAGTACATACATGTAGTATGCATATATGCATACAGTATACAGTAGTTGCATATATAGTACATGGTACAGGGTTATGGCCATATGGCCTGACAAAGTAAACATCGGATGCTCATCACGTTGTCACAAGATCAAGAGATCACGGACCTCGATTGAATGGTTGATGCCAACCAACAAATGCATGTACATGCTGATGCAGTAGTGACTTGAAAAGGCCCTTTCGAGTTTCCAATAATCGTCGTCTGTTCGCATCCACGATAAGAGGTATGTGAATTGCGCAAGCGAGGTACTACATATATACAGTCCCCAGCGTCCAACTCACATGGGCCATGATCATGATTACATCCTGCTCAATCATCGGCACCAGTGCCGTCCCGAAGCCCCAAGCTCTCAAGATGTCGCCATCACAATCCTCACTTGTGAGGCAAGACTTGAAAGACCATCAGACTTCTGTCGAGCAGACGGCATCGCTTGCCACGGAGTCTCTTTTTGAGCCTCAGAAACAGCCGCTTTGGGAGACGCAGATGGTGGAACGACAAAGAAAAATTGGATCTTCCGAAAGCACAAATCCAATCTCAGCCTCGGTTGACCAAACACAGTCATCTGTATCAGAAGAAGCTTCACACTTGCACGTTGACACGAGCGCCAGGTCAGGAGTAGAGGACATGATCTCTCGACGTTTGCGGGTTCTCAACAAGAAGATTGTGAGCATCTGGGAATGTATCGTCGGAGGTCTCGACGGCTGTCCAACTTTGACACCATATCTTGCAATAAACAGCACAGGTTCAATCTCTACAAAGATCAAGGCAACCTAACTTTGAATCAAGATCAAAAGGCGGGTATTGCTTCGTTGCCCGCCTTGGAAGCTGTAGCCGGCGAACTAGTGGAAATCCTCAAAGGCGTACAGGTATGCTTATCCAATCATAAACAAAATGCCACGATCTTGCATCACAGCTGATGATTGATTAGGCATCTGTCGTGGAGGGAAAGCATCGCCAGGAGGAAGAAGCTGCCAGACATCGAAGAGAACTTGAATTAGCAGCGAACACCGCTGTGACAACGTACAAGGTAAGTATCATGACTCGAACCTTCCTTTGCTGCCTAGATTCGACTGAGTGTGAATGTGGTGATAATTCCAGTCAACCACTTTCCCTTTGCTGTCCTCATTCTTCAGGCTATACGCCGCTCTGCATCCTTGTGAGCTTGAAGTCACAAACTTCATGGCCCCAGAATTACCTGTCTTCTCGCAAGCATTGTCTCATCAAGACGTCAAGGAGATCGATACCATCTTTGAGCGCCTGGGGACAGATGATTTGGACGCGGCTGTGGAAGATTTGAAGGGCGTCAAGAGTGCGTGTGATCATCGGCTCAGAAAGTGATAAAGATGACCTGATTCGTTTGCCGGCCCCAGACCCGAAAATACTTAAAGCCTTGCTAAATAGTGAACTTGACCCTGCCAACTCGACTGCCGCGATTCAGTCCACCTCAACCTCGTGTGATGGATCTCTCGACTTGAGACATGGCCAAGCGTCTCCTGCAATGGGCAGTGCTGGCACTCAAGCTCAACAGGATTCGGACCATACTACGGCTATTCCCCGGCCACCTTTGGCAGAATTGACCTTCATACAAACGAGTGAGATACTTGACCCCGAAATATCACGGCCACCAAAGGAAGAACCTCAGCATGATATCTCAGCGCTCGACTACGACACCTCAACATCTTATGCAGCGGACAATGAACAAGCACAAACAACTCAGGACATTCCCGATGTATCGCCTTTGCAACAAGCCGTGTTGCCCGGGTCCATTGATTGGGCAGACGAAGACACCACTGTCTCTGAGGAGAAAGAGCTGGCAAAAGTCCGTGCCCTCTTTGATAAACCTGGGCGAACTGGTGTTCTGAAGACGTCTGCTGGACCCGATCTCAAACATCCCCGGGCCTTGACTCCCGAACAGCCTCGCCCAGTCCGTGGCCTCAAGTCAGATCATCGTCAGGACAAGACATCTAAACGAGCATCAGCAGAGCGAGATTTTGATGGCAAGGCAGGAGATACCGTGGGTCCGAAACGCGGATCGAGACGTGGAAATAGAGGTAAACAACGTTCCCAGCCGACCCCATCAAATACGCAGGATGACACTTCAACGGCAACGACGCGACGTCGACCGAAACCTACTGACAAGCAGGCTGTCCGCGCCACGAATGGCGCAACACAAGCGCCTCGAGGGGGTGACAAGCAGTTATCCACAGGCCAACAGCGTCGTTAGCCTGGATGTCGTATGGTCAAACACCGACCGTCCTTTTTCGGCTCCCGATAGCTCTATGTATGCTCAGTAGCAAGCGTACAACTTGTACTCGTATACATTGCTTGTAAATCATATGGAACAAGGGAACGGGGCATACATGTTCTGTCTCGAGCCCTGGGCAAGTATCTACATACGGAACAATCATCATGCGTAGATCATTCCATCGTATTGCTCACGATAACGTGAAAGACTGGACATTCATCAATCTTCCGAGGTTGCTCAAAATGTGAAGGTAGCCGGAACCTGAGCTTGCAATGCGACCTTGAATTCTCAAATGAAGTTCGATTGATCTGCCAGACCAGTTGTCATCTTTGATCTGTTTCTGTAAAATTCTAGCCTCAGGCATGGTTTACCAACAGCACCATCATTTTGAGGCCTGTCAAGTTTGAGAGCATTACGGGTTCAGGTACTCAGACCAAGACACTTTAGCTGTTTGTCATGCCTTGGTGAGAGGCTGGAGTGCGTGCGACACGAGAAAATCACAGTGTCGTCTTGATGATTGAGGCAATTTCTCTTTGGGGAGCGGATCGGTGAAGACGCTTGATCTCGTTGCACACTCGCGTGAAGCAGCGAGTGTCAGTTGAACAACACCTTCAAAAGCATCGCATCTTTCCTTGTCTTGCTGGGCAGGGATGTGTCGTTTGCTTGATGGGTCAGTACCCACCGAGACCGACGATAGCATAACGCAAGGCCCGGCTGAAATCTGGATCAATCGAGAACGGCCGGGATTGACTTTGGACTTGCGACTCATGACATGTTGCTGGCCCCTGCGATTTGTCTTGGTAGCTGATGAGGGGTGACACCGTGTCACTGGGATCTATTGGACAATTGTTCTCTCTCCAGACACTTTGGTAAGGCTGCATGGGAGTGTAAACAAATCCTGTGTCGACTTGATTCCTTGCGATCGGTGAGGGGTCTGAGTCTGAGACGATTGCTATTCTTGACCGATCATGTTCGACAGCCGCCTTGTCTCGAGATGATGGCCATCTCGTCCGAACGCTCCAAGTTGAGGATGGTCGAGATCTCTTCAAGGTAGAACACGCGTCCTCGGTATCGTCATTGTGGTGCTGGTCGAAGCGAACTTTTCGGGCGGCCTTGTTCAAAGACTTCTGTCCTTCGGATGGTTGTGCAGTCGGCAAAGGGTCTTGCTCTGTCAATAAATGGTCTGGCGAATGTTGGTAAGTGTCACTGATGAGCCAGGTTTCATCTTCTTGAACCCTCGTTCGTTCTCGGGGACCCCAAGTGATACGGCAGACAGGCCGCCTGTAAGAGCGTGGGCGAGAATAGTATGAGTGTTGAGGGCGGACGTTGACATGATCTTGCGTTGGTTGCTTGTGAAGAACATTTCGATGAGTCATTTCACGGGGCGGCATGTTTTCGAGTCTCGTGGTGTCTTGAAAACCTTGATCTGGTTAGGCTGCACAGAGGAGTAAAATGAGTCTGGAAAACCAATGCGAGTGATGTGTTGAACTGTTCAAATCCTCGACGGCCATGCAAGGAGCGAATTCTTATCAGTCACGGGATAGAGACAGGGTAATAAGTAGAAGAAAGATGAAACGAGTCAAAGGCCCAAAGGTATCGCTCGTGCAATAATGAAACCATTCCAAAGGACCTTTATTGCTTGATGCCGGTATGACCACGATCAGCAGTATGGTAACATGATATTGAATTGGCATGAATGAGCATTGACTCAAAGATACTTGACCTGAAGGCCAGTGGTGTATTCAAGGTGGCGGGTGACACTGTCGCTGCCATGCTGCCGTGCCTTCACGGTCCACTACGGAATCTCGTTGGTGATGTCGTGATGAGGAATGGTCAAGCATGTCAAGCAAGGAATAAGGAATGTCGACCTGACGAGAGCTAGCGCGCTCAAACCGGCTGCACAATCTCGCATATCGCATAGTCGCCAAATTGCATATCGCATATCGCATGGAGTAGACACGGGATCCGCCAAAAGTGAAATTTCTGACGCGCTTGTTTATCGCCGACCGCGACTTGTGTTAGCCAGACAGAAGCGCGCGTTCTCTGGGGCCGTGAGGGTTCTGCCCTAGCAAGCGCGCCGTGCTGCTCGTGGCTTTGACTTGTTGGTTTGGGAACTCTGTTTGACCTGGTTCAGACCGCTTGTCACTTGTCGTCGCCAACCAAAGAGGTTAGTCCCGTACCCTTGAAAGAGTCGTCTCAGAACCTTCGAGCTGACTAGATCGCACATCACTACACCTCTTCGAATCATAGTCAACTTCGCAAAATGGTCGCCCACAACAACCAACTCGCCAACGAGCATTTCAGGAAGTCCAGCTGGCAGGTGAATAGCAGTTTCAATTCTAATGTTGTCATCGTCCGTGGTGTGCTGTGCCGAATAAGGATGTGGAGAGGAAGACCGTCGAAGCCTCGCAGGTTTAGAAAGCAAGTCTCAGCAAATGCAAAGGTCGAAATGAAAGACGAGGATAGCGAGTCGTGTTCTATCGGAGCAGTAGAAAAGCAGAGAAGAGACATGCGGCCGCCAGCACCCATTACACGGCACGGACGATGAAGATTGTATAGTGGATGGTCAAGCTGATCTGTTATCTTTTCTATGTTGAACAGGAGCGTGTCAAGACCTGGTTCGACCAGCCCGGTCGCAAGCACTCCAGGCGTGTTGCCCGTCAGAAGAAGGCTCTCAACCTCGGAGTTCGACCCCTTCAGTTGCTCCGTCCCGCCGTCCGTGCCCCTACGATCCGTTACAACACCAAGGTCAGGCTCGGTCGTGGATTCACCCTTTCTGAGTTGAAGCAAGCTGGTGTTCCCCGAAAGGAGGCCAAGGGTCTCGGTATCGTCATCGACCACAGGAGGAACCGCAGGTCTGAGGAGAGGGAAAAGGTCAACGTCGAGCGACTCAAGGAGTACAGGAGCAGGTTGATCGTCTTCCCCAAGAAGGCCGGCAAGGCCAAGAAGGGTGACTCTTCCGCCGAGGATCTCAAGGCTTCCACCACCCGAGCTCAGCTTGCTCTCCCCGCCTCCTTCCAACCCGAGGAGCCCCGTGCCATCACCGACGAGGAGAAGAACTTCGACGCTTTCTTGACTTTGAGGAAGGTTAGGGCTGACAAGAGGAACGCTGGTCAGAGGAAGAAGAGGGCCGATGCCGTACGTCACTTTGTTTTCGGCTGATGTTTGACGTGATTTCTAACTTTGTCATTTTTGTGGAGAATAGAAGGCTGCTGAGGAGGCCGCTGCCAAGAAGTAAACTATTGGCAAAGGCATACATTGCTCGTGAGAAGGGGCGTGATGTTGCGCATTTCACTCAAGTCTTATGGGCAGCAATCTTCTTCGTCTTGTTGATTTCGGATCGGGGATGGTCAACTACAATGTATACTTGAATGATGTCGTGACCAACTCTGTTGGATCAGATGTTTGCCAACCGTGATGATATGCAAGATGTCGTTCTCACTATCTGTCCATGATCTGATTTGTCCATATTTACTCAATCGTGTTCACCGATAGCTTGCCACGAGATGTCTTGTCTGAATTCTTCAGCCATCCTCATGCTCTAATTCCCTGTAATTCCGTGGCGGTCGTTGCACACAGAATCTCGCAAATCTTGCGATTCGCAGGTACTTTACACTTGAACGCTAACGATCGACGCATGATTACGGATGGCCCATTGCCACTGTATGTTCAAACGTTCAACGTTCATCATGTAACGCGTTCAACAGAAAAACACGCCGATCGAGCATCACCGTCACAGATCAAAGGCCGAGTCATGACTAGACTGAAACTGAGATCTCTTGTTTTTAAAAAAGGAAACAAGATGCAATCGATGCCATGTCGTAAAATGTACAATTTCTGTGATATGCTGGTATCCACCCCCCTACGTTGCCCCTTCCTTGCCGAGATTCGAGGGACGCTTTTCTTGCTCCATAGAATTTCTCCGGTGATGTGTTGCTGCCAAGGAAATATCGTCCTGAGGTGCCCATACGGTATGTCCATTCACGTTGCGCTCCAGCATGCCGTCCTCTCGCACGGTTGTTTCGGGAGACACACCATGTCCGTACGGCTCAGAGTCATCAGTCGCCTTGACCAGGCTGGCCTCTGGTGGGGAAATGGCGCTTGACCGGGACGAACGCCGACGACCGATACGAGCTGCGGGGTGTAACGACTTGTTCCGCTCGGGACTTGAGGATGGAGACGACACGCTGCTCGAGGATGAAGACGAGCTAGAGATTGAACCCCTAGCAGGTTTTGAAGCTGGTAAATCTTCGCCCTTGTCCACATCGCCACCAGGAACGGACCAATTGCTAGCAATGAATTGTGCATTCGATTCAAAGGAGTCCTCGCCAATCATATTGTCAGGAATCAGAATGTTACCGTCCTCATTTGTTACGCTTGTCGTAGCCTCTCCGGCAAATTGCTCCTCGAATGCTTGATTGGCAAAGTCTGCCGCCGTCATAGGTCGATTGGTGTGAATGCTCATATGCCCTGGTTTATGTTGAGACGATTCAAACGAATCTCCGAATGGATCGGCGCCCGACGTGAAATCTCCCCAGCCATCATCATCAGACCCGCTTGACGGGGAGAACGCGTTCTGTGAGGTCTAAAATTTAGTCTCACTCAAACTGCAAAACAAATGATTCGTCTTGGGACTGACCTCGAATCCGTCGGACAAGAAATGTTGTCGACCACCAAAGCGACTCGCTTTGGGCGATTCAGAAGAACTGTCGTCGCTGTCTTCGTCCGAAGAGGCGAATGCTCCCGAATAGGTTTCATTGGTGAGCATGCGATTAAACTAGCAAGTGTATTAATAATGATCAACATTAGTGCGATGAACCTTTTGTCATTTCCAGTCAAGGTCGCATGTCACTCACTCCGCGGAATCTGGTTTCATCGCCTTCACCTGAACCGAATCCAAACCCGCTGCCAAACCCGTCATTACTTGTCGATGACATGGAACGGGTAAGCGGTTGACCGGCAAGAGCGCCTGTAATCTCTTCTTCGTCATCACTGCTGTCCGATTTTGCACGAGAACTGCTCGTATGAAGCGTCAGAGGTGGGCGACCGCCTCCGAGTGGTTGAGCATCCCGATCTCGGCTTTCTCTCAACTCGCCAGTGACAAACGCGTCCCACTCGCTTTGGACAAACGAGTCGGATATTGTTGCATAGAGGTCTCGAGGGCATCGTTCCATAAATTTCTGAATCTCGTCCGCAATCAAAAGCATGTGGCCCATCAAACCAAGGCGTTTGGCTCGTCGTCCGTTGCTAAAGAGCAGCCGGACGTTAGCGCCGCCCTGACAGACCACCTATCAACACAATACCGTCTACTCACCTGACAACCGCGTTGAGTCTCTGCGTATCGAGGATCCTTTCGATCAACTTGGCCGCATTGAACAATTCGCACACAAGCTGCCTGTTTCGGCCTTGATCCAAACGCCCATTCAAAATTTGCTGAACAATGTCATATGTCACATTGTGTAAAAAGTTGTTGTCCACATGTTCAAAGAAGAGGTTCTGTTTGAAGAGTATATGGCCAAGTCTCAGCGAGATGCAGGCTATGCGGACTTGAAGGCAACTTGACTCACAATGACCACCACCAACACGCCATGCTCGATATACATATTCTTCAAAAGATCCCCTGTAGCGAGACCCTTGTCATCTACCGGCAAGTCGTCCGAGACGACGACAGGTCGATGAGCGGCAGTATTCGAAGCTCTCAAGGTGGAGTATCTATTCAGCTTGGGCGGCTGCTGAATCTGTGGACTGTTGGATGACATTTCCTGATAGGTGGACTGAGTTGGTGTTCGTGGCTCCTCGTCTTGATTTCTCTTCTCCATTGGTTCATCGATTGACAAATTCAATATAGGTTCGTCGCTTGAAATAGTCAACGAAGCGACGTTGGGGTCAACATCTGCTTCCGTATCGGATCCTCCTTTCTCAGACCCATCATGCGAAGGCGCAGTAGATCCAGCACTGCTGCTGACGGGTAAATCTCTGGCGGGTGTGACTTGATTCATGGCTTCATCATCGGCATCATCTTCTTCTGCGGTGGTTCCGCCCAAAGCGGTTCCCAACTCCTCCAAAGCCTCGAGACCTCCTTGTAACTTGCCGTCTTCCGTATACCGAGGTCCACTACCAGCTGGGCGATTGTGTATCAGCATGTTGGAGCAATGCAGCATCTCCGCGTACAATTCGACGATACGGAATCTTGCCACGGTCAGCGGATGTGAGGTCCCAGGAATTTGCACTCGTTCCTGGATTCGAGTGACAAGGACAAGCGTTAGCGCACAGAAAACCGAGAGCCAAGAGTGAACAAGCACTCACTTGCGGGTGCTGAACCATGTCTTGAAGTGCATTAATCTGTTCGCTGACTTGACAGAGCAATGGTCCCAAATGAACAATTCCGAGCTTGTGGCTCATCTCCTCCATGACAGCCTCCATATCAATCCTGTCTTGGGTATCCTCCTCAACGGACGTATCTTGATATTCTTGCTGCTGATCAGCCTGTCTCCGCGCTTCGTGTCGAGACTCAACTTTGCGCTGCTGCATGCTCATCAATCGATTCCGTATCGAGTGAAACAGGTAGGGTTCGGAGTAGTCGGAATTGTTTTTGCGAATGAGTTCAATGAGAATCGTGAGCGACTGGCAGAATGCGGAAGTGATAGAGGACATGGACGGTAACAATGGGAAATCATAGGGGTCAAAGGTATATGTTGTTGGGGTACTTGAATCACTGTTCTTGGTTTCCTCTTGGCGAGCGTGGTAATACCGCTGTACTGGCTGTATGAGAGTCTTAATGGTGGCAGGCATGACGAGTTCTCTGATGAGTCGGTTGTTCCTTTGACCTATAGTAGTAGATTCCTCGGTGTGACCATTTGGAGGAGTACTTGATGGATCGCTGGAAGGCATGCTGGCCTGAACTCCGCCATCATCGTTTGCGGTTGACTCTTGTTTGGCGCTATCGACATTCGTCGGGCCGGGATTGAAAGCGTTTGGAGATGTCAGGGATATAATTGCCTTGATGACTTCTGCGACAGTAGAGTGTGTACTGGGTGATTCGCAAGGTGACAAGAGACCGAGCAAAAGGGGTACCAAAGACTGGTCGCAAAGCCACTCGACCACGCCCGAAACACCGGCCTCTTCACATGCGACGATTCGTAGCAGGGTATCTTGAACGGCTGAGCTATCAATACGTTCTACGAGCCGTTCGACGACGTGAGGCACGGATTTGACGAATTGAAACATCTAGAGAGATTGCGACGTCGGTGGGTGTGTCAGACGACCAGGCGAGCGCGCAGGTACATGGTGGTAACATGAACAAAGAAGGTCTCGCTCACTTGTGCAGGGTGCTTTTGCATGAGCATCCCATTGATTCGGGTCCAGTTACCTCGGATAATCTCTCTCTTCTTGTTGTCTTCTTCGTCCCTGTCGCTCGTCGACTTTGCGATCTCATGCCGCAACAACGCACGGAAGGTTTCCTTTTCGGCTGGTGAGTTGTAACCTTGCGCAGCGGGCATGCCAATCGCTTGTTCTCGAGAACTCAGTATGATGTCCCAAGTGGGACCCAATAATTCTGTCAAGTGGGACCAGATGGTTTCGCTTATCTGAAAATAGTCACCGCAGATGATTTCTGTTGCAAGGTGAGGAAACCTTTGCCGTCGAGCTTCCCCTTCTTGATCTGGTTGTGGAGGTGAAGCTGCAGAGAGCATGTAATCGTCTTGATGATTCTGTAGCATTTCTGTAGAGTCATCTGTCTGGTCGTGACCATTTGCAGTGTCCGACGTAGTCGATCCGCTGATGTTTGACGATTGATCTCGATGTTCAGCTCGCAACTTTTCCAAGACCCGAGCCTCACACTTGGCAGCATGTCGTTCAATCTCATCCGTGCCGTACACCGCCCATGCCAGCAGATTCCGGACATTCTCCTTGTTGGACAAGACTTGACAAATCCTAGCAAGTCGGACGACAAGGGAGCAAAAAAGAGTGAGCTTGGCCTATCCTCGTACGCGCACACATTATTCAAGCCCAAACACACCTAGCATTCCCGGCCTTGAGCTCGCTCAGCAAGTCAGGTTCATCCAAAAGCTGGTCGACGATACTACCCGCACCTGCCACTGTGTTGGCCGAGGTGGGCGAGCCTCCGCTATGGGCCGAGCAAGCATCTCCGCCGCCCAAAGCCCTGTCGAGCGTCGCTTCCAGAGACGACGATGCGCTGAGGCCGGCGTTCATTCGCCAAAACATGGTGACGGAGGGGTGGGAGAGAGAGAGGAGGAAAAGGAGAGGTTGCGGTGGTGTCTTTTGTCTTTTCCTGTCTGTCTATCCAGTCTTTGGCCCCTTCCCTTGCAACTGCTGCTGCTACTAGCGTGGACTCAATCATAGCCGGCTGCCCCACGAGGTTTAAACAGATTTAAGCACTTAACCCGCCCTTAAAGCTGCTCATCTTGCAGAATTAGCGCCTGCTCACTCGGGGAAGTCATCTCAAAATGAAGCACTTCAAACCGAAACTTGGCAGGTTTAGCAGCCAAATACAGTATTCGCCACCCATTTATTCACACAGTGAATAGAGGCTCATAGCTGGTATCGTGGCGTCGGCAACTTGCTGGCTGGGCCAATACTGGAGTGGATTTATCGACTTGAAATGTATGTCGTCGTGAGCCGTCATGCGTCATGATTCATGTCACCTTCTGACCACTACATCTCGATGTCGACATTTCTATAGAATCTGCTACCATCATGCTGAGATTGAATATCGCTCGAACAGTCCGTCCCATTCACCAGACACTTGTCCCGACGGTGGCCTCGGCGAGATTTTTCAATGCCACACAGTTACGACGCAACACGCCATTAGATTATAAACCACCGACAGCCTCACGCTCACATCCAGCAGCAGCGTCTCAACCGGTAACCACATCTCCTACACCGTCCGCCACGACGATAGCACCTCAACCCGCACCACCTCACAATGATCGACCAGATGACCACCCGTTACCAGATGACATGCCCCGGGAAGAATATGCGAAACCGGCCATGTATGCTTTCGGCCTCATGGGTCGAATTTTCAAGTACATCATCTACGGTGTCGTCGGAATCGCAGCCGGACTAGCCGTAACTATTGAGGGTCTTCACATGGTCACTGAGCACATTTTCATGGGTTACCCAGCCCGTGTCGATCCAACTCAGGTCACCCCCACCTCGGATCTGGGTTTATATGCGTGGCCCGAGGAAACGAGCTCTTGGACTGGAGGTGCTTCCGGAGGGACATCATCTCGACTCGGATTCAGCGCTCGACATTTACTACGCTCATCTTGGTTGGCTCAAGAATTTGGTAGTGATTCGCATCAAGATTTGAGGCTCGCGAGTCCGCACACCCCTCACTCGAACCGACAAGACGCACCTACCAAAGGAATGATTGGAGCCAGTGGTACAACGGGTCCAACCACTGCCGCTGCAGTCAACAATGCCCCTCCTGTTGATCCAAGTTTCCTGTTGGCAGAAAGTTACATGAACCGAGTGATCGAAAAGGCCATCGAAGCCGGTATTCAGTTCCCCACATTGTCAAGAGACGTTCAAACAGACTACACCGACCTCTCGGCGCTCAAAGAGCCCCCTCCTCCGCCGGATCAAGTGGCCTTGGATCTCCTTGCTCGACAAGCCGAATTGTCCCAACTCATTGGTCGTCCCTCTTCCCTCGTACTCGCCAATGAAAATTACGAGAAGGTGTTACGATCCGTTCTGTTGAGGCCACCCGTCAACGAGCTCGACGGCACGTTGCAAAAGGCTGAGCTCTTGAGACTCGCAAAAAAGCTAGGAGATGTCAACGCGAAGCTGGGAGATACCGAAAAGGCAATTGGCTGGTGGACGTGGGGACTGTCGCGAAGTGGAATCGACGTGTCGCCCGTCTTGCCTGCGGGACCCGCCGTCGGGCCCGTGGCTCAGCCCTCTTCTGGTTGGTTCAGCGGATGGTTTGGATCGACCAGGACTGCGGTTGGTGGTCCGTCAGATGCCATGCAACACACACTCGCTGAAAACTCTCATTTCGTCACACCACCCCAAGGAGAACTCATGCCAACCTCACCTCCTCCGATCCAACGAGCCGTGATTGCCCTCCTCGGATCCATCACCAATCACTTTGGCACTCACAGTCAATTCGACCAAGCTAAGCACCTCCAAAACATTGCCATCAACCTCATACAATCCGACGAAACCACCGCCCCAGTGCCCCCAACTGCCATTTCCCAATCCCCAGCCGGTGCACTCCAACGGTTATGGCTCAACCAACGCCTAAGCTTATTCGGCCTCAATATGACTGAAATTGCCCATGTCCAAGGGGAACCCCTCGAAGCCGGACTTGACCGTCTCGGAGAAGCTACATGGCGGGCCGAACAAGTCATTCAACACCTTTCAGCAGGCACCTCCTCTATTCCCTCGCCCCCCACTGATACCACTTCCACCACGGGTGCATCAACGACGCCTTACCTCCCCGCAAACGCCATTCCCTTGCAATCATTCGACTTGAACTCGCGGTACGGACAATCGAGCAAGGTGACCCCTCCCGGTCCCCTAACCCGCCCCGCCAGTCAATTACTCCGAGATGCCAAGCGTACAGCAGCCGAAGGTTGGAGCTTGAAAGGATTACTCTATGAACAAGCCGCAAAACAAAAGTCATCATCGAGTGAGATTGTCCAACGACAGGCTTTACAAGAACTCGCCCTTGATTGTCACGAAAGAGCTGTCGGGTGGTCCAGAATCGCGGCCGGTGAATCAGCCGAACGATTGGGCAAGATGGCACTCGATGATGATGCACTGAGCGTGTTTGGGAGAGACGGAGGCAAGACGGCGACTTATTGGAGAAATTACATGAGAGTGAGGGGCAAGTTGCAGGCTGAAGTCATGTCGATGAATTTGAAGACAGCCCCGTAAAGTCGGACGTGTACGAATAGCAGCTTCGTCAATCTCGATGATAGATGTGGTCAATCTCGAGTTGTGGCACTGAATATGTAAATATCCAATGGATGATGCATTGTACAACGGGAAAGATTGTCTCTACCCTTGTGTTTGTGTGTTTGTGTGAACTTGGTAAAAGTGTGTCTGTGTGAATTAAAACCATGTCTGTTTTGTACAAGGACGTGTGACTGTATGGGTTGTAAGAGAGAAAATCGAAAAAGAAAGAGACTGCGGTCAATGGCTGCACCGACTTGCCCATCATGGATATAAGACGAGTGATGAGTGCGCTCTAGTTGGCTCTTGACCCGGCAGCGGCGGCCTTTGTTTGGTTCAGCTTGGCGAGATCCGATGGCTTTCCTTGAGGGTACTTTCTTTGATAGTCGTTCTCTCGGCGGAAGAGCACTGAATGCCGGGCGTTGTCGTGAGCACTCAGAGTCTCACTGGAGCAAGATCAATAATCGAGGCATAAGCTTACAGATATGAGGTTCTGGGGCTGGTGATTGTAAGAAAAAGTCAAATGTCAGTTGGGCGGGCGTTGGCAAAGTCGAGAGCTCAGAAATCTGGAAAATATGCCCACCATGCACTTCAAAATGCTGTAGTGACGAACCCAAAGTCAGGCACGGTCACATCAAGGGATTCCCGGATCATGACTCACCTCCCAACCCAAACTCTGGGTGATACCCATCCCTCTCCACTCTGATTCGCTGAGGATCCGTAACAGCCCGGTGTCATTGTCTTGGAAGTATCTGAGAGGGGCATGATATGCATCAGACAACACTACAGGCGAGTGCAAAGACCTCGCATGGCAATGACCCAAAACGTACGATTTGGGGAGCATCTTGAGAATTTGCTTGGGAAGGATGACATGCCGGTACTCGAATTGATCATCGGCATCTGTTGGAGGTTCAAAGCATCAGATCAGTCAGTCAGGGACATATAGTGCATCCAAGGCTGCAAAAGCAAAAGCCGTACACTTGTCAGAGTACACGATGCTGAGCGAGGGAAAGAGTTGTGAGCATCTCTCGTACATGGGCAGACAAAGAGAAGAGGTGGGAACATACCGCTCCGCCAGCTCGGCAAAAGTTCGTTGAGAGGCCATGGATGCAGCAATAGGGAGAGACTGTTGATAATTTGTATGAGGAGGATGACTAGACGGCGTCTGCAAACGTGTAGAATGTCTGATACAGCAATCGCAAGGTGGTACAGATAGGAATGGGGATGAGACAATTTGAATCCTCGATCAAAGTTATAAAAATTGGTTCAAGTCCATTCTGAATGGATTATAATTCATTTAAATTCTAATTACAAACGCGACTAATAATCGACTAATCGACTAATATCGACTAATGCCGCCCATTCGTCATGTCCCTGTCAATAACAAATCAGGCAACTTTTGTCGAATTACCCCTATACCCATCCATGCCAACACCAACATGCACAAGCTCATAAATTGGTCCGAAAAGGGAAAGATGAAGCAGGAATCTAGCCAGCCTGCGATACCATCTCGGCCAATTCCGACCGCTCCCCTTGTACTCGACGACGTCCCGATTACAAGCAATGATTTTCGAAAGTCGACGATTATGGCTGGGTAGGTCATCTGTGTGCAACGCGGGATGACAAGTATACAGGACGCTGACTGATTTGGCTATGACCTTGTATGTCCAGTCTGTCCAATCGATTTTCTGTGCTGAAAGAAGGAGATGATACCAGCCTGGATGGACAAGCCCGCAAGTCCGCCACAGCAAACACCAGTGGCTATAGTCTGGCCGAGATGAGAGAACGTTTCGCTCGCCAGAGATTGTCCGGAAACGAAAATTATTTGACTGAAGAGGAGGAAGCTGCTGTATTGCAAGAGCTTGAGCAAGATCTCAAACGAGCCAAACGATCGCCCTCTCTCGCAGCCTCACCCAAACGGTCACCCAAGTCATCGGACAGTCAAAACAAGTCCAACGCACATCCCATCGCCCACCGATCGACAAGTCGAACTTATGGCATAGGTTCATCTGGCAGCATGCGAGAAGCAGAGCTCTTGAGAAAGGCTGAGAGAAGCAAGACGGATGACCGGTCTCCCCAGTCTGCCAGTCTTTCTCCCCAATCTCCAAAGAGCGCAACAAGAACTGACTCGGCGAGGTCGTCAACCTTTGAAGCCCCATTCCGCAATGCTAGCTCTGCTAAATGGAGTCCACCCTCGACTGGACATCTCGCCGAACGCAAACGTTCTGTGCTCGAAACGTTACAGCCCGCAGCTCAACAACGTGTTTCGCGTGCTCTCCTTCAAATAGAAGCTGACATTGCAAAGGATCGAGGAAAGGACACTAAAGAAGTGCTCGAAGACTCAAAAGCAGACTCGACAAACCCACATACCCCTCTCAAAAAGTCCAGTCATCAACGTCGAAAACCGTCAATCAGTCGATCTCCCGCTTTCCACGATAATCTTGCCGAGGTCGTAGTAGTGGACAAGTCAAACGATTCCGTCCCATCATCTACAATGTCGAAATCAGGACCTGAACTGTCACCTGCTGCGATAGAAGATGTGTTTGGTGATATGCCCGCCGAGACTAGTTTTGAACAGCCACCATCATCGCCCACGAATCCGGCACGCCGTCATATGCGAAAGAAATCCACTCGCCTGTCAGCTCCCAACTCACCCAGCAAAAGACTCCCCATACCTGAACATAAAAATGATGTGGCTTTGCAGCCTATCCCCAGCCCACAAGATGTGACATTTGATGTCACAGGATACTATGGCTACGGAAACGCCGATTCCGATGACGATCATGTGAAACCAGCTGTAATACCGGTCGCTGAGACAGAATCGCATGGAAACCCAGCTCCCTCTAGTCTAGGGTCAAGGTATTCAGATTACCAACAAGGTGGCTCTACACACTTTAGTCCTGTTGGAAGCATGTTCCCCTTGCACGACGAAGATATACCCTTGCACCAATCACCGACTCGTCAGGATCCGATCGACCAGGAACCCGAAAAGGAGCTCGGACTTTCGTTGGATGATCTGCAGCAAATGCAGGACCAGCTCATTGATGCAGCTCGATCTATAAGGATCAAGATGAACCAGGGGCAAGCAGCTCCACGTTCAGTATCTTCAAGCTCGCAGCCTTCAGTCACTTCTGATCGCTCTGCCCTTCGAGCCAGGCCCTCCATCGTTCGTCGCAACATCTCAACAACCTACGATGCGGAATCCGGACTAGATGAATTGGCAAGAGCACTCTCTCCAGAGCCCATGCCGGAACCCCCCGCACCTGCTCCCATTGCGCCTGTCACGTCAGCGGCGTCGGAACTCAAATCACCGGTGATTCTCGGACCACCGCTCAAAGTTGAACATCAACCTGTTCAATCCGTTCCAGAACTCCCTGTCTCATCACCGGCTGCAGAACCCAAGCATCTCCCCGAACTTGAACACACTATCTCTCCTGCGCCTGCCTTGATAGGGCCGAGTGACAGCTCTCAAGGTCGCAGTTCGGAAGACGTCATCCTCAATACCCCACGACAATTCTCCCCCACCCCTCATAGTCCTACGACGGACCCACAAGAATCCGCCAAATCTCGACTCGCACAGGCTCTGTTTGGCCCGACTGACCCTACCAGTCCGCCCTCGCCTGTAGAACCCACAATCTCTACGCATCGGCGCATGCAGTCTGCAAGTAGCGCTCGGTCATACCGCATTGATGAAGACCCCGATGTCCGTCGTGATTTCGAAACCCGGATTGCTCAAGCCACGGCAGCGTTGCAAAAGCAACCTTCTGTCAAGGTTTTGAGGAAAACGACATTGAGGAACAAGGCAATCAAGATTGGCTCGCCCACGTTGTTGCAAACTTCGGCTACTTTGCAGGTATCGCCGCTGACGTCCCCTCAGGTCGCTCAGAATGGATTCCCCTCGCCAGATGCGACTCCCGTCCCTCGAACGCCGCAACAAGCATCTCGCTCCAATGGATCACCCACGATCCCTCCCTTGAGAAAGTACGATCCATCTACAAAATCTACCAAAGATACGTCTTCAGGTTCGTCAGGGCTCAAGGGTTTGTTTGCCAAGCTCAAACGAACTCCATCGAGGAAACAATCTACGGGATCAAGGAGCCGGTCTGGTGGTGGTTCATTTTCCTCCCCCAAGGAACCGGTGCCTAGACCTCCTTCTCGGCCAATGCCAGGGACATTGGTTGCCGGCTCTGATCAAACTCATACAAGTGGCCCTACCTCGTCTGTGCCCCTGACCGATTTGGCCAAGGAGCGCAAGTCGATTGTTCGACGGACCATCATCGTCCCTACCTCCTCGTTCACCAACGAGCCGATACCAGAACCCACCGTCGCCTCCAATGACCACGGCAGTGCGCCGGGTGATTCAACACCCGAACGTAAAACATCCATCAAGCGAAAACCCGTTGTTAGAACAAGTGCGGATAACAACGCACTCGCTCAAACATTTCTAGCTCCGCCCTCTGGTCCCGCTGATGCCCGATCGCAACGTTCGGGAGACTCGGGACGAGACAGCCTGTACGACTTGTACGCTGAAGAAAGCTCTTCGTCGCTCGGTCCCAAACATTCACGTGACGAGTCATCAAACCGATCAATCTTATCGACGGCCCAGCAAGCACTTGAGATCCGTGAGATGAGCGATGGCCAAGTCGTGTGGGGGCTGGTCGATGAAATCAATGAGCATGCCGAAGAGACGCTCGTGGTACAAGCAGATGATGATGAATATCATGACCATGGACGGCCACGTGATATGTATGATTCAAACGTTGGACGAACGAGTGGTCAAGTTTCTCGACAATCGGAAGATGCGTGGGAGGCAGCAGAACGAGAATTGCTCGAAGATGAGCGACCGCAGACCAAGGTAATTTGTTCCTCTTTATCATGTTCATGTATCTTGGCAACAATGGCTCACACTTGGTTCGGTTCAGGTCTTTTACTCTTCGTCTAGCAACATTCACGAGTTACTGGCCGATCTCTCCCAGCAAAACACCGATGGCCATTTTCGAATCCTCCCTCGAAACAGCGATGTTGACACGGACACGACGTCGCGCCCTGTTGACCCCACGGGTACGGAAAGCGGACCGCGTCAACAAATTTCGCCTTCCATTAGCATCGAGAGCAGGTTACAGGTGAGCGGCATCCTTGACTATTTCGCATTCTCGATCTCTGGTAGCTGATCTAATTTGTTGAATGAAGGCTCTGGTTAGTAACCTACAGACGGCTAGAACGGATTAAAGTCCTTGCCGTTCCCAGTTTTCAGTATAATTTGCGGACTACCACACTGGTTTGCGTGCTCATTACTCTTGAAGAGTGTCTTGACTAGTCATGGCCTGCTAAAGTGCAATTGCAACTTGTTTAAGTCCGGTTGATTGCGCACTTGTATAATGTTAGCATGACTGTATTGAACCTTGGCCAGATACATGCAGCCTTGAATATGATGTGAGGTGGACCAGAGCCCGCTACCTGGTGTGTCTTGTTGGCTTCTCCACACTTGTCAAGTGATTCGTAGGTAAACGTCTCCTTGAAAAAAGATGGTCAATGGCAGCCTCACCAATACGGTCAGGTGTCATGCTTTTCAGGATGAAGTAATGCAATAAGTAACCATGAACATTTTTAAGAGTTATACAACATCATTTGCATTCACTTGTCGAACCTGACTTGTCATATACGAACGAACAGTGGGTGAATTTGTACTTTTGAGTTTTCCTATTGCACAACCTTGTCGACATTGTTGTCGCTGTAAGCAGGTGCCTCGGTAGACTTGCCGTCTGGGGGTGAGGGATGGGGCAAGACGTCAGCGACTGGATATACAGGTATCATCAACGACATGACTTACCCTTCTTGTGGCTGAGGTTTTGTCCAAGATGAAACGAGGCAATTGGGAGAGGTCAGTCAGACGCATTGCATCTCTTGTAACGCCACAAGAAAACGGTGCACTCACGTTTGAGCGGGATCACGCTGTTCCTTGTCTTGTCGCTCGTCTTGAGAGTCAGAGGCCTTGGGGATGTTTACCATCTTTTCGGTAGAAGCAGCGGCGGCACTTTTTGTATCAATGGTCAAGATATATTGGGTCAGCAAGGCACCATCTCATCCACATGAGTGACTGCCACTCACCCAGTCATCTTTGAATGTATTGTGATAAAGTAGAGTGGGTAAAGCTTTGCAAGTTGTCAAGGTATTTCTGATGGAATGCCAGCGCTGCCTGCTGCCAAAGACGTGGGGATTAGAAATCTAGCTGCTATATATGACATGGTGCGAGATCGCCATTCCAATCCAAACGCACAGTGACGTCACAAGGTCGCGTGCACGCGCTCGAGTGCGAAGCGCGGCAGACCGGCAAAACACCTGGTGCGCGTCGCCCTTATCAGCTTATCTCGTAATAGGCAGGCGGTACTTGTTCGCCGGACCGTGGTGCCGACCTGTCAATTGTCATAAGAATTCCTTGAATGTGTTTTGACATGGACCTGCTAGCCTGCTACTGTATGCTGTATATCTGTATATCTGTATATCTATATATCTGTATATCTGTATATACTGTATACTGTACGTCGTTTACGGTCAACGATATAGACGACGAACAGGTCATTATGATGAATGGCCTTGTTTTACACACTTGGACTCTCATGATGAGTCATGAGACGTTCATAGGCCTGCAGAAAGAACATGGCCAATCGCCATGTCAGACATCATTAAACCGAGACTGAAACATTGACTCACACTCTGTTCAGCCTCCAAATGAAAGAGCTCGCCACAACCCAACGTCTTGATCAGATATCTCTTGACGTGATACCCCTGGTTTTCCAGGCTCGTCCGGGGTTGATTTGACAAGCACTGTGAATGCCTCAATCTTCGATTTACTGGACCGTCCGTGTGCCGGTCTCTCCACACACTATACCAGACGGCCCTCTCTTCAAGTGACCACCACCCGCAAACAAGAATCCGAGGACACAGACGAAGGACGTATTGGGTCATTTCCATGTGTTCTTCATACCGCAATGGGTAGCCCCCGACCTGGAGGATTCTCAACTGGGGCAAATTAATCAATGGCAACAGCGCAGTCTTCTGTATCCCATCATGATAGAACATGCGTCAGCTTGACAACCATCTGTGTGTGTCTTCTTTCTCGACGGCTCACCATCTCTAGCAACAGTCCCCTTCTATCCGGAGTATAAGGGTCTGGTTTGGTTGTCTGATCCAGGAACAATTCTGTTATGGGTTTGCCTGAGCCAGCCAGACATTGGAGCCACTGTCGTTGCATCACCTCGGTCAAGGGACTTTGCCCTGGTGCAAAGGCCCTGACATCGGTCTTATCTGTCCCGTTCCAAAGGTCTAGGTCTCTAAATACTAGAGTCGATGGACTTTCAATCTTCAAAGAGTTTTCCATGAAAACGGTAATCGTTTGATCGACAACGGGGTCGCCCAGTGGTGAATGGAAGCCAACCTCGTAAACCTCGGCCAGCCGAGACTCAAATTCGACATTGTCAGGGTAGTGTTGAAAGGGGCGCCTCGTCTGAATCGAAGATGGGAGATCGCTGAACGAATTGAACACGGGGGGGCGTGAGATGGGATGAGACTCTACTTGGTATTTTGACGCCTTGTCGG
Source organism: Filobasidium uniguttulatum (assembly GCA_039545395.1). Classification (NCBI taxonomy): domain Eukaryota; kingdom Fungi; phylum Basidiomycota; class Tremellomycetes; order Filobasidiales; family Filobasidiaceae; genus Filobasidium; species Filobasidium uniguttulatum. The sequence goes on along the minus strand of BCJK01000003.1, from coordinate 278,341 downwards.
GTATCCACCCAGACAAGATTCCACAAATCATGAGACAAAACCCGTCTCGTCCAGACCCAGGTCCAAAATCTGTATTAGCAGTGGGCCCGTTGGAGAAAGCCGTGCCACTCATTTGCCGCTCCTGGGGTATTGACGCTTCCATGTGCTCGTCATGAGAGAGGACCTCAACCATTCCTTGGACATCCACCTTCAACAAAGGTTTCTCTTCGCTCCGGTAGTCGAGCACGAGGCATTGCAATTGAGTGCAACACGGAATCAACGCCTCGAAAGCGACAAACGGCGATGTGTCGTTGAAATCCCGTGTCTCTTTCGGAGTTGCTGACCGAGCTCGCCAGCCCAGTGACCGTAGCGTCGATGCGAAAAATTGTCTGGTAGACGTGTCTGCGAAAAAGAGTGACAGTGTAAGATCATCCGAACTATCCGCAAAGAATGAGATGTGTTGAAGAGCGGGTAATTCGGCCACGAGATTGCGCAACGTCGCAGCTTCTCGACTTGCCAGTCCAAACGCATGAGACCATGTCAATACTCTTATGCCTTGTATCCACGCACATCTTGATGCCTCATGACTCACAATGGGCAACGTCGCTTGACTACTGTGCCATTTTGAATAGCTTGGAGTTGGATTTCTTCTTCAAATATCCCGCAATCAAAGATCAAACTCTTGACAAACGGTCGCCATTCTGCAGCATCCTGATGACGGATCCGCTCGAGCTGCTCCAACTCCGAGATCCTTATGCACCTATAAAGGCTAGGCCGTACTGCTTCCCAGGTAGTTTTATTGCACACGCCAAACGAGATGAGATCACACAGTTCAAACGTCCGTTCCGGCAAATTATCGCACAATGACGAAAAGATGTTCCATGACAGTCGTTCTTCCTGAGTGATTCGCAAAGGGTCGTACAGGAAACTGGCTAGCAGCTGTAAGATCTCTTGAGGTAGTCGAAGGAGTGGTGGGCAGTTGCCTGAGTGAGTCGTAGTGCTACTGGGTGTGCAATCACTACTCATGGCATCAACTCAGGTCGTCTGCCCATCTATGACTTTGTCGTCGGTCGACGGCTAGTTGGTTGAACAATTGTATACCAGCCCAAAGGACACAAGTAGACGAATGTTGGGACATACTTGTCCAGGTATGGATGGGGCAGGTTGATGTGGTTGATTTGATCTACATCGTTCATGATGACGCTGACATCATCATCATCGCATCATCATTGCTTGCGCTTGCGTGTCAGCTGCATGTCATACCGATTGTTAGCGAACTGATTCTTTATTTATGCCTCAAACATATGGATACTGTAGAGGTATGCACTTGTCATCGTTCCACAAGCTGGTGACAAACTCGGTACTCTGTACGTTGCTAGTATGTGAGGTGTCACTATTGCACTATCGATCGAATGGATCTAGCATTAGGCTATAAACGTACGAAATAGACTCACAAGTTCATGTGCATATGAACAAAGGTGAGCGCACTGGATGACTTTAAAAATCGTGACGAGTTTGCAAAAGTCCGATATCCACAGGCGCAGGGATCCATACATCCCATCTGTGTGCCTGATCGATAAGAGCACCGATCCCAATCCGATGGGCCAGACGGACAGCCCATTCGTCGTAGCATGTTGGGTGACACACACGCATTTACAAACTCATGTCCTGACAAGGGGTGTGATCCTTGCTGCAGATCATGATTCGTGACGGGTTGTTCTGGAAGGCCAGACACCTCACAGCCGACAAGTTGACCATCTCGGACCGGTCGTCCCCTCGATAAAGTCGCTTCTCGCAGGTCACAGTCGGACAAGGGCAACGTGAAAGACCATGAGCAACGCCGTTAGAGCTAGTCGGTGCTGCATGAGGTCTGCCAGTGCAAACACGATAATGGACCATAGTCTGATGGTGGAAAGAGGCCGTGTGTTCCTTGGGGGCAAGACGGTGACAAGCTGTGCACAATGATACGCAAAAATTCGGTCAATTATGCGATCATTTCTGCGAATCATTGGGGAAACTGATTCAGACCTTGACTACCGCCACAGCAAACTTTATCCAGTGTATCCAATCGCTAGGTCCGAATGTTGCCCACCGCCCCAAGTAGGACTCTCCGTGGGTAGCCCGATCACCCTTCCACGCCAACTCCCTACGTGGCTGCCCGGAGATCCTCAGCGGATGTGTGGCTGAACGTTGCGTTGGTGCAGAAACAACACCAGAGGTGTTTTCCACTTGTTGCATCTGTCGTATCGTACGTCGATGTCAGCCAGAATGACCAGTGTCCATCTTTGGACGTACAAAGTCCGAGCCCCGTACCTTTATCTTCTTCCAAGCTTGCCAGACTTTTCCCACTGCTGGTCTCTGGCCTGGCTCAACATGCAAAAGCTTCTCCAATAGATCGAGCATGCCCGAGGGGATCCCTCTTCTCGAACAAAGCGTTCGCATCTGTGTATCTGCTTTGAAGCTTGGGACGATGGCCACGGACACAGTGTCAGCTGGGTCAGCGAGTTTTGAAAATGTGTGACAATATTCACCCTCGATACGTTTTGATTCGTTCGGCCAACTCCTCGTAAGTAGCCGTGTCTCCGTATGGTAGCCGAAAGAACATGAGCTTGTGGAGAATCATGCCTGTGGGCCAGGTCTTGGTCAGTCTTCGCTTCCCCCTGTCTTTATCGCCCACGCCTACCTAGGCCCCACATGTCCAGTTTAGAATCCATCTCATGGAAGCGTCCAGTATCATCCGGTGTTATCGTCTCTGGGGCCTGTGCGCGACAAGTGAAAACTCAACAAGGCCTTCAAAGTGCCCTCTGTGGCGGTTTGGACGTACGAGGTATCTGTGGATTTGACGCTGACGTGATCAGTCCAGGTCTGAATTTACGTCAAAAAAACTTTTGCTCACTCCATAGTTCCCGTCTCACCAGTCCGCTCGCGGCTACTATACTGATAAATGGCTCTCGAGCTTCCAAAATCAGAAATCATGGCAGTAGGGCTGTGATGGAAAAGGTTAAAAGTGAGGTAAACCAGTGACAAAGAATCTAGTCGGACTGACATGAGGTCGCCTTCGAAAAAGTGCAAAAGGATGTTGGGGCATTTCAAGTCAAGATGTACAATGCCTTTAGAATGCTGTTTGCATACTGACCAGTAAACATGTGCAACTCTTGATAAGTGAGTGTCAAGCGACTCACGAGAAATTGCAGACCCTCCACGACGTCCCCAAAAATACTGTCCAACTCCTCTCTGCTCAAAAGTAAAACTCCTCTTGCGTCGAACCTTGGCTTGGGTATACCTTGGCCATTGGCTGACTCTGCCTTGTTACTGAGTCTCCGCTTTTTGAATTGCTTTTTGCGTTCGGCTGCTGATAGGTTCTCGGGATCTGCTTCCCCTTCACCATTAACAGTGTGGTCTTCAACGTCATTTGATACGGATAGGCGAGAGGCAATGTACGAGTCTACGTTTCCCGCGTTGGCATACATCATAAGGATACTGTTGAGCGCAGCATTAGTGCCAAAAAGTCATGAGGCTCAGAGAAGTGAAAAACATACTGCAGCGTGTCGATAGGGGGTGTCAATCTGTACGTTCAAGAGAATATAAATCCCATCAGTAAGGCTGCATCAAGATGCGAAAAATTATGAGCCATCCCACCTAGAAAATTGTGACGGTTCGATCCAAACATGTTCGTAGGGTATGATGTTCTTGTGCCGAAGAGTCTCGAGTAGCCGAACTTCTTTGAGCATTTCGATGAGATAGGGCTTGGATGTCCCCACGGCGATTTTTTTGACGGCGTGATAGGATAAGAAGTTGCCTTCCAACACGTGCTGACAGAGGTAGACAGATCCTTGAGCTCCCATTCCGAGTCTCTTTTCCTCTACAAAGTATCTGCGCCAACAAAGGGTAAATTCCCATCACATTTGATGGTCAGGACATACCTTGCCTAAGCCACTCACTTGCGATAGTACCCATTTGAACCATTGAGATTACTCGGCGCATGATCCTGATCATCTGGCAAAACCCTCCTTGTCATGGAATCAGACCTTGGTCTCATAGCATTTCCACCTCTCAATGACCCATGTTTATCTCCATGTCTATCCGTACCCAGCGTTCCTTCCAATGTTCGAAAATAAGGCTGTGTCCGTAAAAGCTGAGTCGAGCGCTGGGTCCTTTCGGGATCAACCGCCAAAAGGCCTGAATCATTAATCTCCTCAAACGTCCTATCACTCGCTATACTTCCGGCTTCAGAGGCACCGTCTCGTTCTGTGAATATCCCATTGTTGCGTTGTTGCTGTTGATGATGATGCACCCCGGATGACCCGTCTGATCCGCCATAATTCGCAAAGGATGCCGAGTTATCTTCGGGAATGAATTGAAAACAATAGGGACACGTTTCGAGGACCGGTATAGGCGGTGATGTCGAGCGGACTTTATCGAGACCTCCAGCAGCCGATCCCGAGCCCAATACTAGAGTCTGTTCATGAGCAGACAGTACTCCATCTTGACCATCATCGTCGTCGTCTTGGCGGATTGTAGGTGTCCCAATTCCAGAGGTAGACCGAACTTGTCGTGCACCGCCGACTCGGGACCGCCACAGGACGACTTGACGAGGATGTGGAGATGAAGGGCGTGATGAATAAGACATGATTCGAGGCTCACGCCAGCAAGGTGTAGACCATACTCTAGACTAGAGTTTAGGTGCTTGTTGATCAGATGTGGGGGGATCAAGTTGTTCTTGTCGCCAGTCTGACCGGAACCTTTCGACATGTTGGGGCTGTTGGCGGTATGGCGGTACTACCAGAATGACGAATCCAAAGTCAGGTGACATATGCTCACATGCAAGGGATATATAGCCCAACAGCTTCATCTTCTCTCTGTAAGCGACGTGGTGTAATGGAAACATGCTGGGCTCATAAGCTTATCGCTGCGAAACCCAGAGACAGTCGGATCGATACTGACCGTCGCTATACCTTTTTGCCTCCAAGGCATGGCTGCTTCTCCTACGTTTTCCAAGTCTGGGCAACACCACATGGTGTTTGTGTACGCAAGAGTCTCGACGAGTAGTCTCGACGAGTGCTTTTTCCTCGACAAGTGGGCCACATCATCTACATTCGTGATTGTCATTGTCATTCATTGTTGATACACTACTTTACAATTCACGTTGCATGGTATTCATAACGAAAAGGGAGAAAAAAAGAGAGGTTGAAACGTGTGAGGTTGTCCCCGTGTTTCGAGATTGCAGCCGAAAGCACGAGTTGACCAGGTGTTGAAAATGATACGAAGAGAAAAAGAATAGAAACTTCCAAGCGTGTCAGAGTGCGAGAAGATCAAGCTGGCACATGTCAGACTGTAAGGGGGTGATTTGGCGCCAGGCATCTATAACGTGAGAGGGTTGCGTGTCTTTTGAGATGAGGCGTAGGAGAACCATGAAGGAGATTCGTGGCATCCCTTGACCTCACGGAGTGAAGCTTGTGACTTGGAAAACCTCGGTTTCTGACCAGGAGCGTCGAATGACTATTGAATGGTCGAAAGTTCTTGCCTCGGATCAATTTGATCGCTTCCCATGTCTACTCCTTTCCCTTGTTCCATGACAACACTGTTGGACAGACATGATTAGCCGACCATTACGACCCAATACTTGGCAATTCAGCGACTCACAAGCCATGTCGCCCATTCTTCGTGGTTTGAGCAGGTAATAAGCGACACCGACGATTGCAAGGACGAGGATGAAAATAGCCGTGGCAACATAAGCCCAGCCGAGGAAAGGTTGCTTGCCGCCCATCCAAGAAACTGTCGAAATGACAATCGACTTGGTTCCTCCAAATTGTCGGACGGGGTAGTCTATACGCATAGTTTTGTCGATGGTGAGCACACCAAGCGAACACCCTACTCAAAGCGATACGTAGTGGACTCACTCATGTTCACGGTAATCTCATACGTTCCTCTGGTCATGACATCATCGTCGTTTCTGGCCCAAAGCTTGGTGAACGTTGGCAAAGCGCTCGTCCTCATCCACACGGCAAAATGCTCATCGTCTGCGAGTTTGGGGAAATTGGCTTCATTGTATCCATCAGGGAATTTTCGGTACCAGTTGGGGGGAGGCAAGTAGTCTGAAGGTTGACCAGGAGGATCATTCGTATAATGCTTGGATTCTCCTCCCCAGGCAATGCCTTTTTCGCTCAAAGCGTAGGGCTGCCCAGTAGAAGATCCTCCAGCCGGGTTGAGAATCTGCATGCCAGTGTAGGAATCGTTAAAGTACGAGTTGGCGATCAGTCCACAGGGATAGTATGGCTTGCCGTCCTTGACAGTGATAGGCTTGCATTGACCGTCCTTGATGTTTTTGCTGTGTGCACGAGTCATCAGGTGTAAATCAACAATGGCACGTTGGATAGACTCTCCGAGACTTACTATGTCCTGTCAACGCCCTTTAACTGATCGGCATCAACACTCAAGACATATCGACGGTGGTTTTGATAGCTGCGCGGGATGATGATACATGAGCATTTATGATGAATTGGGCATATTGAGATGACTTACTAGCTGGTCAGTCGGTAGTAGAGAAAAACGCTCGGGTCTGATAGGGATAATGAAATCAATGAGTTGTGATCATGTAAACATGCGACTTGAACTCACCCAGATCGTAGGGAATGTCGAATCGAAGTATACACTGTGCCTCTTCTCCAACGGGACGAGAAGAGTCGTTGGAGAATGACCAAGTAGGTGGATTGTACGTGGCTCCGGAGTGTCCCGTCGACATGGCGTCTTATCGTTTGGCAAGTGATTCGAGGTGCTCAATGAGCTTCGATGATGAGACACAGATACAAGAACCAAACATACAGTCATAAGTTCCTTTGGGAAGAGGTGCAAAAGTACCATCTGTTGGCGCAGTGATATCACAATCCGTATATCCAATCCTGAATTTCGAGACCTGGATGGTTGCGGAACGGCAAAGGTGAACTGGTAAGTGAATGACGTTGCCATGTTCAAATTTTCGCATCAGGTCCAAATCAACCCACCTTGTTGCTGCCCCATACTAACACGGCCCCGATCGGTGCAAAGATGACGACGAGAAAGAACAAGGTTGGTAAAGCACTCCGAGGTGTCAAGATGGGGTGCCAGGCCTTGAGACGCTGCTGCTTGAATGCCGTGTCTGTCAATGTACGCAAGGACAAGCCACACGTTGAGCGAGTCAGCAAGCTGTTCAGCCATGTCCTCCCGCATGATATGCCAAAGCCTGTTTGCAAACAACTGTACAGATAAGAAAATGCAGACACTCACTGGCAGGACGTTTTGCCCATCTGACCTTTTCCTTTGGCGGTGCCCTCTCGTCCCCACTGCCATCGGCGAGACGCTTGCCCTTGTCCTTGTTTCTCCGAAAGAGACCCATCGAGGATATATGACGCATGAGACAATGACTGCAGATGCCGTACAGAGCGATGAGATGACTGTGTGAGCTAGGAATATATGCTGGCAGCAGCAGTGAGGTTGACCATGGAAAGACGAGAAAGAGTGGCTTCACTCTGATGCAAAAGCTCGACGACGCCGCACGACGATTTCGCCGTCGGCCGCGCGCCGATGACAAACGCCAGCGTCGTCTGAAATCTGAATAGGGGCAAGCAGAAGATAGGGGTTATGTGGTGGTGGCTGCGATGAGATATGAACGTATGAACATGGCGAGACTGTCACCATGGACTCTCTGACACTCCAGGAATACCGTCGATATGGCCGGCAGATGATCCTGAATGGCCATGGATTGCAGGGCCAACTCTCGCTCAAGTCAACTCGCCTGGCCGTAGTGGGTGCCGGCGGCCTTGGATGTCCTGCCCTTCAATACCTTGCCGGTGCTGGGGTGGGCCATATCGCCATTTTCGACTTTGACACGGTAGAGGAAAGTAACTTGCACCGCCAAGTGCTTCATTCGACCCAGAGTGTGGGGGAATACAAGGCCATCTCTGCTCAACAATACCTCCAACGCTTGAATCCTCTGATCACCATTGAAGCACATACGGTCCCTCTCTTGCCATCTACTGCCGTTCAACAACTAGCGCCCTACGATATTGTGCTCGACTGTACGGACCGTCCTCAGACACGGTACTTGATCAACGATGCTGCCGTACGGCTGGGAATTCCTTTGGTCAGCGGTGCTGCCATCGAGTATGCAGGCCAGTGGTGTGTCCTCGGTGGATTTTTCCAAGCAGGCCTTCCAAGAGGCTCTACCTCGACATCGTCCACAGATGCAACCACCAGGACCAAAACCGCACGATCCAGATGGTCGGTAGATCAGGCTGCCAAACCTCAAAGACCATGCTACCGATGTCTATTCCCTCAGCCTCTTCCTCGTTCAAGTGCATCAGCGGGCACATGTGAGGAAGAAGGCGTATTTGGACCCGTCGTCGGCCTCGTCGGAGTCCAAATGGCTGCACTAGCTCTCAAAGTCATCCTCGGCACAGATGAACCTTGTCCGACATTAAACTTGATTTCAATGGCTCCGGCCCTATCACAAGCATCATCCGGGACAGCCTCATTGTCGAGCACACCGTTTAGGTCTATTCGAACTCGGGGACCTTCGGTCAAGTGCATCGCATGTGGACCTAATGCAACCATCAACGACGACGACCTCGAGCAAGTGGGATACGATGCTTTTTGCGGTGTTGCTCCATCACAACCTCTAGATGCAGCTCAACAGGACTCAAGGGGCGACGACGTCAGACGTATTGCTCCGTCCGACTTGCAAACGCTATTTTACGACAGTCGTGTTCCTACGGCAAATGGGTTCAAGACGATGGCGCAACCAAGCAAGGAAACACGGTCATCACAAGATGCGAGACTCTTGGTCGATGTTCGAAGTAGTCTAGAGTATGGAATGTGTGCGCTCCCCGGATCAACAAGTGAGTGGACATGAACGTATCGATCAATCCGTGCTTTCCCCCTGACCATTCTCGACCGGTTAACCAATCAGACATACCAATGGACGAATTTGTCAAGGACCCCATTGGACTCGTCACTAATCTCCTCGAGTCGCGCCACGGATCGCACGATTCAGAAGCGTCATCAAAAATCACGGGCACGAAGCCAGAAATCTACTTTATCTGTCGTCGAGGCAACGACTCCCTCGTCTCGGCTACCGCTTTACATACGGCCCTCGTCGAAAGGGGTCGTGATGACCAGTGGACCATCAACAATGTGGCGGGTGGTGTCAGAGCGTGGAGCACGACAGTGGACGAGCGCTTCCCATTGTACTAGCATTATCATTCGACCATTTGATCATTTCAAAATTCGTACAATTCCGGTCTATCGTGTTGAATAAACGCCACCTTTTTCCTTTCCTTTTTGGCAGGCGCCTGTTCGTCGGCCAGCGTTGTTGGGACCACTTGAGAGATGGGGGCGTCGTTGTGCTCTTGAGATGGTGCTTCTACCGAGATATCCATGGCTGCAAACCTGGCTCGTGGGGTAGCATCTCGACCCGGTTCCGATGACTCGACACCTTGACTAGCACGTCCGTGCGAATGACTACACTGGTCCGTATGCACATGCGCTGGTTGACCACCACCACCCGTCGTACTTGCGGCAACACTCTTCATCGTCGCAGGAGGTTCCGTACGCCGTTCCCCTACCCCTCCTTCAACTCCAAGATGAAGCGTTTCCAAGACAAACCGTTTACGTTTGAGTCTGAAACTCAAGTTGTTTTGCCCGGTCGAGCCCACACCTAGACCGAGGAGACTCGAGTGTTTATACGCCGAGGGCAAAAGTGTGTGGAGAGAGGGAAACGAGAGTAAATGGGTGAGACCGTGCGAATGGGGGAAAGATTGAGGCAACAAGGGGTCCGCTGGAGAGAGAGAGTCAATGGTCGCGTCAGGCGACAAGAGCATGTGATACCAAAAAACAAACCCCCACTCACAAGCGAACCCTTGCAATTCGACACATGCATCGCTCACGCTGGCCACACTCTTGACCCAGTCTCCGTGACTTGTTGGTGATGTCGAGGCGGTCGAGCTGGGAGCTGCCGACGAGAGCTGAGCGGGGAATGTCACGAGAGCTGATGCAGGAGCCGGGAATTCAATTCCTTCGGGCGGGATTCGTAGCATATGACGGAGAGAATGAAGCAAGCGATGGATGTCCTAAGATTTTGTCTCGGGCGTGTCAATGACTTTTTCTTCAAGTACAGTCAATTTCGAGAAGTTGTACTTACGGTTGATGACACTTGACTGCCCCACTCAAAGCTCCCCAAGTCGTGAATGACCACTCGCAAAACCTTGGTTCTGGCTTGACCAGCTGGATACAACCGAGAACGCACCGCTTTCACTACCTCTCGTAAACACTCTCGGGTACTGGCAGAGCGCTTTTCAATCGAGCTCAATGGCAATAGATCGAGTTGACGAGATGTGATAAACGACGAGAGGACGTCCTTGGGTATAGGTGTCGTCAAGTTGAGAGCCAGATGGAAAGTTGCTGAAACAAGGTCACCGCTCAATCAGTAGGTCATCTTGTATGTACCTCTCACTGCAAGTCTCACTTACATCCCGATGCTGATCTGGAAGAGACCGACGTTTCAAACTTTTTCATCTTGTCGTACCGCCAAGCAATCCTCGTCCTATTCCCATCGTCCAACCCCGGTGCAAGACCCTCGCCATCACTATCATCCCCATCTAAATTCCCATCAGCGGGATCCTTTGCATTCGCAGCAGCGACGGCCACCTTTTTCGCACTCTCTTCAATCCACATGCACCCCTTGACGAGTTCATTCAAATCTTCTTGGTCGCCTCCTCCAATGACCAAAACGTCCTGACCAAGGGCTAGACCTTGGGCAATGTAGTATCTTGCCACTAGTTTTCCCCAAGCTGAATGAGCGTCTGGGGCCAAGATACTCAGTAAGCTTCCCAGAGGTTGTCCAGATCCAAGAACATCGTCTAGCGAAGGAATTCCGGTTGATAGGATGGGGAGCGAGCTTGCGGATGGTGATGGTATCGTCCCGCTGGGTAGTGGGTTTCCCGAAGCCGGTGCTAATCTCTTGAAAGCAGGCATGACAACCGGTATATATGTCGTGGTGTATTCAATGTGTACAAGAATGCAAAAATGGTTTAAAAGTGACACAATCACTCAAAAGTTCAAAGTGACGTTTGGGCTAGCGCGTGGGCCGGAGGTCACGATCACGGCATGCGCTGCAACCATTGTACTCGAGTACTCGAGAAATACGATGGTCATGTCATGCATATAGACCACAGAGGCAGTCACAGCTAAACGTGGTACAATGGCAGCATCGTCAACAACCCAAACGCCAAAGATCTTGCAAGACTCGCCGCAAACGTTCTTTCGACGCCACTAAAGTCTGTTAGGAACGGTGAACCCTGGTTATTGTAAATGGTGCTCGTCACTGAGAATGGCTGATCCTGATTTGGACTCTGGGACGGTTCCGCACTCGTCGTCATTGTGTCAAACGCTCCAGGGACAGGTGTCGTGTTTCTACCCGTCGCGCTCAATGTTTGAAAGCCAGAAGCAGTTGCATGGGTCCAAGCCGGAGGAGGTTGAGACTGACCCGGCTCGCCACCGCAGCCTCCGTCATGTGCACATGGACTCGGGGAAGGTTTTTCGCTGGTCCCCTTGACAGGATTGGTCCACTCTTGATGCTCACGAATCGTACTGACCTTGGTTTCCACTGGCGGGGTGCTCGTCCAGAAACTTGTCAGAGTGACGTCTCTGGTGAATTGAATGACTTCTTGAGTGGAATACGTCTCTTCCATGATGATGGGCGCTGGCGTCAGGATCCACACGGTGACTGTCTCGGCATCTTTGATGGAAACGGTTTCCGTTTGGATTTCAGTGTCCCATAGCGTCAAGGTTTCCGTCGTCGATTCATGCACAGTCACAGTCGTTGTGCACGGAACGAACACGGTCGATCTGTCATCGGCAAGGTGGTGTGAGTGTTTGAGAATGTGTGACGACACGAGTCGACCGCTTGATTTGCTTACAACATGGTGGTAGTCACCGCTATTGGGTGCTCATCTCCCTGTCCAAGATCAGGACAGTCGCTGCCGTCATTGCACCTCTTTTGCTGTTGTCCACTCTGAGGTGGTTGCGTTGGAGCGACCAAAGTGGCTGTGGGAGACGGCCCCAGTGCTGCTTGACCTACACTGGTTTCTCTGACTCCATGGGCCGAGGTCACGGCGGTACTCGTGAGCATGAACCAACTCGACAGCAGCGAAAGGGTCGAGGCAGACGTGAACCTAGAAAGCTTCATGGGTAAGTGGGGGCTGGGAAGAGGGAGTCTGGAAAGGGTGCTAGGTTGATTGTTCGACAACTTAGTCGTGCGGCATTGCTTGCACTTGTTCATATGAACATGGATGGTCATTTTGCAAGAGTTGCTTGCTGTGTCAGGGGTTGAATTGTGTTGCTCTCACAAGACAAAGGACGACAGTCGAGAAAGACGAGGCGATGTTTCACGTTGGTTTCAATTGTCAAACATTGTGATATTGTGGACTAGATCAAGAATGGCGAGGCCTTGTTGAGAGCTCTTTTGCCAGCGTCGAGGAAGCATGCCTGAACGTGATGGAAAAACGCATCCTGTTTCCATTCACCCGGCCTTGTTTGTCCATACGGCAAAAGACCGTATTGTTTTTGATACTTATTGCTTGACAACTCTGTAAACATCGCGTACCGCGCTAAGCACGCCCTATATAAGACCTCGGCCAGCTTTTCACCACCAACAAGGCCACCATGCTCGGCCGAAAAGTGAGTCTAGTCGTCTAGTCACCCTCTTGTTCAAGTGAATCTCGCACAGTGCGAAACTCTCTCTCTCTACGCTTGTGGAGATCGTGGAGACAGGTTCGATCGAGACTTGGCCCTACTGGAACCCGGGCTCAAACTTCACGAGCTGCGTCATCTCCACGTGTTCATTTGCGTGTTTATCTTGCGGAGACGACGAATGTTTCCTGGACAGACGCAGACAAAAAGAGGCAGCAGGGACTTGTTGAAAACAAAACGTCCGATCTGGTCCAGCCGTGTACTAGCTTGAGTATCAAGGATTCAAGTCATTCGTCAGAGTAAAGCTGCTCGTAGCAACAGCCTAGGCTTGTCCCATTCACAAAGAGGGGCGTCTGTAGGCAGCCACATATTCTCCGATTCCCGACAGTCTCAGTAGGATCCATTTCTCCTTCACCATGGTATGCGGACTCAGAAGAACGCCGAAAGCGAACCTGCTCTTTGACAAGACCAAGAGGGAGGCGGTCAAGCAAGAATCCAAGCATTTGCCCCTTTATTTGAACCAGAGGACTCTGTTTTCTCACTTGTTTTTTGGACCCTATGTGATACTGCCTTTGATTTGCGCCCTTGTTTGGCTTGGAGGTCTGGCGGCATTAATGGGGCTGTGGGTGCGGGACGGTAAGCCGCGATACAAGGTGGATGGACCTAGGATTGCTTATGTGTCACACGGTGAGCTCTCGTTGATGCCTTTTGTGAGGCTCATGAATGCATGCTAAAACCAACCATGTCCATCGCGATCGGCAGTTGGAGGTCAGTTGCTTGAGCGACCAACCTATACTCAGAACGCCATGCTGAACACATTGTTTGTTAACACAATCAGCGGTGTACCACACGCTGTTCATCTGCATTACCGCAATCACTGGCGGGACCTTTATCGCTACCATGTTTGCTGAACGTTACTTGCGACACATGGACCGTCTGCCAGAGGACGTCCGAAAGAGGGAAAAATGGTTTGACTGGCTGGCCGTGCTTTGCGCCATCATTGGGGCAGTGGGATTGATTCTTCTTGGAGTCGTAGGTATTCGCCAGCAGCTAGCGATCAGTTGACGTTCAAGAGACTTGTTGCTGACTGTTCTGTTTGCTCAGTTTGACTCGTTCAACCATAGCAAGGTGCATTGGTCCATGACGGCTATTTTCATTGTTTTTACCGCAATCTCTGCTATTTTCCAGTCCTTGGAGATCGTAAGTACAATGTGTTGACCAAACAACCAAACGCCGGAAGCTCATAGAATTATCTTGAAAAACCCACAGTTTTATCTCCAGCGAGACCATCCAGACAGGCAGCATCTTTTGCGAAGTGCCATGGTGAAATTGGTCGTCGTCGTCGTTGCCATCATCCTAGGCAAGTCTAACGTCTCCAACTCCTCGCGCGCAAGTTTGCATAAAGCTGACAAGTCTGTATTCCACTTGTCCATCACAGCTATTGCTTTTGCCGCCTGTTATGGTGTTTGCAGCGGTAATTCCGACACTGAGCGATGTGACAATATCACCAGCGGAGCTGCAGCATTGGAATGGACGTGAGTCATGCTATCACATTTTTCGGGCATGTTGAACACACTAGCTCAGACGTTTTTGTCGTTGCCGCAGTGTCGCTTTCTTCCTGACGTTTTACTTCCTGAGCTTGATTCTGGATCGTAAGTTGACCCTATCAGTTCATTCTCGTTGGGGTTTGGCTCACCACAAGTCACTCTGCTCCCCCGACAGTCTGGCCAGCTGGAAAAACCTCGCCTCGTTACTTGCGACGATTGGCAAGGTGGCAAGAAAAGCATGAGCCTCACAATCTTGAACACGACTTTACCGGGCGTAACGCATTTGCGACGTATCCTGAACGATGGCAGGGACCCGATGGAAGAGCCCTTCCCGACGATGCCCCTGATGTGGTTGCCTATCCTGCTCCCCCTACGGCCTCAGCTCCCGTGAACACGTATGCCGTTGACAATAATCCTCAGGTGCCAGCTTACCCTCCCGTGACTTCGTACAATGAAAAAGCACCCAATGTCGCGTACCCCGCTCCGGTAGCCAATGGCAATGGTACACTACCGAATGGCAACGGTATGCTACCCAATGGCAACGGTGCACCTCTAGCCAGCCCCGACCATTCGATGGCTCACTACCCTGCTCCTGGGCAGCAAGATATTCACACAACACCGAGACAGCCTACGACGACGACGGCACCCCTCCCCCTCGATGTCACTCAACCGGAAACGTCTCCAAGGCAAACCATGTCATATGGAACAGCTGTTTAATCATTGTCTTAACATTCGCAGAATCAATCAGGTCTATCTCTCCGGGCTCTCGTCTTTTTGGCACAAGGGTTTTCAGGAGCATTTCCCATTTCGAGCCGGATCACTCAAATGGACCATTCTTGATTTGCATTGCTCACCCATATCTACATTCTAGGAAATCGTCGAATTATTTGTCAAATCTACCATTTCACTTGTTATAATAATCTTGGAGGGTCAGGAGCACGCATTGCCGTTTCTCTCGCGTTTGTATACCCTGTAGCCCCTATATACCATACCGATCATGAGATATGAGAATGAGAGAATTTGCTCTAGGTGCCAGTTTTTGACTTGGAGTCTTTTTTGCTTTATGCTGAATTCGACCGTAGCTCACATTGGATCGGGACTGTGAGCAGTGCTAGAGGAGAATGCAGGCTGTCTGAGCTCTCGGAGATCAAGACCTCGCAATACGCAGTCAGTGGTGTTCGTAACATCGTATGATCAAACAACGAGCTGGTATGCGTCACGTCACCTGAGACTTGAACACATCCCTCTGAGGCTCTGACATGTCGACTCCCCATCCCATGCCGGGGGTTCCTCAACAACTCCACGACTCACTACTGCCTCTCAGTAACAAACGCAACAACCCTCTACGGTCCGAGAGTTTCTCTGGAAAAAACGCCAAGCCTACTCGTGTATCTCCGCTCCTCTTTTCGCGGTGGGGACCTCAAGACTTTTTACAAAAAGTGGCTCCGTGGAACTCCACAGGGTGCTTTGCTATTGCTGCTGCTGCCGCTGCTGCTGCACAGCTAGTGCCTTTAGTTCGTTCACATGCTTTCTCCCTCGAGGCAGCCCCAGTGGAGCTAATTGTTTGTTGGTCTCCGACCTTGTTTGGCCTCGTTTGTCGCCAGCAGCAGACGGTGAACGGTGAATAGGAATTAATGTCGCCATTTCTCAACCAGAAACGACGACCATCGGCTAGACCACGTGTTTTGAGGGATTCTGAACCCGTACGGGCCAGCTTTCATCAGGGGACAAAGAGGTCATCTCTCATGGATTTGGTGGTACGTCACGTTATTCACACCGGGGAGCTTCGGGGCCTCCTCCTCAGCAGGTTCCTCAGCAGGTCAGCTCTCGCAAAACCAAGTGGACCGGGCGACAGGCGAGACCACCAGCGGAGAGTAGGAAGCTTTGGAAAGCTGGAAGGCGCAGCAGGTGGAGGAACAAAGTGATCTGTCCCCTCTCATGACATGCAAGACAAGCTTCTAGGAGCATTTTGCGCATCCTGAGGGGGGGGGACGACACTTGTGAGCATGTGGACGAACGGAAGCTCAGAAGATTGTCCAGCTGAAGCAACGCCACCTACCTACTTGGGCCTCGCTCGGGGACCATGTACCGCCCATGTAAATGACAGTGGACACTCATCACGCACCCGGTGCTCCGACGACCGGTGGGTACCTGGAATGGTCTGCTTGCTTTTACTGCTGTAACCCCTCCGCCTTATGCTACTGCTGCTGCACCGTATCGAAAAGGGCAGCTCGCCAAAAAAGTACATGAACACCGATCGATAATTGATGAACAACCCTCGCTGGATTTGTGAGCAATGCCAAGGACTTGCAATCCTCGGGACTTTGTTCACTCGTCTGTACATGTCCAGCAGCGTCCACCACGTCTCTCATGCTTCCCATTAGCATCAAGCGGTGTCCCCCCCCCCCCCCCCCCCTTCATCGCCTCATCGAGTCAAATTTGGGCTTGGCTTCCAACCTCTGCACCCCATTGTCCCATGTGAATGCACCAGGGGTATAAATACTTGAAGGCGATCCTCGTGATGATGGTGGCTTTCATCGAGTGGAGACTCCAAACGCTTCTGTACCACACCCGCCCAGCATGTCTGACGACAAAAAGTATTTGGCGTCTGACCTCAAGGAGGAACAACAAATTGAGCAAGTAGAAGAAATCGGACGCACCAGGACCGATGGCAGTGGCAGTGGTTTAGACGAGACAATTGTCAGCGACACTCAGGATGAGAATATTATCAGCCCTGAAGCCTTTGAAGCGCAAGGTATCGATAACCCTCTCCAGGTATGTATCCCATGGGCGCGCTATGGGTTCCATCCGAGATACGGCTCTTCTGATCGTCTCCACTTGCAGCATCTTACTCCTAATGAATTGATTGAACAAGTCAACGAGTTTGTGGATACCCATGATCTATCAGAACACAGGGACTTGTTCCAAAGAGGCGCACTTGTTGCGAGGAATCCGAATGCTAGAGAAACATTGGACGCTCTATCGACTGAAGAAAAGGATGCTTTGATTCACGAGAGCAACCACAAGTGGAGTGGCTCCTGGGCGCTGTACTTTACCGTATTCATCTGTGCTACTGGTGCTGCCACTCAAGGATGGGATCAAACTGGATCAAACGTGAGCTTTTGGTTGCCCGGTCTTGGTCGTGCGCTTTCAAATCTCATTCTGCCCGACTGAGATACAGGGGGCCAACTTGAGTTTCCCCGTAGACTTTGGTATCGATGCAGTTGTGAGTGACAATCTGGATTTGATGACTCAGTGAGACCTTACTGAATCTTGTTCCCTCATTGCAGGGTGACGAACCCAACGCCGAGCGGGACGAGTGGCTGGTCGGGCTTATCAACGCTATCCCCTATCTCGCTGCTGGTCTAGTGTATGTATCAAGGAAGCTGACACTTTGACTCGAAATTGCGCTGACCACATTGTTTCTGTCCCACAGTGGTTGCTGGCTTTCTGACCCCTTGAACCACTACTTTGGTCGACGAGGAGAAATCTTTATTACTGGTATCATTTTGATCTTGACTCCTATCGGATCAGGCTTGTGTCAAAACTGGTGGCAGTTGTTCATTGTGCGTTTCCTGATGGGTATCGGTATCGGAGCCAAGTGAGTGTGTCTCTCCAGGAATGAACATGAATCCAAAGACTTACAGATCATCATCGCAGAAACTCTACTGTGCCCATCTTTTCGGCCGAGATCGCACCTGCTCGAATTCGTGGAGGATTGGTCATGGGTTGGCAACTCTGGGTCTGCTTTGGTATCTTCCTCGTGAGTTTGAACACGTGGAGACTACTAGCACGGCTGAAGATTGACCAGACGGATTTTGTTCACGTCAGGGCTTTGCGGCAAACGTCGTCGTCAAGGATGTTCCCAAGATCGCCTGGCGTCTTCAACTTGGTTCAGCTTTCATCCCTGCCGTCCCTCTTGTTCTCGGAATCTACTTTTGCCCTGAATCCCCCAAATGGCTCATGAAGAAGAAGCGTTACCCGGAAGCATTCAACTCTTTCCAGCGACTTCGCCGACACCCCATCATTGCAGCCAGAGACATGTACTACTCTCACATTCTCTTTATGGAAGAGCAGGCCATGTCCAAGGGAACGACCTACTGGTCCAGAAACTGGGATTGTCTTGCCGTCCCGCGATTGCGAAGGGGCTCTTGGGCAGCTTGGACTGTCATGATTGCTCAACAAATGTGTGGTATCAACAGTGAGTATCGTCCATGTCAATTTACTGCCCAAAAGCAATGGCTGATTCGAGTCTTGCAGTCATTTCGTTTTACAGTAGTACCGTGTTCGTTGAAGCCGGTTCCAGTCAAGATCAGGCCTTGTTTGCAAGTCTTGGATTCGGAGGTAAGCAGTGTTCCGTTTGCCATTAGACACGACATTCCGACTGACTTGATGTCTGTGGTGCTACAGCCGTGCAATTCGTCTTTTGTCTTCCCGCCGTGCTCCTCATTGACTCATTTGGACGTCGTTCGCTTCTTCTCGCTACTTTCCCCTGGATGATTGCCTTCCTCCTGGCCACTGGATTGTCATTCTTGATTCCCGATACGGCCAGCCAGGATTTACAGTTGGGTATCACAGCATTGTTCATCTACTTGTTTGCGGCCGTCTACTCTGTCGGTGAAGGTCCGGTAGCGTTTGCCTACTCGGCCGAGGTCTCTGATACTATTCACAGAGAAGTCGCCATGTGTCAGGTGAGCTTTCACTTGATCCTTTTCTTCTTGCTGGTCATTTGACGACTGACGATGAAATGACTTGGCTGGTTTTAGGCTGTGTCGATCAACAATACCTTTGCGGGAGTCCTCGGGTTGACATTCCCAAGGCTACGAAAGACATTTGGAAGTGTGGGCGCATTCGGCTTTTACGCTGGGTTGAGTGCAATCGCCTTGTCTTGGATCTTTGTGTTTGTACGAGAGACCAAGAAGCTCACATTGGAAGAGTTGGACCGTAAGTTTTCCTTGAATCCATTTCAAGCACCACCAAAAAAAGTGCTATCGCTCATGGTGCATTGCTCCGTTTTCCGATGATGACAACAGAGGTCTTCCAAATCCCAACGGGAGAATACGTAAAGTATCAAACTACCGAATGGGTACCTTGGTTCTGGAAGAGGCACGTCATGCGGGACAAGTCAGCCACCTTGGAGCCTTTGCTTGTCCGAGTACGAAGAAAGGCTGCCGACCAGGGTGTAGAGGGAGGGGAAAAGGTGGTCGACGTCAAGAACTGATCGTCTCTTTGTGTGGCTTGAACTATTTGTTTGGCCCGTTTTGGGCACAGTTTTTTGTGTATTTATATCGTCTTGTTTTTGGCGGCGGTCATGAACTGTTCTGGACATCCTTGTTGTAACAATACTCTCGACATTTATCGAGAGCCCCAAAATCGCTATCAATAATCCACACTCGTTGCCTTTCTGTTTTTCCTGTTCCATTGTTTCTTCGTTCGTTGACATTAATCAAGACTGTCTCTCGACGTTTCAATTGATACAAGCATGCAAAATCTAGTGATACATTTGCAGGGGACGTGCAAGACTAAAGTGATCTGGATTTTTGAATCCACCTTTGAACTCTCCGACTCAAAGTCTGCGACAGCAACTCATCAGCTGTGCTTGGAACCGTTGCCCTTGATGCCTTCTCCGATAGAATCAGCAAGACCATTGAGGTTCTGCCTAAGTGACTCGCCGACACCTTGTACACCTAGCATGTCATGATCGAGGTCAGCATTTCGAAATGACACGTGAAAAAGACGCGAGAGACGAGCTCACCTCCGACGGCACCTGTCACAGCGTTGCCACCCTTTTCTCCGAGGTTCTCGCCCGTGTTTCCGGTATGAGTGGTGTGAGCCGTGTGGGAGGCAGAAGCGGTTGTAGGTGTTGTCGTGTTGGTGGCAAGCGTTCCAGCAGGGTTTGATGCTCCTCCAGCGTGGTTTGACATGATGGTACGAGATTGATGTGCTTTAAAGTGTTGAAGCGGGGTTGGTTTTGAGAGTAGTGTTGATAGTGTTTATCATCCTGCAAGAGATCAACTTTACAAGCAAAAAGCAAACCTTTATATATCCTCTACCCAAAACCCCTGGAATGGCATGTCAACGACGTCAAACGTCGGCAGAGAACCGCTCTTTTTGCTGCTTATGACGACATTTCGATTGCCGTCTCGCGCGCGGGCAAAGGACAATCACCGGCGCAGCTTAGCGCAGGATTTTTGCCTTGGAAGAGTGGTGTCTTGCGACCATACAGGAGAGCAATGCAGTATGGTCAACTAAATAGAGTATAGTGTGTTCACAGGTTAAACAAAATCAAGGGGAATGAGGGGGAAGAGGCCATGCATGCTCTGAAAGCATTGTCTCGTTCATCTGGTTGACAGTTGTGCCGTCAGTCGCAGGGACGCGCGCTCGCCCTATATCTTCTACTTCTTAAAGCTTCTTAAATTCTGTCATAAATCCTTAAAACTCGTTCTTGCAACTGTTGTAGGCGAACCTGGGCAAGTCACCGTTTGTTGATAGGAGCTCGTTGCAAAATCTCTTTTACTGTAATACACATCGTTTCCAAAAGATGGCTTCACCAGCTCCTACCCCAGCGGCTAGCATCAAGCTCGATGACAAGCAACAACAAGTGTACGATCTCATTACTCGAGACTTGCAAGAAGTTCTCGGAGAAGACATTATCAAGTCAAAACTCTCTCAGGGTCAAGTAGTCAAGTGTTACTGGGGTACAGCGACGACGGGACGACCACATGTCGGATACTTTGTGCCCTTGACCAAGATTGCCGACTTTTTGAAAGCAGGTGTCGAGGTCAAGATCTTGTTGGCCGATATCCATGCCTTTTTGGACGCTGGAAAGGCCTCGTACGAGACTGTTGCTTTCCGAGTAGCCTACTACTCCAAGCTTTTGCACGCTGTTCTCAACTCTCTCGGTGTCCCAGTGGACAAGCTCAAGTTTGTGACGGGTAGTGATTACCAACTGAGTCGGGAATACGCCATGGACAACTTCCGTCTGGCATCCATCACGACATTGCACGACGCATCAAAAGCAGGAGCGGAAGTCGTCAAGCAATCAGATTCACCTTTCCTAAGCTCGCTCCTCTATCCTGGGATGCAAGCCTTGGATGAACAGTACCTCGACGTCGATTTCCAGTTTGGTGGAGTCGACCAGCGAAAGATTTTCACCATGGCGCAGGAGGTGCTTCCCCGATTGGGCTATGCCAAGCGGGCACACTTGATGAACCCCATGGTCCCGGGACTTGCGGGAGGTAAAATGTCGTCTTCAGACCCCAACTCAAAGATTGATTTCCTTGACTCGGAAGCGGATGTCAAGAAGAAGATCAAGGCGGCGTTTTGTGAAGAAAAGAACGTAACGGACAATGGTATCCTGTCGTTCCACAAGGCCGTCCTGTTCCCCCTCCAAATGATGCGGATATCCAACCTGGTCGAACAAGGAGGGAATCATCTTTCCCCTCAAGACCGGGAAAAGCTGTCCATTTCTCCCAATGCACCGGAAGGTACTCTTGTCACCATTTCTCGTGACGAAAAGTTTGGCGGTCCAATTCACTACACTGGGTACCAGCAAATGGAAGACGACTTTGCATCAGGTGCTCTTCACCCTGGCGATCTTAAAAAGATTACCACGGAAATGATCAATGGCCTGCTTGAACCTGTTCGACAGGCCTTTGCGGCCGACGCGAGTTTCCAGGATGCTGAAAAGGCTGCTTACCCTCCTCCTCCACCTCCCCAAAAGTTTGTCAAGAAGAGCAAGGCTGAAAAGAAGGCTGAAAAGGAAAAGCTTGCGCTGCAGCAAGGGTCTGGTGAAGAGGGCAAGGAGGCAGCCAAAAATGTGGATGGGTTCATTGCTCAGCAAAAAGAAGCTGCTCAGTCTGGCCAAGAGGTGCCAAAGGTGGGTGTCTCGTCTGTGATGGCGACCATGAAGTCTAGCTTGCTGACGACTATTGGTTCTCTATAGGCATGAGCCGCTGACACAAGACTAGATGCTTCTGCCTCTGACTTGATGTAGATGAAGATTCCAAATGGAACGCCTACACCCCTCAACGACACCTTGCGTTACAACATTTGACTTTTTTTTTCTCTGTAATCATTGGTACTAATACATATCGATGTATTATGGTCGAGCTTGCAGATGCATGGATGGCTTTTGGTTGGATAGCACACTATGCAAATGGTAAACACATTCGTCTGACCCGATAAGACTAGTATCACTGCTGTAGCCAACGCTCATTCCGTCGAGTCAGCCAGTTTCGGCCGATAATCGCGCGGTGACGAAGCAGCCATCACGACTCGTATAAGTAGCGGACCCAGTCGAATAGGGGTCATGGAATAGGATAGCCTCAAGATCACTGTAATATTGCTTCACACACACCTACACAAACAGAATGTCTGGAAAGAGGTAAGCGAGGAAACATGACGTGCAAACATCGATGGACCAGCTCACCAACGACTCGTGTGTATCAGTTTCAAAATCGTCGTGCTCCCTGGGGATGGTATCGGTCCTGAAGTAACCCATGAGGCCGTCAGAATCCTCGAGACCATTTCTTCAAAGACCGATCTCGAGCTCGATATCTCTTCGCATCACTTTGGCGGTGCAGGGATTGATAACGGCGGTGACCCTTTGCCCGCATCAACTCTCGACGCGTGCAAGAGCGCTGATGCGGTCTTGTTGGGAGCCGTGGGAGGACCCAAGTGGGGTGTAGGGCCGGTCAGGCCAGAGCAAGGGCTGCTCAAGATTCGAAAAGAATTGGGCCTTTATGCCAACATTCGACCAGCCAACTTCATCAGTGAAAGTCTGTTGGACCACTCGCCGCTTCGACCGGAGATTGCCAAGGGGACTGATTTGATTGTGGTCCGAGAGTTGATTGGAGGTATCTGTAAGTGCTCGTCGTCACAAGTGAATTCATTTTACAGTCTGGCTGAATTGTATTGGGTGCAGACTTTGGTGACAGAAAGGAAGCTGGAGAGGATGGTGTGGCCATGGATACGGCTTCGTATTCAGTTCAAGAAGTTGAGCGAATCACTCGAGTTGCCGCCCAGATTGCTTTGGCGGCAGACCCTCCCCTCGCGATTCACTCTATCGACAAGGCCAATGTCTTGGCTACATCAAGACTCTGGAGAAAGACGGTGACATCGCTTATCGAAAAGGAATACCCTCAACTCAAGTTGGACCACCATCTCGTCGACTCTGCCGCCATGCTCATGGTATCCAACCCTAGAAAACTCAACGGTGTGGTCCTGACTGAGAACTTGTTTGGTGATATCTTGTCAGACGAAAGTTCTGTCATCCCCGGATCCCTCGGTCTCTTGCCATCATCTTCCTTGGCTGGTGCGCCCGACCCTACCAAGACTGTCATGGGTCTCTACGAACCCATCCACGGCTCAGCCCCGGATATCGCTGGACAATCAATTGCTAACCCTATTGGTACCATCTTGTCGGCTGCCATGATGCTCCGATACTCTTTGGGAAGGGCAGAGGAGGCGACTCTGATCGAACAGGCAGTTGCCAAGGTTTTGGACCCCGAGAGTCAGGGAGGATTCGACCTGAGAACTAGAGATTTGGGCGGTAAGACGGGCACCAAGGAAGTGGGAGACAAGATTGTGGAAGTGCTTGAAGGCATGTTGGCGCAACGTAAATGAGTGTGAGAGTGTAGTTGTCTAGTCGATGCATGTATTCCAAATCCTGTCTTGAATGTCCAGTTTGATTGTCACCTTGTCAAGTAATAAGCATGCACTCGCTTTTCGGGCTCAACCGACGATGATGAATTGCCGCAGACAAAGCCTACAAAGTCAACATACGCCTCATTCATGGTGGTTACTCCTCGATAATCTACTTTCACCTTTAGGGCAAGCCTATAAGCACCATGAAACCCACTCCTTGGATAGCTATAGGGGTGGGCTGGGTGGCGGCAACGCTACGTTCAACCACAGCCCATCAAATCCCGTTATCAGCGCCCAGCGATGACTTGCAGGTCTCCATGGCAGGCAATCAACAAGACGATACCGTGGTCGTACAATCCACCACGGTCATTGACATACTGAGCAGCAGCCCCAAGCACTCCACTATGCTTCATTTGCTGCAAAGGAGCAAGCTGATACCAACATTGAACTTGATGGACGGGGTGACACTGTTTGCTCCCACGGACGACGCATGGAAGACATGGGCGAAACAGGATCACGAAACTCGATATTCAACAGAATTGGCTGGGATGATTCAGAATATGATGACTGAAGGGGAATCGTCTTTGACAAGCGTAGTCGCCGATAACATCTTGTTTCACCTTCACGAGCTTTTGTTATATCACTCGCTCAATTATACTCTTCCGGTGCATGGATCTGCCAAGCAGTCACATGCTATCTCGGATGGCGACTCCCCAGACCGTTGGGTAGCGAACAACATTTCCACTGAAACAACGCTTCATTTTCCTGGACGAAAACACCCAACAAGACCGCCCCCGGGACCCCCATGGGCTCCAGACGGAGGTGTGGGCATGCTGGGAGGGGAGGGACAGAAACTAAGACTACTCTTTGATGGGCCTCAGCGAGACGGGCCGTTCAAAGTGGGGGTGGATAGCCATGGCGACGGTGGTGTTTTAGTATGGACTGACTGGCCGAATGGAAACAACAAGACGACTGCCAAGCAAAAGAGGTTCAAGTCTGGAAGAAATGGCGTCGTGGTGGCCATTGATGCTGTCTTGGAGCCTCCCAACTGCATTGGCCGTCAACTCGAGGCACATGCCGACTGGAACACATTCACATCCCTGCTTTCGTTACCCTCACCTATGGTATACTCGCCAGATGCATCTTCACAGCTCAACCTTTCTTCACAACATCACCTCACCGTCTTTGCCCCGTCCAACAAGGCCTTTGATGACGTTTTCGACGAGCTCGACAAGCGGTACCTTTGGAGTGAATGGGGAGCCGAAGGCCGAAACAAAGTCTTGGGGGCTCACTTGGTGGTCAATGCTTCCTTGGACAAGACGTCACGACACGATCACATGCCATCTGTCGGGTGGAGAAGTGCTTTTGCCAAGTTCAAAGGATCGGTCATGGGTGAGTTCAAGAGCGAACAGGGCAGTACTGAGCACACATGGCTGAGTTGTACAACTTTCACACATTTCCCATCCCTTCCAGTCCCAACCTTGGCTGATATACCTCTCGAAGCTCACGTCTCATCATCTGGAGACCTTGTCATCAACTCGACGACCATTGCCACGCCAGACATTCTCGCCTCGAACGGCGTAATCCATCACACCGAATCCCTCCTTCTCCCTCCTTCATTCAAACTCCTCAACTCACCCGAAAAGGTCATGTTGTCACTCAACGCGACACGATTTGTGAGCCTGCTCCGTCAAACCGGGTTGGCAGAAAACTATACGCGAGAGGGTCGTGATGGTCAACAACGAACGTTTTTGGTTCCTACTGATCAAGTCCTCGATGGGTGGTCCAAGTGGGTGTCGTTGCCGTCGACGTTCTCAGAGACCAGCTCTCAGGACCCACAAACCAAGTTGGAGGCAATCTTGAGATATCACATTCTGCCGGGCCGCATCACACCTCAAGACGTCCAGGATGGTGACTTGTTGGAATCGGAGCTGGCACTGAATCACTTGAAAGGAGGAAAGCAACGACTCTCTGTTCATATTGAGGGTAACAGAGGCGGCAAGGACGGAAAGGGCACACCGAGAGATATGCGATTTGGTTCTGCCTCGGTGATTGCTGAACCTTGTAGGTTGCCAGTGTGACTCTTTTCTTCCAATCATTCTTCGCCTCCTGCTAACCATTTGATTGCGTCTTTGCTATAGTCTACGCTGACGAGTATGTGATTTACCTGGTATCAACGCTCAACGAACCCCCAGAAGGCGTCATTCAATCAGCCGTCTCGAATCTTGATCTCTCTACCTTTGTCGCCTCACTCTTTGCAGCGGGACTCGACAACCTGGTTAGGAAAACGCCGGCCATCAGTTACTTTGCTCCAACAAACCAAGCGTTTCGAAACTTGGGGCTCGTCAGCAAATATCTCCTCGATGCGGATGGCAAGGTCGATTTGCGAAAGATTCTGAAATACCACATGGCCCAAGGAGTACATTACCAGGTGGAAATGAACCAGGGAACCGAGACGCTCAAGAGTTTGATTGGAGAAGACCTTTTTCTCAGTGTCTCGCGAGCTGCAATCAATGCTACAAGTCCTGTTGAAGCTCAACTGATGGGTCCTTGGAAAGACTTGAGTGATGGACGGACCTTGGCCATCAACGGACGGCCATCGAGTCAACTCATCGGTGCCGAGACGCTCACTCAGACGGGCGTCATCCACCCTATCACTGGTGTCCAGTATCCTCCCCACCTGAATATTAGTCTTGCCAAGATCCTCCATGGTGCAGGGTGTACGGTGCTTATCGACCTCTTGTCTCAAGCCAAGATGGAGTGGCTGCTCAATGGAGAGCGTCCTTGGTCAGGCATCGAATCTTCTCCCGATGACACTAACCCGATGCTCGGACAAGCATATACCATCTTGGCCCCGACCGATGAAGCGTTTGCGAAGCTCAATATCTCTAGGTACCAGCACGACGAGGCTGCCTTGCTGGAGCTTCTCCAGCTCCACGTTATCTCATCCAGTGTATCGTCACCCCCGATCGACTTGTCCACTACGTCACATCCCGTCAAATCATCTTACCCCATTCTGATAGGGGATACGGCGATATTCAAAACGCTCGGCTCGACTCAACGGTTTGGTGACGTCGTGTTCCGTCCGGATGACCATGGAACATGGTGGGTGGGCGTCAATGGCGCTCGGGGGTCCAATCAGGAAACCAATGTAGCTCAAGTGATGGATGCTGGGAGAGCCACGCCGATCTGGCTCAACCGGGAAAACGGGACACTACCTTTGGATATTGTGTTTGATGCGGACGGGACAGCGTGGAGACATGGCCAAACGATTGGAGGTGGAATCATCTTGATTGACCGGGTGTTGAGACCGTATGAGCCTGGGTGGCTCGTCGATTGGGGGTATCGAATGATACTCTTGGCGCTTGGAGGTCTCGTTCTTTTGGCCGTTTTTGGGTTTGTGGTCCGTTGGTGGAAGCATCGTGATCGGGGAATCATGTTGGAAGATCGAGATGGTGGTGGCCTCGAAGGTGAAGACGATGAGCATCATGTGTATGGGCAAGATCATCAGTGGCCGAGCAGCCCCCACCAGAGCGGTCAGTAAGGAGTGTATGGAAACGTGCGGCTTTGTATGTATCATCTAGTGGTTTTGTGGATGTTGTACATGTTTATTTGACATTTTTGTCATAGATGTTGTTGAGATTGCATTTATTGGATACAACGTTGGTCGATATGCTGGAGAGAGAATGATGAAAACGTATCCCGTCTGGGGATGAAAACTTCGCAATGGATGATCGTTACAGTCAGCATGCAAGGAATAGTCCGTGGGACGTCTTGTGTTGGTTCAACCAGACGTCTGGTCACTGGCGGTCGTCAAAAGAAGGTAAGAGTTGAGGGGGGGTAAACGATAGCCTATAACCCATCTGACAGTTTGGGGTAGAGTCCTAATCTCCGCTTGGACAGGAAAAAGGACTCGGGTGCCGGTGACTGGCTTGTCTCTCGATCTGTCGGCGATGTGGACTCTTGCGTCGCCGTCGTGTCCGCTTTCGGCATAGGCGCCGTTTGTCTTCTCGTAGGGTCGTTGAAGCCACGACCATACTGCTGATTGTTCTTCATGTATTCCGACGTCGCTGGCAACGGCTCGTAGTTTCTCAACAAGGACAGGATCAGGGACATGCCTTCTCTTGCGTTTCGTGCATTCTTTTCAAAGCGTCCCGCCCCGTACTTTTCGATTCTTCCTCTGACCAACGAGGACAACCCTGAACCCGAGCCGAAATGGGAAGACACATAGGCGGTGGTCAGTTGTGTGGTGCCTCGTCGAGCGGGGGCGGCTGCTGGATGAAATTCGGCTCCCTCGGCCACATGAATGATTTTCTTGTGAGAGATATTGCGTGTCATTGATTTGAGTGTGGGCTGATGAGTCTCAGGGTCAATCTTGACCTGCAAGAGAAAAGGAGTATCACGAAGGGGAGGTCAGCATTTGTCGCTCACTGAGACCATGGCGCAATGATACATGTGCTTTGGGGAGGAGAGACAACATCACGGAAAGACATCCTTACCTCGCTTTCTTCAAGCACCCAAGCTTCCAGACCTCCACCTCCCATCATACCCCAGTTCTCTAGCCAACTTCTTGCCCACCTCGGCACGATGCCCTTTTTCAAAATCAACCTCTGCGTTGTCACACAGCCTCTGACTGGATCGACGTGTCGCGATATCACGTCACACGACAAGACGTGGCTAGCGTATGGGTTGGGATATCGGAGGAAAAAGGCCAGGCAGACTGTATGTGGCGGGTCATCACTGAACGAGACGTAGCGTGTGTATAATCAGTCAGTTTGCAACGTCACTGGTCGGTCGAATATCGAGAGCAACTCACTATCTATGGGTATGGTTGAATACCTTGACCATTGGTGCTGGACTCTGGGTACGGCCAGACCAGCAGGATAGTAGGGCTGCAGCTGTGGATATTGGCTGTATTCAGTGGTAAGCAACTCAAAGCAATGAGACTGATATCATTTGCTGCTCGAGTGACCACTCCCCAGCCAGACTCTCCCGCGCTAACAAGAATCGGGCTCGCAATCGCATCGGCAGCTGATATCGCTGCTTGCTGAGTGGTATATCGTATCAATCCTTGTCAAAAATTCATCACCTGTTCATTCTACCTTGCATCGGCCATCGATGTCTCTTTGTGACTCGATGGCTTGTTGCTAGTGTGCACAAGTGATTCAATGATTCAACGACGTGGAAGATAAGGAGGGACAAAAGATCTCAAGACCAAAAAGGATGTTCCCCATCCGGGAATCGAACCCGGCCCTGCCGCGCGCAGCTTGTTGAGAGCTTGAAAGGCGGCCATCCTAGCCGATAGACGAATGAGGATGCTATGGAATATGAGAGTATTTGTGAAACTTGACTGCTTTCTGTCAAGTCATTGGTGTCTCACTAGCAGGCCAACTTCCGAGATGCTTGAGCCTCAATACTTTTAGAAAGTCTTGTACCAATCGTTCCCATCCTAGCTCGTCGTCACCCCTGTTCAAGTCTAGCAGTCATGGCATTCAATCGTGCAGAAGTTCACAACCTTGCCGCCGGGCCCTCTCCCTTGCCAACCAAGGTCCTGGAAAAGGCTGCCAAGGGTCTTCTCAACTATAACGGTACTGGGATGGGTGTCTGCGAGTTGAGTCATCGAGGCAAGGAGTTCAAAGGTATTGTGGAAAAGGCCGAAGGTGCGTATCCCATTTCTCTCCTTTTGTGTGCTGTGTGCCTTGTACCTTCAACTCTCGGATGACTGATCACAAGCTTATCCGCTCGCAGCCGACTTGCGAACGTTGCTTCAGATTCCCGATACCCACGCCGTCTTGTTCACCCAAGGAGGCGGAACGACCCAATTCTCGTCCGTCTTTCTCAACCTCCTCGCCTGTCACCGACTTCAACACAAGGATGTCCCTGCCGATCAATACAAGACTCCTACTGCCGATTACATTGTGACTGGTGCTTGGTCCTCCAAGGCTGCCGCCGAAGCTAAACGTCTTGCAACCCCACCTGCCCCCAACGCTGAACCTTTTGCCCACGTCAACATTGCAGCCACCACCAAGCCCAGTGGATACAACCGGGTACCCAAGCGGGAAGATTACAAGTTTACCCCTGGTGCTTCATACGTGTATTACTGCGAAAACGAGACCATCAATGGGGTTCAGTTCGCCGAAGACCCATCGTCCTCGGCCGCATTGCCATTCGATTTGATCCCTCAAGATGTTCCCATTGTCGCCGATTATTCTTCATCATTCATCTCTCGACCCATCCCTCACCTCGACCGACACGCTCTCATCTATGCTGGTGCCCAAAAGAACTTGGGTCCCGCCGGTGTCGTCGTTTTGATTGTCCGAAAAGATCTCTTGGTCGATACCGATGCCGCCGCCAAGCTCGGAAGGGTACCTGTCTGCCCCATCGAGCTCGAGTACAAGGTCCTGGCCGATAACGGATCGCTCTACAACACCCCTCCCGTCTTTTCCATCTACGTATCTGGACTCGTCCTTGATTATCTCATTCAAGAAAGAGGTGGCGTTTCGGGTGTCAAGGCGACCAACGAACAAAAGGCCAAACTCATCTATGGTGCGCTCGAGGAAGCTGAGAAAAAGGGGTTGGTCAGATTGACAGTCACAGATCCGGCTTCGAGAAGCTGGATGAATGTGACTTGGGTCATTGAAGAGGCAGAAGGGGACCAGGAGAACTCGAGAGAGAAGCGGTTCATGAAGGGCGCCGAGAGCGAGGGGTTCAGGCAGATCAAGGGTCACAGATCAGTGGGAGGTGAGTGTTACGACTGGGCTGTCAAAATGTTTCGACTCCACTCATGTTTGTTATCATTTCTAGGTGTCCGAGCTTCGCTCTATAATGCCGTTCCACTGGAGACCGTGCAAGAGCTGGTCAAGTACATCAAGAAATGGGCGGCAGCTGAAAAGTGGCAGTAGGGGTCCAAACGTTTTTTGTACAACCGCATAGTCACTACCGTATCGGGGCAGATGCAATTCAACATAGATGACATGAATCACATCATACACCTTGAGCCCCTTGGTGTGACGCTTTTTCAGCCCTCAAATCGAAAGACTTCCCTTCCATTAGCCCACCAGCCAGGTCCCGTTGCCGAGCCCTGAGCTTCCGGAACAAATGACGTCTGCATGGGATCAGTCAACTGTGAGGGGGTATAAACACACGAGTCATTGTGTCAGTCACTTGTCCTCGCTTAGCTTTATTGATGCATTGTAGCACGCTCCAAATACACTCGCCTTCCACCACTTTTGCGTTTCGGGATCCTGCCCGATCGACTCCATATCCTTTTCGAAATCCTCCTGTTTACCGAGATACCTCATGTGGGCAATCAAGAGGTGAGTGGTTCCTGATTTGGCTTCTTCTTGTCTCTGTGACGATGAAGGACTTGGAGGCGGAACGAGGGGCAGGACGATGTGGTGGATGGAGTAGTCTAGAGGTTCGCAGGATTTCGAGGTTACACAGTGTTCAACAAACGACTGGTACTAGTACGAGTCGCAGAGCTCACCGACGACTTTGGCCCTCCTCAGAGCGGCCAGCACGCTCGGCCACACTTTCTCATGGATCCGCTCATACTCTTCCAACTGCTCCGGCTTGAGGCCAATCACTTGACAAACTCGGACACCTTGATTGGTCGTGGGCGGGAACGACGTTTGTTGCTGTGGCGCGGTTTCGAGTCGCTTGGACTGCATCTCAGAGGGTGTTAGCGGATGAGGATCGGGAAGTTGGTTCAGTACTTTAGATGTCGAGGTAGAGGGCAGTGGGGACATGATGGGGACGTTTGGGATGCCTCTTTCACTGTGAAACAAACAGCGACTTGTTCATTGGTTAGCATTGAGACTGCTCTGAGGCGACCATTTGTGGAGAAAAACTCACACAGTCTCGAGAGTTACTGTCACAATCTCTCACTGCCTTGCTCAAAAGAGAGAGTAAGCCTAATGTTTGCCAAGCAGCACCTGAAGCTACATACCGTCACCAGCAGCCACAAAAGCCGAGGGTGACTTGACTTTCGGGGTAAAGACAGCCCGCTCCGGTTGCTCCGGTCCGCCGAATCCGAAGCGTTTCAAGTGCAGTTTCGCGCTGCTTTTATGTTTGGGTTGTGGCACCTTTCACATCAAATCACTTGCTGGCTCTAGCAATGACCAAAAAGGCAATATGATCAGGGCTGTACGACACAGAAATGGCCGGTCAAGGATGAGGTTGACCTTCCTGAGGGTGTCTTCGGCATCGAATGAGTAAGATTCTCTTCGACATGAACAGGTCGGTCCCTCAGAGACGTGCTCGAGTTTCTTCTTGGACTTGATCCTTTGTCGATGCAGCCTCATCGTACAGCCAAAAGACTATTGCAAGTCGGCGGCTTGCTTTTGGTAGGGCACAGTAGGGTGGTAAGACTAGGTGTCGAGTGCCGTTTGTACGGCAATACTCATTGCCTACCCGAACACGTATGATGGAGGTGCTTCATTGTCAGAGAGCCATCTTGGTGATGATCACTTCAGATCCTTTCAACCCTGGCCACGAACATGCCAAAGAGTGACAGCCAACGACTTCCAACGCGACTCCCACAAAGATGCATCTGACTCATACTAGAATCCACATGCCTGGACGACGAGAATATCCACTCTTCCTGATAACCTACATCGTGAACCGCCAGGCATGTTGTGGCGTCTATCCGAGTCGCCACCTCAAGGGCGACAGCATGCTAGCAACGGGCATGTGTAGTCGGAAAGACTGTCATGACCATATATTCATGTCATTGTCGACGCACATGAATGCTTTTAGATTTGTTTTGTACGATTGACAATGAATGCTCTGACTAGTCTAGCATTATCAATCAGTCCCGTTTCACAATGATTACTTTCGAGTAGTACCAGCCTTCCTATCAGATTCGGCCTGTTCTGCCATCCTCAATAGAATCGTCTCTTCTCCTGACCGTCTGCACAAATCACGGAACGAAGACGTTTCACGCCTCATCAACGTCAATGGTGTGTCAAACTCCAAGACATTGCCGTGGTCCAAGACGAGGATCTTGTCGCATTCCATCAGGGTTCGAAGACGATGTGCAATCGTGATAACAGTCACGCCGTGCAAGTCTTCTTTCAACACTCGCTGGATGGATTCATCGGTATGATGGTCTAGAATCACGCAAGACGACATTGGCACATTTCTCGTAATCGATACAGACTTTCAAAAAATTTCACTCACCGAGATTTGCCGTACTCTCGTCAAGCACCAGGATTCTTGAATGTCGAAGTTTCAATAACCCTCGAGCCAAACTCAAAAGTTGACGCTGTCCAGCAGAGTAGTTGGCGCCTCCTTTGGCGACCCGCTCATCTAGACTGGTAATCATGACGTTTTCCTCGGTAAACACGGTAGAGCTATCGTCTTCTTCGGCTCCATTTCCAGCGAGATTTACCAGAGAGGGTATTCGACTCGCATTCCTGCTGGGACCTGGAGTATTTCTGGCAGCTAAACCACATCTTCGGAGTGCATTCCAGATCACCTCTTCCTCGTGATCCCCAAACGGATCGAGGTTTTCCCGGACAGTACCCGAAAATAAATTCGCCTCTTGGGGAAGAATGGTCAGCCGCTCCCTGAGAGCCGTCAAACTGAGTGTTGAAATGTCGATACCGTCAATCTTGATCTGTCCAGAGCTCGCCTCAATGAACCGGAAGAGCGAGAGGGCCAAAGTCGATTTCCCGCTCCCAGTCCTTCCACAAATCCCGACACGCTCGCCAGGGAGCACAGTGAAAGAGACATTCTTCAAGACCGGCGGAAGATCTGGCGCATAGGCGCACGTGAGATTTTGAACTTCAATTTTGGCCTCAGCTGTTGGCCAGTACGCTGGGGGCTCCTGAGCAGTCGGGGAGTGTTCGCTATCCAGTTTGAGATCTGAGTAAACAAGTCATTCAGATCAGCAATCGTCTTTGATTTGCATCCATAGCATCGCAAGGCTTACAATCCCTGAGACGTTCGACTGAAGTCATGTTCTGCTCGTTGGCAGCCCAAAGTCGGACAATCCAAAGGACAAAATCGGTGAATGTGGTCGCATATGATAATGAAAGACCCGCAGCTCCTGTAAAAAATGACAGAGTCAGATACAATCGCTCTTCATTCTCTCCTCTTCGATACTACGCACCAGCATCCAAATTGTCATTCAAAAGCACAAAGGCGGCAGCAAAGACCACGACAAGCGAACCCGCCAGATCACAGTAGATTTGCAAAAGACGATTGTTCTGCCACAGAAGGTGGAAAGCTCGGCTGGATCGTTGCCACAGTCTCAATCAGCATGTTTGCACCCTTGTATCAATCCCATTCTACGCACAGATTGGTCTCCAGTCTTGTCAAGAGATCGCGAGTGAACCTCGCATTGTCTGCATAAGCTCGAATGGACACCTGTCCGTGAAGGACTTCACCAAATCCAACCAGGATAGGAGACTTGGTCACAGAGTCACATCGCTTGACTTCCAGACTTGTTGCGTTGTAGAGGGCCCCAATGACAGCATAGAGACAGGATACAAAGATGGCAGCAAAGATGAATTCTGAAGAGCGAGCAAACAAGCGTCAGCCTTTTACAATCATCATACGCTGATTTTCCGGGATCGCAAGACGTACTTGGGGTGGCAAAGCTGATCACTACCAGTACAGCAACTGTGTTCAAGACAGAGTTGGCGAAGAGCATGAGGTTCTCCGCGTTTTGCTGGTCAACCATTTGTATGTCATTCGAGAGACGGTTCAGGATTTGACCTCTGTCAAAAGGTACTCGAATCAGAAGCCCATACAGTAGCAGTAACCAGAACCATGAATCAACTCACGATGGCGTGCTGTCAAAGAAGCTGGACACAATAAATGGTCAGCTAAAATACTAGTTCCGGATAGTAAATTAAAAAGGTTCTTACCGCATTCGTGCGTTGAGGACGGCTTTCAAGATCTGCTCATACAAAACCCGGCTGGCTCTCAACGAAGCCCTGAAAGTCGCATGTGTTCGTCCGGCCACCAGCAGACCAAATAGGATGTTGAGAAGGGCATATACGACCACATAGTAGAGAGAATCATCATCGGAAGTGATGCCAAATTGAGCTGCGATTGCAAGAACCAACTGAACCGACTGCCTCGTGACGTTTGCACGGGCAGCTTCGACTGCATTGGCCCAGTTGCGAATCCAGGCATTGGTCTCAATTTGAGCAGCTTGAGAGCCCACAAACAGGGTGCAAATCAGAATCCAGTAAAAGGGAGATCCTAGGTACTTGAAGTATGTGGCATACACGCTAAGGTCGATGGACCCCGTCGCCTGAGCTTCGGCCTTGAAGAACTTTTCTCCCTTGTTGTCTGTGCCAGATTTCTTCTTATCAACCTGCTTGCCAACTTGTTCAACATCTCCCGAATGTGCTTCGAGGGACTCGAGAGTCAATGTGCCATCTTCGACCGTTGGGAGACCTTTTCCGTCTTTTGCCGTGTGCTTGGTAAGGTCTTGCCCATCATCTTCCAGCTGTTCCTCCTTGAAATGGCCCTGCGCCTTGAGTTCATCGGGAGATCCAGAAGAGACAACGTTGCCGGAATCCAAAACCACTGCATACTCGGTACCGGAAAGGACTAATCCAACAGCATGGGTGACGAGAATCAGAGTTCTTCCCTGCATCAAAGATCCCTTGAAACAGTGATTGTACAAATGCCTAGCGGTGTGAGCATCTACAGCAGAAGTGACATCATCACACAGCAGCGTCCTTGCAGAACTGTAGACAGCTCGAGCAAGCGAGATTCTTGCCTTTTGTCCTCCACTGCAGACGGTACCTTTCTCACCGACGATGGTCTTGTCACCATCTTCAAAGATCTCGAGGTCTCGTTCCAATGCACAATCTGCAATGACCTGGTCGTAGCGCTTCTTGTCATAAGGTCTTCCGAAAAGAATGTTCTCCCGAATAGTCGCGCCAATGAGCCATGGTTGCTGGGGACAGTAAGCCACGGTGTCAGTCAATCCGGTCTCGGGATCCTCAGGGCAGAGCTCGCGGTCACCACGATCATTGATCATGAAGATTTTTCCCCCCAACAATGTCGTCTCTCCGAGCAGACTGTTGAGTAGCGTCGTCTTTCCCGAACCTACTGAGCCCACCACAATGGACATTTTGCCCTGAGGGAAGCTGATATCGTCGAGGCGGAGTCTAAAGTTTTCGCTCATGCTAGCGACGAGGCCGTCTGCTTCACAGCCCATTTCAGAGTCAGAGGACAGGGCCATAAGATCATCGTCCTTTCCTGGATGTTTGATCACTGCGTTGCGGAATCCAATAGCTGGGTCTTCCGGGTCAACTGCAAAGGATAGCTGCTCGTACTTGAGGGTTTCTTCGACTCCTAGGAAAGCTTCGACCCGGTTGCAAGAGACATACGAGTTTGTCGTGGCTGTAATCATTTCCAATACCGCCGCAAGAGGGGTCCTGATCATAGAGAAGAGCGATATACTTGTGAAAGCCACAGAAGCGGTCAATGGCTGCTTAAAGTAGAGTGTGTAAAAGGCAAAGGAGACAACTGAAACCAAGGGTGGCGTGAGTTGGGTGACCACATTGGCGAGGGTCCGAATGTTGAACCTATGCTGCAACACGTTGAGCTCATGCTCCCGTGACTTGTGCATGCGATGAAGGAATTTGTCTTCCCATACTGCAAACTTGATGGTCTTGATGGCACCAAGGACTTCAGTGGCGGATTCAAGCCGGGCGTCAGTGGCGGTGAGGAGGGTGTTTTGGGTGGATGCAAAGGCTTTGGTGATATACGTTTGAACAGGAGTGATCAAGACTGTCACGGAGACACCGGCCAATGAGGATACGCCTGAAAGGGATAACCATGGGATATTCAGTACCTCGAGCTTGGCGCTAGATGTGTGCGTGTGTGTATGTGCATGAACCAGACTTACCCAGGATGCGGTAAAGCATGATTAGAGCCACCACAATCACCAATGGGCAAGTGATGAAGAAGTAGATGTAGCCCGATATCTCGGCTAGGGTGAGACAGAACCGTTATCAGTCGACCGACGAGATGCAAGCTGTGTTGACGGTCTACTTACAGATATAAAAGGCATCTACACCTACCAAGTTGGTGATATTGGCTTCGACAGGGTTAGCTTGAGGCTTGACTTCTGGTTCGGCAGTTGCAGCGTCCGGCTTGATAGGTTTCTTGTTCGCATCGACCGCATTGGTAGCCTTGGATTCGATTCTAGAGGACACGGCCCCGGACATGTCCCGTCGTCTTAAAGCCTTGCAATAAATTTCGGTAATGATGAGTGCACGCAGTCGAATGCAGATTCGACGTCCGGCGTTGAGGATTTGCGATTGTGAAATAGAGCATCCCACTTGACCGACGACCATCAATGCGACATAGAGGACTGCAACATGAGTTGGGGTCGAGCTCTCTGAATCCTTGTCTTGAGCTTTGCGCTGAGCAATGAATTGCAAAAGAAGAAGAAGTCCAACAGGTGGTCCGAACGAGAATGCCACGGCGAGGACAGACCAAAAGCTCTGCAGAAGGAAAAGGTACCTGAAATGCCAAAAGAGACGGAATGCGAGACGTGTTGGTTTCTTTCCCGTCTTGCCTGACTTTTGCTTTTGAGCCGAATCCTCAATCTGGGCCAATCTCCAATTGGCCGCACTGACACTGGGTGTGTCATCTTCTCTGAGAGCGGGGATATCTCGGAGTTGCATTGGCTTCTTGTAGTGTCGCAAGACGATCGGAACGACATGAGAAAAGAGAGCTCTTGCCATGATGGATCGAGGTTCTGCAGGATTGGGTTGAACGATGTACGCATCTGTGTCTTCGTCTGCGTATCCCACGGCGACCTTTTGTCCAGCATTGTTACCCTTTCCTGCCTTTAAGCCGGAGAGAATACCATCCAGTCGAGTTCGGAACGGAATATTGCTGTACAAGGTCATGAGAAGTAGTGTGTGTGCAGTCAAGACGGATTCAAAGATGAAGTGTATATGCTTTCCATGGGAATAGTGATGTTCAACCCGACCGAGAAGAGCGGAGCGAAACATGAGGATTTGAAAAGGAGCATAAAACCATAGCAAGCTTCCAAGGTGGACTTGAGGGATGAGATTGATCCACGGTACAGCTTGAGCGGTCGGAATACCGGTCATGGCCAAGAGGCTCATGTAGATCTTGCAGGTTGGGAACGAAAGCGGTTAGTCAGGAGGTTCGCAAGAGGGGAGAAGACGAATGACTTACAAAAAGGGTCAGTTTACCCCAACCATGTCTGTCGTGGGTACAGAGCATGTACAATACTTGTACCACCACAAATCCGAGTGATCCGATATAACCAACCCAGTCCCCAAACCGTTCTGAAGGAATCTTTTCTCGCTGATCAAGTGCACCGCTTTGTACAGACTCCTCTACGGCAGCATGAACCGAACTGAACAGGATGCGATCTTCTACCCGATGCAGGGATGGTTTTTCGTCATCATTTTGTAGTCCAGTATAGTCTTGGTCGGAGAGCTCAATGATCTTGCCTGAGAATCGATACCGATTGATGATGGATGGTATGAGGATAGCCAATGAGCACCCGATTAGAATTAATGGAATCAGGTCAGGTAGTACGCTGTGGAACATAAAACATGACCGCCGTCATCAACAACACATTTTCAGCACCCGATTCATTCTAAACGTTCACTGGACAAACGCACCTCTGTCTCCAGCATTTTGAAAAATCGACGCCGTCCCAGACCGGTGCTGGGTCGTTCGCACAAAACATGTTCGTCCAGTGTGCAACAGAGCGTCTTGCAATAGGCGCCGTGTCGGTCGGGAAAGCCTGCCTAAGAAAGAAAATCCCCGAGTCCAGCTCTACCACCGTGCCAGCTGATTATGAATGCCAGGCCTGCTACTTTTCCTGGACTTTTTGTACAATGCTTCCAGAGTCTGGTTGAATAGAACTCCAACCACTCTAGCCGAAGAGCGCTTAGCAATACAGATGCTCGCGGCTCTCATCCGCAACGACATTTCACCGTCGCTTATGACTATGGTCCTTGCTGGCTCCATTCAGTCAGCTACACAAAGCTAAACAGACATTACATGCTCAAGTCTTGACTGTCTCCTCCGTTCAATTGAAGCATGTCTCATCCAGCATGTTGTGATTTACAAGTGGCGTTCTAAGGTTAATACTTTCTACCGTGCTGCGCCAGCCTTGTTCCAAGAGCATACGAAGGAGAGTCTTGAGGGCTCGCTCCTGCATCCAACAGTCTCTGTTGATCGATTCGAAAGATCCATTCACGTTAGCAGCTACACGAAAGTCATGTGACTTTTTGGGCAAGCAAGGTCAAATACACTTACCCCTCCATGGAACGTTTGCATCTCATCTGGCCCGAACAATTGAAACTGATTGGCACCTTTGGAGCCGCCACCAAATACTTTACCAGCTTCCGATCTGGTAGAGTTGTTTGTCATCATGTCCGTCACACCGTCTGATGGCAGACCAGTTGCACCCGTCATGGCGGATCGACCAACTTGCAATGTCGCCGTAAAGGCTTCATTGTCGATCTCTTGCTCTGATTGTCCATGAGGGCGATAGTGATCTTGCGAGACAGTCGTATCTTGATCGTCCGCTGCTCTCATCGACGTCGAAGCAACCGCGGGAGGCATCTCATCAAGTGAATCGTCGAATGATTCGTCCAAAAAGTCGAGCTGAGCTCCCAACGTGGAGCGTCGGTGCTTGGGCATGGGCATCCCAACGGTCGAAAGCTCAGCTTCCGGGGCAGCCTCCTGACCGGGCAAGGAGGGGGAAGACAGGTCATGCCTGCTTTGGGTATCATTGTTTTGATGAGAAGCAGAAGGATGGTCTGCAAAGAGTGTTGAACCAGTCTTGAACGCGGACCGCGATGGCGATGGCTCCTCCCATCCTGCACCGAAATGAGACCCAGCTGCAAAAGCACCTGGCGAACCACCAACACTGGGCCGGTAGTGTCCGGGAGGGGTCGGCATGGCCGGACTATCACCCATCTCCATCAAATCTCGAATTACGGCCCTAGCGGCATCTTTGGCCGGAGTCTTGGCAATTGACCGAGTGGGAAGGCTAAAGTTCATCGTGACCGGAGGCGTTTCACCACGACCTGGTAGATCTTGATGATCCAGCGAGTCGTCAGATTGAAACGAGTCATCTCCCGCTGGCAACTTGGACGTTGGGTCGAGTCTACGAGCAGTCCCACCGACACTTGATTCTACTGATCTCATCTTGGGATTAAGAGGTGTACTTCGCAGGTCGGCAATACCGTTCCATGCCTTGCTTGTCGTTGGGTGGGCTGGGGAGAATGGATTGTGTTTCGCTCGTGGAGTGCCCATGGAAGATTTTTGCTTTTCTGGTGTGGCTCTGGTCCTTGACTGGGAGGGCTGTAGATCGGATTGAGGTCGGTCGGACCGATTGATGAGAACGGATGGCTCTTCGTCCAATCCCTCAGGCGTTTCGTACGTCTGTCTCTGATACGCTCTCTCGGCTCTTGGTGTATCTTCCTCTTCTCGACCTCGGCTGATACTTCCAACACTCGCGTCCTCCATTGCGTTGATGGTGCTACCCCCCGTTGTGCTGCTCATCCCTTCATGATTGTCCAGTACCGAGTTCATCTTTCTCTCCAATCTTGCATACGGAGTCTCCATACTGCTCATCTCGTCAGCCCAACTAGCGTTACCAGCATGAAAATGTCGCGCAGCACTGGATGGACCCGGCTTTTCTGCTTCGCCGGCGTCGTCTCGGCCATGTCGATCTACCATGGGAGTCGACGTTGCATTGATGCCATAGAGAAACGAATGGTCATTCGGGGTCATTCCAGTATGATCAAGTGTTTCTTCGTGCTCCGAGTAGTAGGGTTGACCGGGATGACCTTCTTGAGGATCAGACGTGGTATTGGTTGGGTCATCGGCTTCACTAAACTCTCCTGGAACCCGGACTCGCACAGAGGCTGCTGCTTCAAAGAAGGTCCTCCAGAACTGCAATCATGGTGTTCCATCAGTACATACTTGGCCATGATACCATACGAGTCTATACTACTCACATGAGCTGCCTCTCGCGTGTGTTCACCAGCTAGACTTAGACGCTTGATCTGAGGAAGAATCTTGCCTGTAATCACATCGTGAAATCTTGCAAAGTTGTGATCAATGTCTTGAAGTAGCAACGTGTTGAGCTGTTCGATCTGTTCGATTTGAACGCTGTGGACATTGTTATGATGTTTTTTAAAGGATAAGTTATAGGACCAGGCATATTCGACAACAAGACTGGGTCATTCAACTTGCCTGATTGGAGCCTCCGGGTTGACATTGGCGACTCGAAAGAACGGTGGCTGACTCAGTCGATTCGACATGTTTGTGATGACCCAATTTTCCTTTTGCTGTACTGTTGCAGACTCATGAACTGAATGTGGTAATCGTTGTCACTGCAATGTAAACAACGATTTGTTGATCTTTTGGGAGCCTGAGCGTGTAAGCCTAAAGCCGGCTAAATCTTGCCGAGTGGATTTAGATAGGGCGACGCTCACCGTCTGCTGAGACGATGCCATGCATGACGAGGCCGCGAAAGCGATCACCTCGAATGACAGAGACAGTGAGGCAGCTAGAAAGTCCAAGTTGTGCAAGACCATTCCAGCACATCAACCTCCAAGATCATTGCACAAAATGTCAGTCAAGGACCCAATCACTGGAGGCAGCGACAACACCGGCTTTGATTTCTCCAACCATGCGAGGAACCAGTTCTTGGGATCCCGAATGGGAGGACTACCCAAAGGCAAGTTCATCAGTCGGGTCTATGCGGACTGTTAGCTATTGCTCACTCCTTTTCCAAATTTCCCTTGTTCAGCCACATCAACTGGTACTACAATCGTTGGCGTCAAGTTTGGCGGTGGGGATTCGGGCGAGGAAGAAGGTGTCTGCTTGGGTGCTGATACTCGAGCGACTGGAGGACCTATCGTAGCTGACAAGAACTGTGAAAAGGTGAGATTAGATTGGAAAGTCTTATGGGACAGGTGATTCTAATTCGGATTGCAACATCGCTAGATCCATTACATCGCCGACCACATTCGATGCTGTGGAGCAGGAACCGCCGCCGACACTGAGTTCGTCACCAATCTGATTTCATCAAATATTGAACTGCATGCTCTCTCCACGGGTCGCAAGCCTCAAATTGTCACTGCAATGACCATGTTGAAGCAGTACTTGTACCGGTACCAGGGCCATGTGGGAGCCTACCTCGTTATAGGAGGTGTCGACCAGACTGGTCCTCAGCTATTCACGGTTCATGCACACGGGTCAACGGACAAGTTGCCATATGTGACAATGGGTAGTGGTAGTATGGCTGCCATGGCTGTCTTTGAGAGTGGCTTCAAGGAGAACATGAAGGTCAGTGGCAGTTCTCAAGTGTCGGTGTAGGGTCTTGCTCGCGGTACTCATCCTTGTCAAATATTCACAGCGTCAAGAAGCTATCGAACTCGTCGCCCGAGCCATTCGATCGGGTATTTTCAACGATCTTGGCTCTGGTTCCAACGTCGACGTGTGTGTCATTCTCAAGGACAAGACGGAAATGCTTCGAAACTATGAAATGCCCGTGAGTGATGTCCACCTCGTAGTACTTGACGCTCAAAAAGGTCAATCCGCTTACGTCCCCCCTCATTTTCCTTGTGATAGAATGAGCGCGGTGAAAAGACACGACAATACAAGTTTAGGCGGGGCACGACAGCGTGGACCAAGGAGGAGATTCGACATTTGGTGGTGGAAGAAAAGGTGACGCCGGTTGGGCAAGGCGAGGTTCCTGCTCCCTTGACAGCAAGTACCGAAGCAATGGATGTCTCATAGCATACTGGCAGTTGACGTGTGTATACGAGGTGGTTGAGTCTTGTGCCGCCTGTGTGCAACATGACTTGTATGAATAATATCAAGGAATGGTCCAGCGTTGCACACTTTGCACACTAGGTTCGGTGCAACTTTGAACCTTTTGACTTTCCACTGACGCTCAACAACCTGTATCCACGTCTATCCACTCTCGTGGTGTGATTGAGCTTTGTGTATGTGGCTGCTCGTTGAATAGTTTGCCTGTATCTTGTATCTCCCAAATCCTACATGACCCATCCCACAGACGCCTCGTCAGCCTTTGTTCGGTGATCGTTTGAACGCGTTTCGCGGTTCCTGGCGCGCGCGATCATCTGTCGCTGTTTCAGCAGGGGCATAACCGGGATCGAGTTGCAACAAGCTGCTCTTTGCTAGTAGACAGTGAATTGAATACAAAGCTGGCTGGTCCACATTCCACACCATTCATCCCTCTCAACACCTCCTCTTTCAAGGTACTGGGCTCCCTATCTTTCGTCTTTGCAGGTGGTTAACCAGCCTTCGAGACACATTACGTTCTTTACACACCACACTCGTTTGATATCCTACTAGCTTTACAGGGACGCGGTCTGGACACCCTTGACCGACAAGCATTCACCGATTCATTCGATCGATTGGTGCCACGAAATCCTCACATACTATACTAGACCAAACATCTTCAAGAATGCTCTCTCTAGGACGGCTCTTGACCCTACTTCCTGCCTTTCTGGCACTGGATTACGCGACAGCTCAAACAGACAATGTTTACAACGATGATGCTGGACTAGTTTCCCATCGGTATATTCTCGAGTTTGACAATTCGGCCTCGTTTCAGCAAATGTCCAAGAGAGACGGTAGTGTGAGTCTTTGAGAGCAGTCACGAGCCCACAAGTCGGCAGTTCATTGACGGTCGTTTTTACGATATACCACAGGTCCATGATCACATGTTTAATCAGCTTCGCGCTCGAGGTGTTCATTACGACGTTTCTCAAACATACGACTCTGACATTTTCATCGGTGCCAGTATCAACCTGGGCAAGGCGGAAGATTATGACGCTTTGGAGGACATGCAGGGAATCGTTGGAATTTGGCCTGTCGAAGTCTTGCAGGCTCCTCCTCTCTACCCCGTGGGACTGCAGGCAGACTCGTCGACCCCCCACGACCCTTCAAGTAACCTCAAACGAGCATGGAACAAGGTTCTCGAGTCGAGGCAGACGACCAACGCGACTGATCGACCTTTGGACACTGAATCTTTGACACCCACTCAGTCGGTCATGACTGCTTACAATGCTAACGGCACTCAGCCTACCGCACCTGCATCAGTACCAACACTTTCTCAGTCTGCCACCACCGCCGCCACTGTCACCTCGAGCTCTTCCGGCCCTTCTGGCCCTCTCAACACTGCTCTGCCTCAAGGCGATTCACCTAGCGATTATGGTACCTTGGCCATGAGCGGAGTGGACAAGGTTCATGCCGAGGGAAACATTGGCAAGGGCGTCAAGATTGCCATCATTGACAGTGGGGCCGACT
Organism: Filobasidium uniguttulatum; assembly: GCA_039545395.1. Lineage (NCBI taxonomy): Eukaryota > Fungi > Basidiomycota > Tremellomycetes > Filobasidiales > Filobasidiaceae > Filobasidium > Filobasidium uniguttulatum. The sequence continues at coordinate 234,122 of BCJK01000003.1, read as the reverse complement.
ACAAGCACCCTGCTCTTGGAAATGGATGCTACGGATCAGGCTGCTTGATTGCTGGCGGCTACGATTATGTTGGTGATGACTTTAATGGCGTCAATACCCCTATGCCCGATGACGACCCAATGGACTGTTTCGGCCATGGTTCCTTTGTAGCCGGTATCATTGGTGCCCAGACTCCCAACAAGTACAACGTCAGTGGTGTTGCTCCCGGTGCTGAGCTCTATGCCTACAGAATCTTTAGTTGCCGAGGATACACATCCAACGATATCGTCGCCAAGGCCATGCAAGATGCCTATGCCGCAGGAGCAGACATTATCAGTCTTTCTCTCGGTGAGAGAAGCTCTTGGACGGGAAATATCTTGTCGACCCTTGCCTCGAGGATCGCTCAAAAAGGAGCCTCTGTCATTTCTGCTGGCGGAAACAGCGGAACCTTGGGAACTTTCTACACCGAGGCTCCTGCGAACGGTATTCATGCTCTGAGCGTGGGCATGGTCAACAATGTCAATCTACAGGGAAACCGAATTACCTTGTCTTACCGTGAAGAGCCTCTCGAGATGGTCGGTCTCGTGTCTTTTACCCAAGGAACTTATAAGCTTGCCGCATTGGCTTCCAGCTGCCCTGGCTCGATCAGCGATCTCACTGGGTATGACCTTGACGAGACTGTTTTTGTCGTCAACATGTCTGCCGAGCCCGCTTGCGTCTATTACCTTCAGGCCATGGCGCTCGCTCAGGCTGGTGTGAAGAAGGTCCTGGTTGTCAACCTAGAAAACAAACCCTATGAACTCCCTGGCAACTTTGGCCTCGAGCTTGGTTTCATTAGCTTTGAGGAAGGACAGGAAATTTTGAGCCGTTTGGAGCAAGGTCAAGAGGTCTATGGGACGTTTGCTTTCGCCCCCGTCGCTATCCCCAACACCTTTGACGGCGGACTTGTGAACGAAGGATCATCGATCGGACCTACCGATGACATGTACATGTCACCCCAGCTTGCTGCTCCCGGATTCGGAGTTGTCTCTGTCGTCAACACCCCGGAAGGTTGGTCTGTTTCAGCTGGAACTAGTTTTGCCACCCCTTACGTTGCTGGAGTCGTGGCCTTGTACCTCTCGGCCAATGGAGGACGTCAATCTGGAAACGGCAAGATTGCACCTGCTGCCATCACTCGCATGCTTCAAAACGCAGCCTCGCCTATCCCGAACACGCTTGAACAGCAAGATCAGTTGGCCCCCGTCGCTGCTCAAGGAGCCGGTCTGATTCAAGCATACGACGCCATTCACTCGGACCTAGAGATCTCGGTCGGACAATTGTTGCTCAACGACACTGTAAACTTTGAAGGCGATCAGCGGTTCGAGATCAAGAATGTGGGCAACAAGAGGCAAAAGTTGCGAGTCAAGCATCGTGCTGCCAAGTCGATGTATTCCATGCAAAAGGTGAGACTTGTCTGCGCGAATGGTATCCGAAACGTGGGCTGACAAGACTTTGACTATCCACTCTGACAGGGCTCATACGAGAGCGAAGTCTACCCTATCCCTCTGGCCGACGATGCTGCCAAGGTCGAATTTTATCCCAGCGAGCTCTCCCTCAAACCAGGTCAAAAGCAGACCGTCTATGTCAAATTCAAGGCTCCCCGATCGCTCGACCAAAAACGGCTCCCCATTTACGGCGGATTCGTTGAGATCCGAACCGATCAAAAAGACACCCAATCAGCTCACATTCCCTACCTCGGCGTCGCAGCCAGCATGAAGGCTTTCCCCGTGCTCGACTACACCTCTTTCTTCACTCAAGGCAAGACCACTTTCCCCGTCGTCTACAAGAACCAATCGGCTCAAACGGGCCCCGAGACGTATAGTTTAGTTGGAACGGACGTCCCTAGTCTGACGTATCGTCTCTGGGTCGGCACTGCTTTGCTCAGTGTTGACTTGATTGATGCTGAGCAGGCGTTGCCTTTTAAACCGACTCTCCACTCTCCGACGTATGATGTTCCGGTTCAAAAGGGACAGGACCAGAACAAGGGTAATGGAAATAATGGTAACGGTAATGGTAACCATGGCAATGGCAACAATGGAAACAATGGAAATGGCAATGGCAATGGAAACGGTAACGGTAACAATGGTAACGGCAATAATAACAATGGAAACAAGGGCAATGGCAACAATGGCAACGGAAACAATGGCAACGGACGTGGAAACAACAAGCGAGACGACCGTTCTGGACCAGGCCGACGCCGAGGACACCACAAGGGACATGGTCTCTTCAAGTGGCACAACTGGCACCAGAACCATGACCATAGCGGCCCGACCCAAGGTGTCTCATACGATGATGTCCCCATTGTCGGCAACGTCTACGAGGCCATGTACGTTACACGAAACACACAAGCTTCTGGTGGAAAGGGAAGCACGACGTTTGCGTTCAAGGGCACGTTTTCCAACACGACCCAAGTTCCCAATGGGTCATACCGCTTCTTGTTGCGAGCCATGAGGATCACGGGCGACGTGGAAAACCAAGACGATTTTGATTCTTGGGTTTCGCCCGTCATGACCATCCAGAGGTAGACACGGGCTAAACGAAAGGGAGTCATGGACTCACGTAACGATTCTGATAAAGTGACTCGGGCCAAGGACAATTTATAACGACTGAAACGAATAAATTAGTGTTGTTTGTACAAGGGTATACAACGGAATGAAAGCTGCACAGAGCTTGTCAATTTGAATCATATGCATATTACGATACACTGTCAATCCGCCTTTTCAAACCGGTGCCAAACCGGCTGGCACCCATGGACATTTTAAAAGTAGACCGTTGAGCAGCTGTCGCAAGGGTGTACAGCAGTCTGACATTGGACACACGCGACAAACGTTGACACAAAAAAGATGACACCGAAAAGAAAAAGTCAAAAAGAATGGAGATTAGCGGAATCGAACCGCTGACCTCTCCAAGGTAAGATCCTTGAAAGATGCTAATGGAGTGTTATACCAACTAAACCAAATCCCCGTTCATGTTGACCCTCGAGTGTGATGCCTCAGGTTGCAGAACCGGTTAATTAAATGAGGCGTCACATTTTTTGACCTTGGAGCAAGACAGAAGACAAAATCGCAAGAGAAACGAATGTAAAGGTTCAACTCCGAGCTTGACCCACGCCGACCATTTACAAGAGGTGACATTAGCACGCATGTATTTGGGTTTGAGACAGTATCAATGGCGCAACACATGTCAAGTCTTTTTCACGGCGACAGGGTTCCGGTAAACTTGCTTTATGAACCCGCACCTTGCCGTACGTCGATGGACCCGCCTGACCCACCAACACAAGTGAGTATCGGCCAATTGTCACGCTCGTCCGCCAGGCAAGTCCCACTCGTGTAATACCATTTGAAACCCGGACGATCATCGATCGACAATCAAGTGAAAAGAGGAAGACGAGATGTCATAAACACAGTGCGAAGAGGAACAAGTCACAAAGATGTTTACTAAATCTATTCCTTGGTTTCCTCGAGCTCGACGGCGTGCAGACCAGCCCTCTTCTCGGCCAACCTGGCAGCCCTCCTCTCCCTGAGAGCCTTGTTCTTGACACGCCTGGCCTCCATCTGCTCAGCCAAGTTCTTGGTTCGGGTCTTCTCGGCCTTGGCCTTGTGGATGTGCTCCATCAAGACACGCTTGTTCTTGAAGGTGTTACCCTTGACCTTGAGGTAAAGGGAGTGGTAGCTACGATCGGGGGAGGTGTGAGCTTTCGAGACCTTGTGTTCAAAACGCCTGAGCGACGACTTACAGGTGCTTGTCAATCTTGCCAGCCTCTCTGTACTTCTTCAAGAGCCTCCTGAGGACCCTCATTCGGCGCAACCACTGGACCTTGGTGGGCATACGGGCCTCGGCGGTACCCTTCCTCTTACCATGTCCACAGTGCCTTCCCTTCCTCTTGGCAGCGGCCATGTCCCTAACTCTAGCCCTAGAGTGGATGACGGTGGGCTTGACGATGATGTGTCCATCCTTCAAGAGCTTGCGGACACCGGATCGGGAGTTGGCGTTGCTGATTTCAACGGCCTCCTGGGGGTCGAGCCAGACCTTCCTCTTACCGACACCGGAGATGTCGGCAGCCAATCTATAGAAATTCAAATATGCGTGATCAGCTTTGTGTCAGTGCATACATCGATGGGTACAAAGGGACTGCATTGTTCGTGGGTTGCTGGTGTTGCGTTTGAAATGCTTGCCAAGATCGATGGCATTTTGAACATTAAGTTGTCCATCATTCTTGACTGGTTGCTCTTGCCCTTCTGCCTTTTCATCGTACTTTGCATGCGTCTCTCCCTCTCCACCATATCTTGTCGTCCTTTGATTATTTGGCATCCCACATGTTGATCCTTGATTCCATTTGACGCAACCCACGAACAACTCCTGTCCCCTCGATATTTCGCAACAGAAACGAATCTCAAACGTACCGCTTCTGGATCCTGAGGTTGACCATTTTTGTCGGAGATGTCTGTACGATACGTAGATTGGCGACTCGGACCAGAAACCTATTCGGATCTTTGAGCTCACAATCAATGAATGGTGAGAGGGGCAATGTCGCTGAGGCGCCGAGAGAGAGAGGGAGAAGCAGTGGGAGCGCGGGCAAAGCCAGAGGGCGCAGCGCGCGCGTGAGAACGAGTTTGAGAAAGTTTGGGTGAGCAGACGACCTACGAGTTTACTAGTCGGGGTTAGTGGAATGCGCGTAATTTGAAATAAAAGGCTGGTCCGCGCGGAATTCCCTTGTTTACTTTGTGCTTGTCGAGTATGTTGACATTTGAGAGTAGTAGCGACTCTGATGGACAGCCGGCAACGAGGTGTTTCTTATACAATATCCTGATGGCGGGACATGTAGGCAGCATCGCCCCGGCTCCGGGTCATGCTCGAGCAACCGACAACATTTGACTTGTACAATGCTCACGGCTACTTGTCCAATCTTCAAGCAAAGCCAAGTCATACTCGGATCCGGTGGTCTCCCCTTTTGGTCTCGAAAACATGACTCGGCTACATACATACATGTACAGGACGAGACAGACTATGACAGGAAATTTGGTACGCGAATATGTTCATACATGAAAAAATAGGAAATGATCGTGAGGGATCGTCTAGGGTATAGATCGTGGAATGACGGCGCCAAGGCTGCAGATACTCGCCAGCAGCTGCGCACACCTGCATCATCATCTCACACTTCATCGCCTGTTCTTCTGAGGAATGATCAAGACATCCTCTTCCTGGTTGTGTCCATCAGCCGACCATGAACTTTGAATCTGGCTGGGTCTTCGGCTTGAAGGGGGACTATGCTCGGTTGAAAGAGCTGTCGAATATCCGCCCGTTCCTGTAGCAGCATGTGAGACCGGCTGTTGATTGTAGAGGTCGACAGAATAGATGGATTGACGAGCAACTTGTTCAGGCTGTAACGCGCGATACGAATGAGAATTGCTGGGACCGATGGATTTCACAAGACACTCACAGTATCCTTGGGCAATGCCATGATGGATTGTCGAGCATTGTTGAGGGACAGCAAGGCTTGTCGGTACGCAGTCTGTCACCCACATGCGGCCTCGTCAGCACATTGCCTCACAAGTCACTTAGAGACCAAAGTATCTCACCTGCTCAGACTCGTACTGCTCCAACTTGATTCTGTTATGTTCCCGTGTCTTCTTGTGCCAAAACCAGAGACCAACCATGACACCAATGACACCTGAGAATGGAGATGCAAGACCGTGGCTGAGGATGATGGCTCTTGGTCACATGAGACATCACAAAGACTCACCTCCTCCAATACAGATTGAGACAACAGCGTAAACCCACTTGGCAGGGTGTCGAGGGTCTCCTGCTGGGCGTCGACAACGGTCATCGATACAATTGAAAGAGTGACATCTTGAAGGTACGTATATGTTCAGCATCGTTGCCAGACGTGTCACAAGATGAACCGGACGATTGGACTTACTCCTTGTCACCACTGCACTCATCACCGACTTGTTTTTGTCTGATACACAACAAACTCGTCCCGTCGCAATAGTAACCATTGAAACAGCTGGAGAAGCGTTGAGTGTAAGTCGCTTTCGGGCGATCAGAGGCACTCGACAATGTGACTTACTTGTCGCGGGAAAAAACGTAACCATAGGTGCTACCATCAGCAGCAGTCGCTACGTATCCCTTGTTTTCAGTGACACAAGTCTGTCCGACGGTAACGTTGGCATAACTGACCAAAGGCGGGAATAAGATAGGGGTCGTGTCAGTCATTTTCAAATGATATTATATTCCCCTCAAGGGACGGATCGCAGAAGACATACTAGCACTTGTTGTTCAAACACACAGCTCCATCCACATTTCTGGGTCCACCGAGCTTGAGTTCAGCTGGTGGTTTGTGACATTGATCTATTTTTAGCATACAAGACCAGAACCCGTTTTCAGCATCCTTGTTTCTGACCATCACCATCATGGCGATAGACAATCAGATGGCAACAGACTCACCATCTCTGTCCAACTGACACTCCCCGCCAAGCTCGACTTCCTCCTGACAGGAGCTGCCTTCATCGGGACAAAAAAATCCTGCCGCACACTGAGGTGGCAGCTGGGCGTACGGCACATCGTTGTAACCCAGTGGATACTGTCAAAATAAGACACGGAGCCAGGTGTGAAAAAGTGCAAATGTCCATCAGACGGCAGAGCGAGCAAGAATCAAAACAGGGGTGTCATCGCGTCAGCCAAAGTGTGTTACACCCCCAACAAACACCAGTTCAGGCTCACCTCATTAGACCTGCATCCCTTTTTCTGACAGATACCTGCGTCGGTACACCAAGTTGTGGAATCACAATCTGTCACCAAGTTCCCAGTATTTGCGTCAAGTCGTTGATTGTCCTGACTGAAAGGATTTGAAGGGGCAATGGCACAGCAAAAGCAACGTTAGTCCAAATCAGCATTTCGAGACGTTGCAAGACTTGTCTGGACATGTGAGGCCATTTGGGAACCAAGAAAAAGAAAAGGTGCCCCAGACGACTTGGGACTGTCAAGGTCCGCCTTGTTCGGCTGGGGCACCCCTGGTTCGCTACCCTGCCATGCCAAACAGAAACTTCGCGGTAAATCCCAAGCTTACCTGCATTGAGCTCCTTCACCGCCCTTTTCTGCAGCGACCACCGCACATCCCACACCGAGCATCAGCACCAAGAGGAGGGAAGACGTGGACCTCATTGTTTCCTGGAGATGTTGTAGTACTAGCAGAGGGAGAAGAACAAGATGGAGAAGATGATAACAATGTGTTGTTCATCACTCGATCGTGGGCGTGCGGCGTGCTTGGCTGTGTTTGCGCGCGTATGCAAGCAACTCTGCTAGCCACAGTAGCCAGCAGGTGGAGGTCCTGTTTGGACTGCGTAGACATTTTTATTGGACAATTGTACTGGGGTAACATTTGGTTGATCGTCGATTCATCGTTCAACGAGTTGTTAGTATGCTCATGCTCGAGAACAAGAGACATAAATTCAGTTGTTCATTATCGAGTCATATTCGACTATCACTAGCAAACGGTACTGATACAACAATGATCAGACATCTTAGGCCTTGCCGTTGTGTTTGCAGAAAAAGTCAGTCAACCTAGAATAGACATCCTCGTAGGCCTTTTTGTTTTCCTCGTTCTTCAAGTCGGCTCGAGCAGCGGCCCAACCATGGTGCCTATACGGACATGACAATCAAGTAGGCATGTGTGTTAGTGACGACTCATGGGGGTCAATGTACGCAAAAAGAAAGGTCGAGACTGACATGTTGGTGTAGTGCTTAAAGTCGTTGCCTGCGGCAAAAGGCTTCTTTTGGAGGCTTTCGTGAATAGCCTTGACATCCTCTTCAGGCTCATCCTGTCAGTAAGAACAAGCGTTAGATTGAGATCTGCCCACTCGTGTCATCATTCCTCACCTTGGAGGGGTAGAACCCAAAAGGCACAGCGACGGCTTCAACATCCTTGAGGTCCAACATGGCAGGGTGAACAATGGCAACACTCTTGAAGAGCTCGCTCTTGCCTGCTGACAAAAAGGTTACCTTTCCACCCCAGCAGAATCCGTAGAGAGAAATGTTCTTGTATCCTTGAGATTGAAGGTAGGAAGCAAGCTCAAAGACCTCAGGGAGACGCTTGGAGATATCGGCACTGCCATGAACGCAACAAGACTGTCAGTCCATCTGTCCCCTTTTTTGATCGCACGCAAGGCCGTCTCAACCGGGAACAAAGATTTCGGCTTACGTGGAAGCGAAAAAGTCTTGCAACAACTTTTCGTCCTCTTTGGTCTTGGGAGGGAACTTTTCGTTTGGGAAAGGCTTGCCCCGGAAAAAGTCTGGCATCACGACCTTGGTGCCACCAAGACTGGCCGAAAGGATATCGGCTCCCTGTTCGGTTTGAGGGTAGTAACCGAAAATGTCATCTGATAGAGGCAAAAGTACGTCAGCTCACATGTATGTTGTACTCGAGCAGGCAACACACTTACAGATACAGCTGTGAATACCAAAAGTGACGTCGTGGGAGGAATGATTGTCAGATCAAACATCATACGTGTCACTCGTCTGTGGTCTCTCAACCAGTCCAACACAACACTACTTACATCAATGCGTGGGTCTTGGAGTCACCAACGACGTAAGCCTTGTCAAATTGTCCCACTTTCTCGTAGGATCCCTTTGACTTGTAGTCCGATTGAACGGGAGGAATGGAGCAACAGGCTAGATGAACAAGGCAAAAACGTTGGCGGAATTGCATGAGGTCCAGATGGTTTAGACACGGTGAGCTCACCTTTGTTGGTGTTGGCAGACATTTTATTGAGATACAGTAGGTTTGATAATAGAGTCCAGATTGAGCAAGGAAACAATGAGGATGACCAAGTCGACTAGAGTGCAACGAACTTGGGTTCCCGGGTTCTTGCCAGCTATCAAGAGCCACAGTCACGCCTCGGTTACGGTGATTAGCGCATAGATTCGTCACAGCTTCGGCCCATGCGGATCCAAATTCACCCTCATACGTTACCCACATTCAATTGCGATCCATATACAATATGCAGCTATCCGATATGCAGGCTGAGTCCAGACTCAAGAGGCTGGGAGACAAACAGAGACTGAGTACAATCGATTGACGGCAAACACTCAGAGAGCTCCAAGGTGAATCAACACACGTAAAATCGTCCTAGACCATTGAGACACAACAAACAACCCCTCACATATCAAGAGCTCAACGAGACCAAGCAAGTGTCGCTGTACTGTATATACCATGCACTACACACATTTACGTAACGGTAGCGTGGAGAACCATTGACCAAAAACAAATCCATCTAACCTGGGAAAACGATGCCAATGGGACGTGATACGTCTAGGCAGCCCGAGTTTCTCGGTACTCGCTTTCGGCCTCGGTCGCAGCTTGAGCGATTTGCTCTTGAATGTTCTGCATTGGAGTGAGCGGGGAAAAAGAGACGTGAGGGTCAGCCAACATGTCCATCACAAGAGAGTGATTCCTGTGCTTACCGAGAGCGTCTCGGCTGCGGTGCTGTAAAAGATGAGCTGGGCGTTGACGAGGTTTGACAAGTTTTGCAAAGGTTCGGGCTGGTACACGTCAAGAGCAAGGATATCGTCAGTCCACTTTCATCTGAATAATATGATACTGATGTTGATGTGTGCTCACGTTTTCCAAAACAGCCTTCATCAAACCGATCGCGGTCTCGGTCATTTGAACGAGCTTGTCCTCGGCTTCCTCGACTTGAAGACGGTACTGTTCCTGCTTGGGTGGAGCAGCGGATTTCATGCTGTTGGAGGATCAAAGCAACTCGTGTCAACAGACACATCTGTCAAACAGTCATCTCTGATACTCACGCGGCTCGGGCAGCATCCAGTTCCAACCTAGCATCCCTCACATTGGCCCTGGCCTTCATGGCAAGCATGATGCTCGAGCTCAATGTCGCTTGCCAAGGCGTCAAGAACTTGTCAACAATGACATGGTCTTGCTGAACCCTGGCGTCTCCGACCTTTTCCATAGCATCTCCGTACGTATTCAAGCTCTTTCCGAGCTTGTCCGAGAGCCCGATATGAGCTGATCCAGCCTTGGCCGCACGTGAAAGCGCATGGGGAAGCGTCTTGGGTGGTGCAGGTGCTGCAGCTGAGGGTTCAGTGGCCGCAGGTGAAAGGGGTCCTGGAAGCTTGACGTTCTTCAAGTTTTGGGAGGCAAAAGAGGACCATCCGGCAGAGACAGTCTGGCCAAACTCGCTCATAGACTCGGCAATCTGAGTAGGGTAGTCGTAGGACTCGGTTTCGTGGACCTTGGTGATTCTATTGGCACGCACACGGAGCAGCACAGGTCAGGATGGGTGGGTCAACATGATCATAATAATAGCTTCCATGACTTACTTGAGCATACCCTTGTGCAAGTCGCTGAGAGCATCGACACGAGCTTCGAGGGCTTTGTACTCGGCAGGCAACCTGTTGTCACATATCCATCAGGGCACCAGTACGTCAAAACGTCATCCACAATCACAACAACAATCGTAATCAGTACGCCGGGTTGGAACGACTATTGCCAAAACAGCTGTCTTTACTACACTCACTCGGTGACATCGTTTGGATCAATCTGTCCGAACCTCTCCCTGGTGCTCTGGACAGTGTTCTTAAAGTTCTTGTTGATACCAGAGATATCAACAGAAGCGACCGAGGAAGCCAAGGTGGCTTGAATTTGTTTCCAGCTGATGAGAACCAAAGCCCGCTAGTCAGTATTTGACTGCGAATTTCTCGGACAGACGGACCTACTGACCTCTGCATCGTTGATTAAAAAGTCTTTGTGATTCCCTCACCGAGTAGCAAGGAGATCTATAGCTGGCAAGGTCGAGCAACATGAAGAGAGTGTGATGACGCGCGCTGTCCAAAGCAGATCCGCACTAGCGAGATAGATAGCCACTGTGGACTTGACCTCAGGCACAAGACAGACAGAGAGAGGTGGCAGACATTCATTGGCTCAGACCTTGTATTAGCCCTGTCATGCACTGTTACAATTCATCTCTAATCCTCACTTCCTCTCCCTCTTCCTTTTCTTGTCCGCCATACCGACTCTCGACTGCCTTTTTAAAGAACCCAAGCTTGCCCGCCTTGTTTTGGTCTCCTTCCTCTTGCTCTCGTTTCAGATCAGCAGCTTCCGCTGCCTCGTGAGCTTGACCAGCTCGTGACTTTGCGATGGCTTCTTCACTCAGAGGCCTCAGGCTGGGACGATCCATGATGGGATCCCACGTATGTTCGGGGCGTGGGGGTGGAACGTGAGGAATGGGAGGGTACCGGATGCCTTCAGCTGGGCAAGGTTGCGAGTCGATGCTAAGAGAGGGAGGAAGCGACTCAAGTCGGTGTGATGAGGGGGGTGAGCTGAATGAGGCTGCTTGGAAGGGTCCGGTAGATACCAGAGGCCAATGAATCCGGGAGATGGTGTCTTGGTTACAAGCGATCTGCAAACGTTGATGAAGGTTAAACAGCTGTCAGCATAGTCTTACTAGATCTGAAAATTCCAGCAACGACTTGCGAATGGTTGCAATCCTGTCGTCTTGCTCAATGCGGCTACGATCTCGTCCCTTGTAAAGGTCACTCGTTCCGAAGGGGTAATCTATCAATCAAACCCCATCAGATCAGACATGTGGAAGCACATGCGGCCAAGTCACATTCAAGACATACGTCGGCGCCCGCTAGCAGGTTCCAAGAGTCTAGCTTTCTCTGGATAGAAGCAATCGTCTTGAAGAATAGAGGTACTTCATGACCTGCTTGATGACGATCCACGCATTGGGGTTTAAGAGTGGAGATCAAACCTCCTCCAGTTCTCCACTGCTCGCCAAGTTTGTGTGAGAAGAAACGTCCAGTGACGACAGGAACGGATTCCAACTTACAGCTCGCTCCCAAATTTCTTCCACGCCCTCGCCAACCTCACTCGCAGCCCAATCTCCCTCCCACTGCTCAATGTCACTCTCGGGCTCGGAAGAAGAGGCCAAGAATGAGCCTATCTGCTCATGTGTAAAGGCTCTTCGGTCTTCGTGACTTAGAGCGGGGAGTGGATTTTGGTTGCAGCTGTATACACAGATCATAATGATGAACAATGCTTGTGGAGAATCCGAAATAAAATGGCTTCTTACTCTAGCACACGCAGTCCATCCACTGACCATGCGCCTTCGTCTCCCTTTTCAGCTTCATACTTTTGTTCAAAGAGGAACAGGCCTCCCGGTGAGGGTACGCAACATGGATCTTGACCAGCAGCTTCGGAAGAGCAAGATGTAGGTGAAGGGTTGGGACAAGCCGGTTTCGCGTTGACCAGGCTCAGACTGAGAAGCAGAGCTGTCAGTATCCTGTGTAGAATTGGCATGTTGATTGAATAGGCCTGGTCCGATGTAGTGAACGACAAGAGCACGGTAGTAGTTGCTCAGTTTACCAGGTTGGATGCTGGATTCGTCATGTTACTCACTCACTGATAACCTCGGATGGCTTCCCACTGGACCGCGGATCCTGAGCTCGGCCAAGATTACGCTGCCACCTACATGGCAATACCAAGAGTATAACAGTATACAGTAATGGTACTCGAGTCTGTCAATACCCCAGATTGAGGTCTATGGCCAGGGCTTCAGGATCCCAGTCGCCACTTGTCCCTCGTGAACGCATTCAACGAGAGACGTAGAGTGTACAAAAGGCACAGGTATGGCGCCGACAGAGGGTATCCGCTCGACAATAGTCGAATACTATCGACCCGTTACAAAGCATCGGCCCGACAGGAAGCACTAGTCCAACAGAAAAATACTGATTCAAAAGAGAAAAGTCTGAATGCTGCATAGCATATTCACTGTCGACACGATCAGCAGTCTGTATGTGGAAGAGGAGATATGTTGAGAGCTGGTGACCCGAGCCATGACCGTGAATCACATGCTTGACCCGCCTGAAAATGATCCTGTATGCAAAAGCTTTGTCGTAGGTGGAGAGTTTGGCGCCCATTGAAGAGGTTGCCAGCCCGGGGTTTTTGCAGTTTGTCCGAAATCTTCAAGCGAACAAGGCCCTTGCCAGATTCGCGGTAGATGAGGCGCACTCTGTCTTGACCCAAGGAAACTTTCGAGAAACAATGCAAAACCTCACACGTATCAAAGGGTTAGGAACAACACTCGCGACGTCCCTGTCACTTTGTCCACGCAACTCTGCCTCCTCTGCCTGGGAGTCTCACATTGCGCAAGGATGCGGTCTCAATACCGACAAGACCGCCATCTTCCGGGATCCCGTCGACTGGACAACTACGTGTTCCTTTTCGCACATTGTCAGCTACCTGGTACATCTACGGTCCACACGGTTTTTGAAGCCTTCTGACCATCTCAGTCCAGTAGATGTATTACTTGCCAATTGTTTTTGAAAATGGTCTCACAAAGGTCACTTGTGCGCGGTGTGTCAGAATCGACCAGAGACGTGCAGTGGCAAGATACCTTTTATCATCAGAAAGCCAGGCGTCAACAGCTCGGTCTTGTTCGTCTCTTTCCTCTGACAAGTACTGACACTCGAGTATTTGATACAAAGAAATGCTACTCGTGTTCCACTGATAAGCCGATCAAGCGGTGAGATAAGATAATGCGAATAGATTCCGAGCGGGCAAGAGTTTCCAAGCTCGGCCATTATTGCAGAAATTTCAATAGACATGCCACCCTAGAGGAATAACCATTGCAAGCTACCATTGCAGTCATACGCTAGGCAATTTGAAGTATCCCACCATGCAGCACCTTGTTCTGGCAACCTCTTCCCTCTCCCCATACCCGTTTTCTTCTTCCTCGAGCTCGACTGCGTCTACCACCACCAAGCCTACTTCATCCACAGCCACGGCCCAACCGTCGACTATTACTCTGCATGACCTGGATACCTCGACTTCGATCCACTCATTCAAGCCGTCGAATAACACATCGGGATGTGTGGGTGTCGTGCCCACCGTCAAAGGACGTGGTGGAGGTGTGTTTGTTGTTCAAGAGGGCAAAGCAATTCTCAATTTTTGGGCTTGGTCAAAGGTGGGTTGTGACTCACTTTGTTGACAGGCGTGTAGGGCTGACATGGGTGATATTGACACATAAGGACCAAGTCCATACTCGGATTCACTTGCCTGAAAAACTCGTTTCGTTTGCCGTCTCACCCAACGCATTATGGGCTGCCGGGGGTACACCATCCGGTCACATTTACATTTGGTCCATTGCGTCGGGCCAGCTTCTCAACTCGTACGACGGGCACTACCGGTCCGTCCTCACCCTGAAGTTTACGCCTTGTAGCCAGATGCTTGTATCGACGTCTGAAGACTCGACGGCATATGTATGGAGTATCGCACGGTTGGTCGACCAGGATCCGAGGGTATCGAAAGCAATGGTTGAGCCGTGGGCAAAGTTGGAAGGGCACGCCTTGGCCGTGGTGTGTTGTGCGGTCGGTCGAGCGGGTGGACCCAATGGTGTGGGTGTGAGAGTGTGGACGGGTAGTATTGACGGAACTGTCAAGGTGAGGCCATTGGTTTCTGCCATTGATAGTACACATTTGCTGACTATTGTATTCCGAAAAAAAAAAAAAAGATGTGGTCTCTCAACCCTCCAACACTCTTGACAACGTTCAACCTCCCCACCTCTCAATTCGCTACCGCACTCAGTCTCGACCCTCTCGAGCGTTATTTCCATATTGGCACCCAAACAGGCGAAATCCACCAGGTCAGACTCTACCGGCGCCGTCGTGAAGTCGGGCGACGTCAGGATGCCGAAACGACGCTGGGCCAAGTGGTCGAGGATGGATTGATTGCCGTGGGTGGAGGCGGGGTCGCAGCTCAAGACGTGCCCGTTCATTCATCAAACGATCAAACGACAACAGCAGCAGCAGCAGGGACAATAGCGTCCAAGGGTGTCATTTCTCTGCCAAACGTCTCCATCACCACGCTCACGCTCTCGCCAGACCAAACCAAATTGGTCTCGGGGACGAGCTCGGGCCAAGTACACGTCCACGCCCTCCCCTCGCATCAACACTTGACAACAATCAATGCACATGCAGGCGCAAGTGTCAGTCACGTTCAAGTCGTCCCCCGACCTGCCGACTTGATCGGCCACTTGTCGCTCGGTGGCGGTGACGCTGGTGACGCTTCTCATGGTAACACCAGTGGTGGTGCTGGTGGTGGTGGACTTGGACAAGCCAAGGATACACCGTTTCCCATTCTCGCCATCAAGTCATTTGAGCGCATGAGCGTTGCCAACAAGGAGCGGGACGAAATGGAAATACATGTCATGCTCGGTCCCAAACCTGATTTCCGGATCCTCGATCAACTTGACGAATCATTCGACGATGAAGACCAAGGCAACACCGTCATAGACTACTTGGGTATCGGACAGGCTTTTTCGGGTGGGACGAGCACGGGTCATGGGAACAAGGCTTCACATGATCACCAAGCAGGAGAGATCAAGGCGTTGCAAGCTGAATTGGCAGAGGTCAAGGATAAGCTAGGCCGGGCACAGTGGATAAACGACCGCATGTGGACTGCAGTGGTAGACCGGGCTGAAAAGGAGGCCTGAGAGGGTGGTGGTGTTGTAGTTGATTATTAGGATACATTATGCATTCACATGTGAATGAGTACAGAGTTTATAGTCGTCGCCTCGCTCTCGCTTCCCCGGGTGTGCTCTCTGGGATGCTCCTTGTACCGAGACGGTATTGAATTTTCAGACCAACTACTTTGACTACGAGTACTTTGACGGAGGGGGTCATTCATGGCGATTCAGACCAATCGCTCCACCTCTTCGACAATCATTTCGCTGTTACCAAGACCATCCTCAATAGCGGTATGGCCGTTGCAGCTCAACTTGATGTGTTCTAGATTCGTCGGTTCAGCTCGGCGCCATTTGGGTCGTGCATTGTTGAGAGGGTATAATGGTCTTGTTTCCACCGGCAGTGTCGAGCTCATGATTCCTGTTGTACATACAATGATGGGTGGATGTGTTGGTACAGCAGTGAAAGTCGTTCCATACAACCGTGTGTATCATGCTTCAATAAAATCCGCCGCCATCAACCTGTTCAAACCGTTATCGTCCACGTCAGCGTGTCCCTCTACCAACAACAACAGCCATATAAACACACAAACACTCGACGTACAATTCAAGAGCCAATTCGGGTTCGATGCGTTGTGCAAAGTCTTCAGTGATTTCCTTTTGTGCGGTATCCCTGTACAAGTGCTTGAAATGAAGATATTCGACGATTTTAGAAACAATGATGCCCCGGTAGTCGAGCTGAATGGTCCGAGTGGTCGATTCCGAAAAGGCGGCTATGTGAGGACATACAATGGTCAATCGTCATACATTTCAACCTTGACAGTATACACACACACTGACCAGATTCATCGAGGGATGACTTGATGACTCCACTGCCCACCGCTACCGCTTTTCTGTGTGAACACAAACGAGGTCAAGAGTGGTAGGGACATTAGACATGTCTCGACAGGGGCAACTCACGGAATCACAAAGCTGAATCCATCCATCGAGTCAATCCTGACCCATCCCTCGTCGAGGTCTGCCATGGTGGAGTTGCAGCAGCAAGTTGTCAGATGTCTAGATGGAGAGTAGATGACAAGGTGACGAATCGCAAGAGTGGGGGCGTTGAATAATCAGCGAATGAGTCGTCGTCGAATGAATTTATTTCCGCGATCGATAGCAGAGCGAGAGACTTTTGAAACAAGGATCGCCGGTGAAATACTACAACAACTCCCATCCATCCACCTCTTTTCCCCATCAAACAGCTCCGTTTCCCCGTCAAGAGCTCTGGTTCTCCCATCGGCGGCCCATCAGATATCAGTCTCGATTCTTTTCACTCAAAAATCTCACCCACCTCAAAAAACGACTTTCAAACGCAACCATGTTGTACTCGACACCGGTCAGGCTCTTGGCCACCAGGACACAGACGTCTCGGCTCGCCACCGTATCAACCACTCTCATGTCCCTTCAACAACAACGGCGACGAACACTAGCTAAAAAATCAGACCCACCCCTCTCACCTGAACCCCTCCCGACGCCTCCGACCATGTACCCACCCGCCGCTAATCCGTTCGATCCTGACCAAGAACTCGTCAAAGCTAATCAAGCCAAAGCATCCGGGGCAGCAGACGGCCAAGAGTCGAATTCACCCAAGGTTTCCCCGCTCAAAGCGTCTGTCGTCAAGGCGGTGGCCAAGTTGATGGGATACAATTCGAAATCAGTCACGGCGATCCGGGAGACGGGTAACATGTGCGGAGAATTGGTCGATGCCGTTCGACGGGATCACGATTTTTGGTACAATGGTGTGTAGATTTGATTTTGGCCCTTGTCTTTGTGTGGCAAAACACTGAAATGGACTGTGACCACCAGAATGCGCACTCCCTCCCACCTACCAAACCTTTTTCCAACTTCACCTTCTCTACCTCGTCATCCTTGTCCCCCGCCTTCGATGCCTTCCCACATCATCACTATCAACCTCGTACCAAACCGAGCTTCTCACCCACTTTTTCGCCCTCGCCGAAAACCAAATGCGCCTCACGCTCGGGCAGGGGGAACAAGAACGTACGGTCAAGAATTTCATGGGCGAAATGGGTCAACAATGGAAGGGCGCAAGTCTGAGCTTTGATTCCTGTCTCGCCCTCGGACGGAATTTACCCGAGACGGGAGGTGACGTTTTCAGGGCACAGTACGAGGATCGAACGGGAGCGGCAGAGGTGCTCGGTGTACACCCTGATCAACTCGTAGGAGCGGATACCGAATTGGCGGCATGGGTGTGGAGAAACTTGTTTTCAGCACGGTACAGTGACCTACCCGCCGAGTATACCCCAGCACCACCCGCTGCGTCCGCCGACGACAACAAGACCAACAACAGCACGGATCCTTGGTCACCCATGCAAAACCTCGCGTTGCCAGTTCAACTCAACCTGATTGTAAAGTTTATTCGACGGGAAATGGCAAGACTCGACAAGCTCACGGATGAGGATGTGGAGCAAGGCCGGATCGGCAAGTTTGGTAGCGTGAGGTCGTCATGAGTTGCTTGTACGCAAGTTCATTTGCAGCTCTCTCTCTCTCACACACACACTCATTTATACATATAAAGCTCCTCGTTGGGTCGCATGGGCATCATTGTGTACTAGTAGTTGGTTGTTGTCTCACACGAGCATAGATATGGCATGGTGTATCTGCAACAAAACGCAACGACGTCCTTTATTCCCAAGTGCCCACTCTTAATTGCTCTGCTCCGCCCTCGGCATGTCCTCCTTGTTGATGAGGGTGAATCGCAGTCAATGGTTCACGCAAGGATTCCACAGCGGAAAATAATCCTTCTTGTTCGGCCGGAGGAGGAGTAGCAACGGTTGGAGTGGTGGTGCTATTGCTGCTGCTGCTGCCACCTGTAGCTGTACAAGCGTCGGCGACATGAGGAGGGGGTGGTATGGTCTCTTGGACGGCACTACTACCTTGCTCGGGATTCGGTGATGACCACGGAGCCGTCTGTTCCGAATCCCCACCGCCACCACCAGTGGCATCCCCTACGCCAAGCAACACCTCGAGCCTCCATACTTCACCTCGAAGCCAATCGTTGCCCCTGGTCAACCACTGGGCGAGGTGCGCGCCCTTTTGCAAAATGTCCGATTTCGACGTCGGTCCATGCCCGTTGATATGAATCCCTCGTTTAGACTTTTTGGGTTTCTTGGTCGTACTCGCGGTGGTGCCACCGTTGTCATCGTCTTGCGTTTCCCGGGTTCGTTTTTCACCCGTCGACGGATCCTCCCCCGTATCTACGGCCACTAGAGGCGCAGGTCGTCCGAGTAATTCCTCCATTCCCACCATTCCTTGACTTTCCTTGACGACTTGTTCCATATCCCCGATACATGGCCACTCGGTATTCACACTCGTGTGTTCCAATGCACCCAGTTCGGCGTACCCGATCCGGATCGCGTTGCGCCGTCGTTGTTCAGAGGACACATGGTTTGCCCTTCGTTCGGCAGCCGACAGGAGCGGTCGGGTCGTGGTTGTTGTTGTTGTTGTCGTGGATGATGACGGTGTAGGGGCAGCAGCTGATGGTGTCGCGGTTTGGGATGGCACTGGGGATGGAGATGCATGGACTGTCTCGCCCGTCGACGGGGTCGTGCCATGGAGAGCGTGTGCTCGAGGGGGTGGGGATTTGTGAGCGAGAGATTTGCCATTGACTCGTTTACGACTGTTTGCCTGCTTTCTCGCAATCGTCGTGGGTCCAGGTCCTGCTTCAGCCGTCAATGGTATTGTCTGCTGCCCTTGTACTACAGGTTGAACCAGAGATCCATGACTCGGAGGTTGGTCTTGCCCTCCTCGTTCATGATGTAAACTTTCCCCCCTGTGGTCTTGTTGCCTCAAGCTTTCAAGTTCAGCCAAATCATGTCCAAGAGCTCCGCCGAGAGACATGAGCAACTGAACATGCTCCCATTCGTTTCTTGGACCACTATCGCCTTGTTCACCATCATCATCACCATCCTGATGATGGCTTGATGCTGCTGCCGCTGCTTGTTCATCTGTGACCCGAGCGGCTTCTTGTTCTATAAACGCCGCATACGTCGTATGTTCATGACCACTACCAGGTTGCGTATCGTCGTTGTCATTGTCGTCGCCGTCGTGATGGGTCCCATTATCATTGTGAGACTGACAACCATCTTGTTGTCCACCACTGTCGCCCTCTTCTTCATCCTCCATCATCCTTGCCGTAGGCCTTGCGGAATCGACAGGCAGCGTTGATAAACTCGAAAGAGGACCTTGCCCTTCCCCTTGCCCATGCGACCCATTCTCGGCAAACACACTCGAGACGGCACCCCAAAACAGGCTCATTTGCTCATTGATGCCGTCCCCGAGATCCTGATCCTCTTGGACTGGGTGAACCTCGGATGGTAGCTGCTGCTGGTCATGAGGGTGGTCGTCGTCGTCGGCCTGCTCATTGTCAAGGGACATTTGATTGGACTCGGGTTCTTGATCCTGTGAATCCAGAGACATGCCTGTCTGGTCTAGAAAAAAGGATTCCGTTGTGTGACTGGTCCGCTGCTTGACGAAGTCGACCGATTGAATTACAAATGTTGGTGGTTGGTCGTGTTTTGTTTGTCACGAGTGAGTTCCGAAATTCGTCCCCAGCCATATATATACAGCAGCATGCATGCCAATAATGGATTCCTGAACAGTACGATTCAACAGAGACATGATTTATATACTCGAATGCAGTCAGGCAAATGACAAATACCAATTACAACAATGTATTCCACTTGATGTACACTTGTGATAATCATACAACACTTGACCCAACGTTGAACCCTTGTTCTTACACGCAATCCACAAGCGCACAATCAAAGAACCTCTAGTCGTCCATGGCACCAGCGACCAAGTCATCGTCCCAGCCTTCGCTATCCACTTCACCCCGAGAAGGCGGTGTGCTCTGCTCGACCACCACTCCCACGCTCGGATCCGTCACATCGACCATGAACCCGGATTCCTCATCTAGAGCCAAGTGCTCAGCGTACCTTATAGAGAGCGGTGCTGATCCTTGGGGAGGTCCGAGGGCGGCGGCGGTGGAAGACTTGTGATGGTCTCGTCCTGCTCCGTGCATCGATATGGCCTTCAAGGGAGGGATCTTCCAGTATTGATTTCGAAATGGTCCCGCCTTGTCTGAACGACAGGCAACTCCATTGGGGAGTCTTGGGATGATGGTGTCCGACGTACTGACGAGGTCCAAGCCTTGGCTTAGAGCGCTCTCAAGTCCGTCCTCAAATGTCATGCAATCGCTAGGTGCACAGACTTGAACTTGTTTCCTAAACTCAATCACATTTTCGTGTTGGTTGTGCCCCTTGCCAGAAATGGAGACGAATTGGAACCGCCGGTCCTTGTAAATGGACGGATTGACGCTGTCGACGTCGAATGTTGTAACCTCGATCTGACCTAGAGGATGCGACCGCTCGGGATCATCCCTTTCCACCTGATGCATGGCCTCTTGGGGTTCAAGGACCCTCGTCCCTCCTTGAGTATCCGTCGGCAATTTCCACATGGCCATTGTCACGGGTATAATCTTGTGCTGGGATCCCTCATCAGCGAGCTGAAAGATGCCAACCTTGGCCAATGTCTGCTCAACTCCATCCCAGACAATGGCCGCATGGGGTAAACGAGAAGTAGCAGGCCGACAGGGTTGGCTGACAAAAGCCATCAGAGGTAAAGACGTGCGAGCGGGCCGACGCCGGCCTGGGGCTTGTACTGCTTGATCCGTCTTGAGCCAATCTATAGTCCGAAAATGAGCTTGAGCCGAGAGCTTGAGTGACAAACTTGTACGACCAGACGACCGTAAACGTGGCATATAAAAGTAGTCTTGAAAGATTGACGTTCGAGCACAAAGCACCTTCAGCACTCAAAATCATTTGCAGTCAAGTCAGGAGAGTCACACTCACGAAGCGTTTTTCGACTCGCCACACTGATCAAATCACCTCCTCGGGACCAAACCATCTGTGTGATTCTCGCCGGGGTCAGACCTCGCCTGAGTTCGTACCTCAACCAGACCTGTCCTCTGGGTTGACTGTCCGCTTCGACGCCCGATCTTGATGGCTCAGCCATGGTCATAGGGGCATTCAGTCGGATCTCGACTATACCGATAGACTTGCCTTCGCAAGTTCCCAATGCTAAATGGGTTCCGAGGGGTGAAAAGGAGAGAATATCAATCCCCGGCGATGTATGACGGTTGATGGGTACAGGTTCCATTATAGGCAGCGCGAAATGAGCCAAGACGACCGGGCGATCCAGTCGTACGGGGTCGTTTGGTATGGGTGGTCGCCGAGTTTTCGACATTCTACCCAAGTCGACAATCTTGACCCAACTCGCTGCGTCCTTGGCGTACCTGCCCGTCCGGGCGTTGGAAGAAGAGGCTCGTCCCGCGGGAGCTCTTGGTTCCACGTCTTCCTTGCCTGCGTGTACCTCTCCACTGAAACGTTTGGCAAAATCGCTAATGACTGGAGCGCTCTTGCTCAACATTTCCGACTTGCTCGCACCCGTCATGGCCGCATTGCCAACGTATTTGAGCCCCGACCAGACGCCCTTGCCCACTTCAGAGGAGATTCCAGCAGCCGTCCCGAAGACAAGACTTTGCACTGAAGGCGGGGAAAAGCTTCCTGGAGGTTCCGTGGGCAGGGGCGACGACCTAGTCTTGTTGATCGTATCAGAGTCGGCTGACCAGGGTCGCCCAGCCTCGCCGAGTTTCTGTCGTCGTTGTAGCGCCCTCTTGACGGATCGATCGGTGACAATCGTCCCATACTTGGGCTCCTCCATCTTTGCTTGCTTCTCCGCGTCGTCTCTTGCTCTTGACACGGACTCAGGTGTAGTGTAGGCCATGAGCCGACCTTGAATGGCCACAACAGGTATTCCATCCCGCGACTCAACTCCGACCTCGTCGACTCCGCTCAGCGGTCGGCATGCAAGTTGCATGGTAGTCATGTCGTAGACGTTGATTTGAGGGGTCGATCCGGCAATGGCCACGACGAGATGACCGTCGGAAATGTACATCCTCCCTTGCTTTCCACTACCGATTGCTGACCCAAATTTTTCGAGTGATTGGCCTGTTGAAGGGTCGATGCACTGAATGCGAATGACGCCTTCCTCAACCTTTGAATCCTTGTCTTTAGACGATTCCAAAGTACTTTTATTAGGCAGTCAGCCATGCGAGCCAGAGAGACGTACTCGTTACGAAAGCAAAACTCACAGCACCAGCAGCCGCACTTCCTCAGCCATCTCCACGTACGCGGCATCGAGATACCAGAGCTTCTCCTTTTCATCACACGGAAGACTGAGAATCTCCTTGGGTCCATTCTCCCACACCGAGCTTCGGTCGAGGTCTTGCTCACTCCACCCACCAGACTCGACTTGACTATCGATGGCAAGTGTACTGTCCCATACTCTGAGACATGTCTGTCTGTCGGGGTGAAGTTGAATTAGACGTGGGTACCTTGTCCCGCCCGAATGGCTCTTGAGAGTGTCAAGCCGAGATCGTTGGTAAAACGTCCATTGAGCTGCAGGTACAGGCGACATGACGATGGGTGATCCGTTGGTGGCCGAACTTATAGGCTTGGGAATGAGGGACATGTCCAACTCATCGTCGCTCAAATTGTCCTCGAAGTCTGCATCATCTCGAAATCCCTCCAAGTCGTTTGGATAGTGACTATCCAGGTCCGTCTGCCTCGAGCCTTTGGATTCTCGAGCGCCCTTTGAAGGTGAACTGTTTCCACTGACTTGACGACTCAAGTAAGATTTGCCCCATCTCGACAAGAGCGGGAGTGCATTGGTGAGATTAGATACAGAGACTGCGGGCAACGAGTCGAGTTGATTCCAAAGAGACCTGACGAGGTCAGGTGGAGGATTACTGGAGACGATATAGACTTTATATGAGCGCATGTCTCCATCTATGTACTGACGTTGTAACTTACGTTATTGGGACCGCTGCGGCGATAAAAGGGGGATGTGCAAAGGAATAGTGTGAATCAGCCACCTTGACTGACACTCTTCTTGACGTCAGCCACTCACGAATTGCCCTCGCTCCTTTCCTGGGTTCTGGATTCTGGGGACCATCAGATAGTACCTCGGCTTGACCACGAAGGCCAGTCTCGGTATTGATAAAATGGCTCTCCTTTAGATCCGCGTCCACCTCGTCCATGTCGTATTGGCCATTACCGACCGGCGATGTTTTGACGGGTTGATGTGTTGTGGTCTTCTTTGACATTGTGGGATATCTATTGTTGTAGGAGTGTATGATTTCAGTGGGACCTGCATCTTGAGCTCTGCATGTAACGTCCATTTCCTTGAGGCAGCTACCATGTACTCCTACTCACCAGCTAATGTTTACGGGCCCTGCTTGACTAGTCAGCCCATGATATGAACGTTGGGCGCTCTCAGTGCATCCTCTTCAATTCCAAATTGATGGTATTCAAATGTGACGGTCTGCTCGACTTGACTGACGAATGTCCCTTGTGGCTTGCCAAACGCAGTGATTAGAGTGGCGACAAATGGCTTTGGCTTAAAGTGATGCCGAAGCGAGGTGAACAAAGGATATTAGACTCGTTTGGAGTGTGTTTGACTAGGATTCGGTTTGCTTCCAACGACTGAATGTTTAATTTTGCAGTTGAAGGTGACAAGGGTGGCAACTCCCAAGCAAATCCTGTAGTGACCTCTGAATGACCGGATTGAGGTAGAGAGACTGCTGTATTTGTTGACAAAGTCCATTCGTCATCTGATGAGCTAAGCCATTGACACGTCATTGTTGTTATCACTGCAGCTTATTACGTAATCAACACTTGTGCGGTATTGAGTTGAATATTATGCATATCATGGTTTGGTCAATGTCATCAGGACCCTGTCCGACATTGGGATAATACATCATGGCGCCGCAAACGGATTCCGACTCATACATCGATCCGCCCTGCAAGCTCTACTCGCTGACCCAATTCACATGCTCACCTGCCGGCGGACGGATAACATGCTGGCCATTCGAACGGATATTTAGGCAGTACGTATCGCTTGTCTCTCGAACCCCATCTTGTCCGCCGGCGCTTATCCTATTGTCGTTTGGTGGTGGGCAGATGTGGAGAACGGGCACCCATGATTGAAGTGACCAGTCGAGTGGAAACGAATCCTAATGACCCCACGGCTGCACCCATCATCTCCGACAAACTTCGGTAAGCATTGGTGACCGTCCTCTTTTAGGACTTCAATTGGACAGGATGGACTGACACGAGCATACTCGAATCGGGCAGGCACAACCCCCCAAAAGGCTTATCGTGGGCTGATCTGAATCCTCACGCTCGAATGCAGGGACCCCATGGACGGTGACGGTGATTCGGTGACTTGTTGACACTATGAAATGAGCGCAGCACTAGAAGGAAAGAAGTTGTATCGAAAAATCCATCCCGTTGTATTACTATCACTGGTCGCCGACTAGAACCTCATTTGTATACCCGAGACCAAGTCTCTTATGGAACATCCGACTGTCAAAGTTGTAAAGCTTGACGAAAACAATGCATATCATGTAACCACGTTTATCTAGCAGCCTTGCTGACAAGTCCAGCAGGTAACCACGTCCCGACCCTCTGCCTGAAACGTACATAGTCTTGACCAAAGAAACGAACCAAGTGAATCTCCTCGTCTGTCCAAAGGTGTCATGTCAGGACTCATGCTCGAGTGGGAAAATAACTACACAGGTCAACAAGTCTCACCAATGATTCGTGCCTCGAAAAACTTTGCGAGGACAATGGTGAATCCGACTATACTGATGGGATTACCGAGCATAAATTGAGTAGCCACCGCCCAGTAAAAGAACCCGGTATAGGATGGGTGTCTTGAGAACCTATCAAACACAATCTAGTTTTCAGCGTGACTCGTCTCCAGTGGTAGCTCATGACTCGAGCGGCCAACTCACCTGTATACACCCCATGTCACCAGAACATGATCGTCCGCTTTTTTGCCCCTCGACACGGCATGCGAAAACGAAGCTGAAGCGTGGATCATGGCCAGTGTTCGCAAAGCTTGAGCCCCCACAAGGAGAGGGAATGCTATTTTCATTACAAACCAGATATGAAAGTCAGGCATTAGTCGAGGTGCTGCCTGGTGGTGTCGCTACTTTTGCTCTCCCGACTGACCGATATAAAGCCACCCTTTTTGCATCCACCACCAGTCATTACGAGGCCAGAGGTAGGACCACATAAAGTACTCGAGAGCGCCGACAAGATGTGCCGTGGGATAAGACTTTCCATTGTTGAGCAAAAACGCTGCATGGCCGCCCATGTTGAGGTTCTCAACATCCATGATTTCATTTCAAGGAGGGTGGAAAGATGAACGTGACTCACCATCGACTGAGACTCTCTCGGTGTTCCACACCGCCGTAACCCAAAACTCCATCAAGTGGAAAAAGGCCAACGCAGCGACATAGACGCCCAACTGGGGTCTCGCCCACGTCCCCCATCCACTCGCTCCGGCACTACTCGGTTCGTCCCGCCCAAACGTGGTGAATAGTGTGGGTAGAGTCACAGAAAGAGCGATCCAAAAGATTCCTCCAATGACAAAGGAAATAAAGGATACCATGAATGGGGTGTTGGGGATATCTTCATGAGGCGTATACTTGGAGGAAGAAGGGAGGATGGCATTGGCATGTGCAGTAGGCTCGGTGGAGAAGACATGAGCTGGAGGCAGCGGTTTGAGTGGTTCACCGTTTGTTCCATTCAAAGAGGTCTCGTATTGCCTAGTTGAGGCCGTTGATTCTCGAGCAGCCATGTTGAGGAAAAGAATGAGGACCTGCTTTGGCGTCGAGGGTGGTGAAAAGCACTCAGCGAAATGGCTCTAATCGCTGCCGGTAGTCGTCGACTCACACGATAAGATTTTCACAGATTCGCGGACAAACAAGACCAAAACCCCTCTCAGCTCTGGACCAGCCAGATATACACTGAACCGTTATAAATTCTTGAGGGCCCGGTTGGTCCAGAGTGGATACCTCGAGGAAATGGCTCACGAAATACCGAGGAAAGAGAGAACAATAGGCAAGTTGCGCGCTCTCGTCAGGTACGAGATACGAGAGTTTGTTCGGCTCGGCCTTGCGACACGTGACCGCAATCGCCGAAGCCCGAGGCGAGTACAGTCATGCGAAGCATTCAAAATGTCAGCACTGGCATGGTCAGTAGTCACCAATGGTCACCGAATATCTAGCATCCACTCGACTACGAATCACTGCTCGGTATATATAAATGAATCAAATTCTGCTCTGCTTATTGACAATGGGGCTGGTCACCTCGAATGCTGCCTCGTGTTTCAGCAGTTGTTCCAACACATCCAATGTCCCCTTGCCCGCATCAAAAGTGTGACTTGCTCGTTGATGACCTCGCTGCGCTCCGACTTGCCCATTTAGTATGGTTGACTTCGGTTGTTCATCGAGAGACCGGGCTTGACCGGGATGGTTTTGCGAGAGAAAGGTAGGCGTCATTGTACGAGAGTGTGCATGTTTCGGGTTGGGTCGCTTGTAAACTGAAGACTCCCATGTCCGACAGTCGCTTTCAGACATTTTGCCCAATTTGAGAGGTCGCAGTCGTGATCGATGTTCGTCTTGACCGTTGGCAAGATTGACATGATTCGGCGCGGTGGGCACAGTTCCGAGGCGGAAAGCTTGCAATGCACGAGCGGTGCTCTCTTGCTCGGTCCGAGTGGCGTCTGCTGAAGACCTTTGAGGCAGACAAGTCTGAGCAGCACGTTGGGTGTCATGCTCGGATGCTTTCGGGGAGGGTCTTTCGGCCGCGGGTGACTGACAAGAAGGAGTGCTGTCTTTTTCGATGATGAGGCCTGACATTGCTCCATCTCTAGCACCTTGCCCCATCGATTGCTGATGTGAATCTCGAGGCGTGTCGTGTTGAGGCTCGGCGAAAGTATCACCAGCCATCTCTCCAGAGATTCTAATGAGATCCTGCTCAGCGCTCGAATCACCCAGAAATACACTGTCATCACCAAAAGACGAGATGGTAATCGGGGTCTCCATCAAATCCCTAGACGATCCTTCTGAGAACTTGGAATGCATCGAGTCGCTATCATTGTCATTCGAGTTGAGATTGTCGTCGTCCGAGCTGGAAGACAGTGGAGGAGCCGTCGGTGGTTGGCAAGCACCTTGCAAGCTACTCTGGGCGTGGCCATTTATACCCTCATACGTATACATCAGCATGATTCCCACTTTGGAGCAGATGATGGCGGTATCGAGTCGGGGGAGGTCGTGTCGGTCCTTTTGCAGATCAAAAGCGCACACTGAACGGACGACGTCAAGTAGACACAGCGCCACAAGCCCTTCCAGGTAGACTTTCCAGACCGTCGGGGACTTGCTCGCTTGTGCCTGCCCGTCATTGCAGGGCTCGTTATGCTGCAGGCTGTTCACCGCTTTTCCAGCCAGGATCAACAAGCACGCTGCTTCGATCGTCACACCCAGGGGCAAGACGAAGAGCAACACGTAACCCAAGCCAAGAAAGATGATCAAGAGAGAAATCAACAAGTCGTACGCAGGTCTTTTGGATTGATAGATTCCTCTTGCAGTAGATTTGTAAAACAAGTCCCGGACAAAACAGATGCCGGGCACTTTCAAAACCTGTAAAATCGAAACCTGTCTGCATCTTTGTATCACAACCACAAGATATCACTCACCTCCTGTTGGAGAATGGTTCCCAAGCGACGGTACAATGGATGGTATGTGTGGAAACGGAGCGGGGAAGGATTGCGGGGGATGCGATTGGTCGGCTTTGACTGCTGCATAGTTGCCACACAGCCTGCAACTTGGCGTTACGTGTATCTATGTGTACCCGAGTACTTCCAATAGACATCAATCATATAGTCGACTACTTATTCATCTAGCATAGCTGCAACAGGCGAAATGTCTTGACTGCTTGTTCTGCATTGCCTCTCCTTTGTGGCACTCATCTGGCCACCTCGCCAACAAAGCAGGTTCAATGTCCAACGGCATGAAATGGTGAAACGCGAAATTGAAACGCTGGGCTCGCCAGATGAATTGCTTAGGTAAGCGCTTCTACCATGGACGCGCGTCGGAGTTGTGGAAGCGCAGTTTGAAGCGCAAGGGCTCTCTCCCAAGTGCGCTTTTGCAAGGCGCCACGACTCGAATCTCCGCGCGAGGGACCTGCTGGCTCGGAGGAGCGAGAGCCTGGCTGTTGATGGTCATTGAGAATCATTCAACGACATCAGATCTGTTTCGGCCTTTTTGCTTTGACGTTCCGCTTCCTCGACACATCAAGATGGCTTCTTACACCTCCAAGGTCCAGCGAACCGCCAACGCCCCTGCCGGCCCCGCCGACGAGATCGAGAAGACGGTCGCCCAGGCCATCCTCGACTTGCAGACCAACGTTCCCGAGCTCAAGTCTGAGTTGGCCCAGCTCGCCATCTCTGCCGCCAAGGAGGTCGATGTCAAGGGAGGAAAGAAGGCCATCGTTGTCTTCATCCCTGTGCCCATGATGAAGGCTTTCCACAGGGTTCAGCAGAGGTAAGATTGATTCTCATGTGTTTTTTCTCCCCCATCTATTGTGCAGCTCGACCGGTCCCTGCTTTGTTCGACACTCGCCATAACATCCCATCATATCACTATCGCCTTTTGGACAGTGCCGCCATCCCAAGTCATTTAGAAGAGTCGGATGGGCTAGAGGTCTGGACACGCGAGGGTAGACGGAGAGACTTTTCAGGCTCACCTCCCTTGTATCGCGTGACCGCTCGATGATGCCCCAGTCAGCAACAACGAGGTCAAGATGCTGGTCACTGGAATGAGAAAGGGGAGAGCTTTGTACTTGCGAGGGTAGACGGAGAGACTTTTCAGGCTCACCTCCCTTATATCGTGGGTCGGCTTGATGATCCTAGGAAGGACTTGGGATTGGAGGGAAGGGGTGTTGTTGGAACGGGTTGAACGGTTGCGGATACGAGACAGCCTGCGGAATGGGACGAAAGCTTTGTTGGAATCACCAACTAATCATTCCCTCTCGACCCTTGACACACCGACCATCACAGGCTCACCCGTGAGCTCGAGAAGAAGCTCTCTGACCGACAAGTCGTCTTTGTCGCTCAACGACGTGTCCTCCCCAAGCCCAAGAAGGGAACCGCCGGTACTCAAAAGCGACCCAGGTCTAGGACTTTGACCGTTGTCCACGAGAAGATCTTGGACGACCTCGTCTTCCCCTCTGAGATTGTTGGAAAGAGGACCAGGATTGGTGTTGACGGATCCAAGTTGATCAGGGCGTGAGTTTTTTTTTGCGTTTGCGTGTTTGCAGGACATTGTCCTCATTGTACTTTCTTCCTCAGTTTCCTCGACAACAAGGACGAGAACCTCCTCGAGTACAAGCTCGACACCTTCTCTTCCGTCTACAAGAACCTCACCGGTATGTTTTTTATTGTTTTACTCGTGCTTGTCAAACTTGTACTTACAACATTGAATTTGCAGGCAAGGACGTCGTCTTTTCTTTCCCCGCTGAGCAGCAACTGTAAAGAGGATAGATGAACATCTCATACGACCCGCACACACACATACATCTATATTTCATTGTAGCCCGGGGTGTACACGCATGATGTCGCACGGCACTCTCGGATTGTTGTTGATCTTGATGACATCAATCTGAACCCACCCCCCATGGTTTTTCGTCGTTTCGATTGAGTGGTGTGATGATGTGGTGTGTACATTTTATGTATGCCGGGCGATTCGTACATGAGGTGAAACGAATGTGAATGCGTTGAATGGCAGGGTTGGTCCATGTGGCGGCCCTATGAGGCCTGTGATCATCATTGACCCAGGGTGATTTTTTTGGCTCCTCGATTCATGAGCGTTCCCGAGAGTGTCTTTTGCTGAATCAGACTCGCCCGAGCGGTTCCACGTGCGATGCGTGAAATGCGTGAGTGCGTGTGGATGAACAAAATGACCGCCCATAACGCCTGACGCCTGCTCGAGCGTACGGTGGCTCGACCGGTACCGTCAAGGTGTATCGTCACCAAGCAAGGCCAGGAAACGCACGATCAAGCTTCTGAATACTGTATATATCATAAGAGTACATAAATGTCACAACATGTAAGCGCAGACGTGGGGTTTTTACAAGTCATTGCTCGTCCGAGCGAGCCGAGCGAGGGGGGTTGCACAAGAGGGGGAAAAGAAAAAAAGTGTGGCAAGCGTACAACCAGAGGGGGGGGGGGGTAATCACACAATCCTAAACACTAGTGTAAAACATGTCGGTCGCAAGCTGGGGATAAAAGGAACAAAAAAGGCAAAAGCAAAAAAGTGGGGTGTTTGCATGCTGGTTTGCAGCACGTGGCGGGTTCGAGTGTGGCATACGAGAGAGAGGCGAATGGAGTCAAAAACGGCTACAGCGCCAACGCTTCGTCTGTGGAAAACAAGACGGCTTCTTCACCCTTGCGTTGTCTCGGGTTATCGATCCCCGTGAGCGGAAGCCCGAGCGGTTTCCCACTCGTCTTGACCGCATTCTTGATCCACCCGCCCGTCGTACTGTTGTTGTTCATGTGGCTGTTGTGATGGGGTGACGAGGTGCCATTGGGACGACCGTGGGGTGCTGCCATCGGGGACGGACGCGGTTTGGGTTCTTTGGCCGGGTGGTTCATGGTCGGCATAGGGTGTTGACCCTGAGCCAATAGGATTAATCCAATCTCGCCGTGCAGTCCGGAGTTCATATAGTGGTACTGCAGGAATGTACGACGTTAGTTGCAAGTTGTAACCATAGACACACGCAGACCCACCTTGAGACCATTGGCTTGTCGGTACCGCTTGTTACACCCATCTCCCGCCGCACACGCATACGGTTTAGCGCGCTCTTCCGCTTCCTCTTGTGACAGTCCGGCCCATTCCATGGCATCCCGGACTTCAAAGTTGCATTGTCCCTTGAGCATGTGATATTTGAGTCCGTTGGCTTGCTTGTAGGATTTTTGACAGCCCGGTTGGGGACATCGGAACGGGCGGTGGGTGGAAAAGAGGGATGCTTGAGGGGTCACGTCGGTTGAGACGGTCGCTTGAGCGGGGGCTTTCCATCCTACTGGAGTCGAGTTGGCGGGGACGGGGGAAGCATTGACGTCCGAGGTGGTGGTGGTGGCGGTGGTGGATGGACCAGCAGTAGCAGCAGCAGCGGTGGGGGCTACAGGCGTGGCTGCTTGAGCTACAGGGGAAGGCGTGGTCGAGTTGGTAAACAAGACATTGGGAGCGACCGCGGTGAACCCGGTCGTCGTCTTGGTCGGTTCGGGGGACTGGCGGCGAACATTGAGACCAAACGCGTTTTTGGTATCTCGATGGGTTGTCCCATGGTGGTTGTTGATACCTCCATTGAGCGCTCGTCGGGAAGCGGCCAGATTCGTCGACTTGGGCTTGGTGGAAGACACGGGTTTTGTGGAAGCGGATGATACGACAAAGCTATCAAACGCAGAGATTTCTTCTGACTTTGCAGACGAGGCAGTCGCAGCAGCAGTAGTCGAATTGGACTTGAGAACATCGTCGAGGGCGAGGCGGTTGAGGGCGGTAGCGACGGCTGTACTGGCAGCTTTGCCGCCTACGAGGCCTGGAACGGCGTGTCCTGGTGCGGGAGAGGTTTGAGCGGTACTGGGGCATGTTTCCGAGCCAGACGACGGAGACTCTTCATCGAGCGCTTCCATTTCGACATCCAATTCGTCGACGCCGCCACCATAGGCCCATCGGCTATCAGGGTCCATTTCAAGTTCCTTGGCGTTTATACCAGGCGAGTTGACCACAACAACGTGAGCTTCCTCGTAGTGTTCGAGAAGGTCGTGCAGGTTTCCGAGGTCTTGCCCACAGCACATGAAATCCTTGCAGAAATCGGCTTCCTTTTGCATGATATTACTCTTGACGTGACCCCAATTGGCGCTGCTTCCCGTAAAGCTCTTGCCATTATAACTCATTCCGCCAAAACTCTTGCCAGCGGCGGCGGCGCCAAAACTCTGTCCAGTGTAGCTGCCGAGAACAATGGGCACTCCGAGCGCCGAGGGGGATCGGAATGAGCCGTTTCGTCCGGTAAACGAAAAGGACAAGCTAGGGTCTCCAGTGGACATGAGAAAGGAATCTGAAGGGCTGTCCATTCCATCATCCACATGGCCACTGCTGCTACCGCCCATAAAGCTACCATGAGCGTTTCTAAAACTTCCGAATCCGTGCTTGTCGGTGAAACTGAATCCTCGGCTGCCATTGTGATTGACAAAGCTACCACGTAGGCTCTTCATCATGCCACCTGCTCCGGTGAAACTCATGCCAAATGACATGGGGCTGGCACCGATCGTGTCGAGCGGTTGGTGTGGTGATGTGGGGTATATCGAGGGTCGTACAGGGGATGTCGGTTTTGGTTTGGCGTCTGATTTTGAGCCAGACGCATTGTTTTGTTTGATCGGGAGAGCCGAGGCCGTCATGGTGGGAAGCTCCACTAGGTGATGCAATGGTACTCAGCGGGGGATTCATGTTTTGCTCTTGACAGACAAACTCACGAATGCTTTATGAAATGATCAGTAGTAGTGGCAAGTACCAGCTTGGGGTTGTCGGGTTGATTCAAAGATGTATGTTTTGACCACTTTTTTTTTTTTCCTAGTTGGCGCGGACCTTGTCGATGGTACTGATTACACACAAGAGGTGAGAAAGAGAGGCGAGTTGGTGTGGTTCAAGTAGACGATGGCTGTTGGAGAGACGGAGAATTATTTTGTACAGTACAACACGGGGATTAGCGATTCGTAGAACAAGTGGTCAAAAAGTCGAGGCAATTCGAGGTCTAGTAAATTCGAGGATATATGTTGGATTGACGATTGGATGCTCCACTCTGTTGCTACTAGAGCGGCCGGTCGCAGGCAGTCCAGGGGGAAACGCGCGGAAAAATGAAGCTGACACTTTTCACGACGCAATCGAGTCCCCGCCGCTTTGCCGCCTTGTGACCGCCAACAGCGTTTACCGGCCATGTGATGGCAGTGGCAGTGGAGAGTGAGTGAGAATAGAGTAGAGAGGAGTGGTGACAGGGAGAGGAGAGGCAGTGACAGGGAAAGACGATTCATCCTATTCGATTGACATGACTCACCTCGAGCTGATGGAGCTGATCGCCGTCGAGTCCTTTTTGCTCTTTCGTCCGTACCAGAGCGTAAAAAACCCGAATGACTATTGACCGATTCGTACGTAGCAATCATATCAGTCAATCACCGCTGATAAGTTGGACTCGTAAGGAATAAATCAACAACTCACCGTTTCAAAAAGTCTTGTTGATGTGATGGTATCGTATATCGTACAATTGATGGTACAACACACCCGTAACCCTAGGTGAATGACTAGAGGTCTACTTGTTACCATTGTACAAGGATTCTTTATATCTGCACAACTTGGCCACTTGGGGCAGAGGCAACCTGCAGTGACGATCCTAGTGCCGCCATTCCAGCATTAGTCGAGTACATCGCAGTTGTCGCTACGGAGAAATGATCCAACGTGATATAATCCACCTCAAAATCGCGCCCCGTGTATCACCCACACACGATTTTTGACCCGAAAATCTCTACGGCCTCGATTCATGCATTCATGGCACACAAAGAGCTTGCAGTCAACCATTTTGCCTCGTTTTCTCTACCCATGAATGGTGGACTTGGCGAGAATCTCCTTTTAGCAGCGGGTATACACTAGACTCATTCCCCCATTCTTTGACGACTCGACATTCAACCCGGCGACGATCTCGGGGATAAATGTACCATTGTTGTACTGGCTTTGCCTTGTTATCCACTCGACGGTCCATCATTCTACCAGTGCATGTAACATGATCAACGTACCGCCGGCAGGTCGTGCTTGTACACACGACGATGGAGTTGCGGGCATTCGAGTTGGATAATCAATCGTCTAATGGTTATGCTCATATCATACAAAATCTACATGGGGTCCATCTTTTGCGAAAAACACTCTATCAAACAACAGCTCTATCAATTCACCTAGGCCCATTTCCCGAGCACACTCATGCAAATCATTCCAATGACCATGGCGGTAAGCGCGACCATGACCTTGCCGAGGGGTGCCGTCTTGAGTGACCCCGACGTAAAGTCTGAGGCGAGAAGTTGGAAAGCCGTGTACAACTAGACACTCTTTGTCAGATATCGCGCCACTGTTGTATACAACAAAAAACTCACCAAAATGCCAGCGGAAATACTATTGAGAATGCCAACTGCCAAGAGGGCCGCTCGTCCATTGGCCTCGAAACCCTTGTGAACACCGACACCAATGGCGATTCCAATAGGGGTAATCAACGAAAACGATACACCCATAATCGCAGGTTGCCACCACTTGGCAAACTGAAGCAACGTGATTCGAGCACCCAACGCGAGTCCCTCGAAAAATTGATGAAAGACAATGACAATCAACAACCGGATCCAGCCACTTCCGCCCGTTGCGCCCAAGGTGACACCAATCATGATCGAGTGGAAAATAATGCCCGCTTCCAAGAGAATGACTTGCCATTTCTTATCCCGGTCCGAGGGAATGTGATGAGCGTGACCATGGCCGAGTTCGAGGAACCGGTTCTGATCCGTTACTACACCGTCATGGTTGTTGATTTCCTTTTCTCCTCCAGGTGACGTCACATAGGACGATTCGCCTTCAGACGTTGTATACGTTGAGTGGGAATGGTGGTGGGCCAAATGGCGTGTGGCGAAAAAGTCGAGCAAAAAGGTGACAAATGCACCAGCTAGGGCAATCGCGGCTGCCGTAGCTTCGTATTCTAGGTTCCCAATGCACTTGTTGGCAAACATGATGAAGCCGTGATTCAACAGGTGCTGTGGTCATCATTTTCATTAGTGTGTTGTATACATGACAAGAAAAGTGTGTCGACTCACAATCAGCGCCGTGGAGAGCAAGATCCCGGTTCCAAAGTGTTTGGCAATGAAAAACACTTTACTCATCACCGTCTTGGCCATTGAATTCGGATTGTTGCCTAGTCGCCCACTCAACAGGGGGATCATGACCCCTAGAGCTGATGTAGCCAACAAGATGAAGATGGCCCCTATATGTAACCCTTGATCGTATTCGCCAATCTCGGTGGTATCACATTGCTGCAACTGTTCTTCCGTACAGTCTCCGTGATGGTGGCCGACTGGGGGTATGTCACATGTAAGCTTGTGCATTTGTGAGCGACGAGTGGAGAATATACTCACCATGTATCACACATGTATTCGATCCGGCCGTTTCTGATCCCTCTCCATGGTCGTGGTCGTGTTCTTCACCTTCTTCATGAGCGTGTCCCTCTTCCTCTCCATGTTCATCATCGCAGTGGTAATGATCACCGTCTGTATCGTAGAGTGAAAAAAAAGTCAGGGCTAGTCATGACAAGGAACAGCAAATGCTCTCTCTCGACTCACGCAGTGTGCAGTTTTCACCAGGAGGTGAAGGGACAGCGGCGGGCGCTGATGATGTCGATGATGATGATGATGAAGCCACTTGATTTGATTGAGCATTGGCACTGATAGCCAGAGCAATGACCAGTGAGACGCAAGTCGTCGTGATCTTGGTAGAGACTCTCATTTTGGGTATGCAATGTCGCTCTCGTCTGGGTTCGCAGAGAAGAATGAAATGATGGGAAAAGATTCGAGCGACCGTGTCTTCAAGTATGTGAAGCCAATGCACCAATGACCGGTCAATGAAAACGAATCGAGGTCACATAACCTCTCTCTCTCTGAATGGAATGACAGGATTGAGAAATGACTACCATGGACGACCTGAAAGGAGGATCGCAGTCACGCATTTCGTTTGCTCTTTGGTCGCCAAGCCACGCTTTCCAATCGATTGGTGCTGATAAGTGACGACATGTTCAACTCGATCATTCACAGATGATTCAGCATTCACTACTGTTCACTTGACAAGAAATGATTCGCCAAATGAAAGGTAACAACCCAGCCAGAATCAAGAGAGCTGACTCGCCGACTTGCGAGAGTGAGTACAGTAGTCATTCAAAGCTTTCAGAACGTGATAACCTCGATAGAGGACTTGTCAAGGTCACGGGCGCGCTAAACAAAGGGCTTGGCACGGATCCCAGACTCGGACTCTGGGACTCGGGATACCTTTAAAATCTGTTTAATACCTTTTAAATCTGTGAAATCTCCGCTTAATTCGCTTAAATGGGCTATAGCAGGCCTCGGAACCGGCGGCGGCGGTCACATTGGTAGCGAAAGTTGACATGCAGGCACCACGCACCACCACCGCATAATACACCAAACTTTGCTCTTTCCAGCACCGAGAGAGAGAGAGACGTATAAACGAGAAACCTCGTTTGAAAGACGCAGTCATTCACAATACCACCATCGTTTGGTGGATGTGTCGTTGATTATTCACTTGCATCATTTGCATGCTCCATCTTGCGTCACTTGATAGCTTGACAGCTTGATTGCTTGATTGCTTTCGGTGCAATTGTTGGTCGCACTCGCCATGCCTCGCGATCATGGAGCGACTTTGCTACGACGAGTCGCCATGGTCACCCTGTTGACCGCTGCTACCGCTCGTGCAGCAGCCAAGGATGAATGGACAATACGACCTTTGGACAGGCGAGATGCTTCATGGGCCGATATCAACCCCAACGTCGTCATTATTCGAAGAGGAGATCAATATGATTGCTCCAAAGGCGACTTGGGTCATTATGACAAGGGCCTCCATATCGCAGCCATCTTTATCGTGCTCGCCACTTCGGCGATCGGAGTGGCCGTACCCATCATCAGTGCAAGACGAAGTAGAAAGAATCAAGCATCAGGGACGGAAGAGCAACAACAACAACAACATGTGGATGCACAGACAGGCAAAGGTCGAGGTTTCCTGGGAAATGTCTTTTTCATTGCCAAACATTTCGGATCAGGCGTGATTTTTGCTACAGCATTTGTGGTGAGTCGGGCACCTTGTGATGCTCTTACAGTCGACCCATTGATGTTTTCATTTGGCTTCTCTCAGCACCTCTTGCATGAAGGATTCACTGCGTTTGCCAACCCATGCATTGGCCACTTGGCGTTTGACGCCACTTCATCTGCTCTCGCTCTCGCCGGAGCATTCGTCACGTTTCTCCTCGACTTTTCCGGTTCTCGCTTCCTGGCCTCTCAACAAACCTATCAATCCAAAGGCAAGGAGGCTGATGAAGGAGAAAAAGACGACACGGCCGCTGCTGCCAATACGGCCGACCTTGGATCATCATCATCACTACCACCGACACCGACACCCCAAACATTGGGTCTGACCATGACACGCTCAAATCACCACCCCACACGTTCGTTTTTCGATTTCGCGCAGGGGCATGATCACCATCATCATTTATCCTCGGAAGCAGGTCAAGATGAAAAGTGGCAGGTGTTTTTGCTCGAAGCCGGCATCATCTTTCACTCCATCATGATTGGCGTGACGTTGGGTGCGACGGGAGGAGATGGCTGGAAGAGACTGTTGATTGTCATTGTTTTTCATCAGTTTTTCGAAGGTCTTGCGTGAGTTGCATCGAGTTAATCGTTTTGGTGTATCCATGTCGAGAGCTGATGGGTTGTAAAAACGACACAGTCTGGGAGCTCGAGTTGGCTTGCTGAGTTTTGCCAGTTGGTGGAGACCTTGTCTGATGGGTCTGGCTTTTTCAGTATGTTCCATTCGACCATTGACCAACGTGTCTGGCCACTGAAAACTCGGCCATTCCTCCGTAACAGCTCATTACCCCTATCGGAATCGCCATCGGAGTCGGCGTACACGGAGGGTTTGCAGAAAATGGAAAAGCAGCGCTCCTATCCGTCGGCGTACTGAATAGTTTTTCCGCTGGTATCCTCGTACGTCGCTTTTCACGCTACTCGTCTCTCAAAGAAACACGCTCATTCGGTTTTCATACAGCTCTATCCAACGTTTCAAATGCTGACGGCCGATTATATCACGGGACCACTCCGGGACGCTCCGTTTTCAAGAGTCGCCATCTCCTTGACGTCCATGGTAGCAGGCATGATTTGCATGAGTGTGCTCGGCAAGTGAGTTGTCCTTGCATTCGAAACGTCGTTGTTCATGTATTCGAGTGCTCAACTGATGTACTTTTCGTTGTGATGGCAGGTGGGCATGAGGTTCATTAGCATCGACAGGTTATCAATGTATCAACACCAACCGTTTTGTTCACGACGGCGCATTCGTCTTGTTCATCCAGTGTATCCACCAACGACCCATCCTCGACAGTTTTTTCTTTGCATAAATACATCATGTCCCATTCGGATTCATCGACTCATCTGACACGAACGGTCCCAATGGTTGCACTGTTGAAAATGTTTCAAACATCCTCTATGTAAAACGAGTGGCAGTGATTATGCGTGCGCTTCAGCGAGGCTCCGCCCACGCGCTTGCGGGAACGAGACGCCATATATAAAGTCACACGTCGTTTGCATTTCTCTCCTTTATTCAAAAGAGTGGCAGAGAACGGCAGACACGGTCGCAACCCGTCACATTTGCACAGTGAGTACTCCGAGTCTTTTCATTCCCTCGAGCACTGTTGGTGTTCTTTCCACTCCCCACTCTCTTTCTACCTACCACACACACACGATTTTCGAATGATGTGACTATGCTGTGCACCAGTCTCGACTCAATCTGAAGACGACATAAACGCTTCGTCCGACAAGGTTATTTACGCTTCCTTGCGAGAACGACCACTGACTCGAAAAAAATACTACGACCCTAGTGTGTATTCCCTTTTTTTGGGGGAACATGCGATATCTTTTTGCCATGGGCTTTTACTTTTTGTTTTGGGTGAATGCATGCTGATGAGTGATTTCTTGTCTGGTTAGGTTTGACAAACGAGTCTATGCATTGCGGTGTGGCCTAGTGGTAGTGTTGTAGCTGTAGTTGATGTTTATAAACATGTTCAATATGGACTTTACATACATGCAGTGGCTCAGTGACAGTCAAAGATGATGAATCTGAATCCGCTCTCAAAAGTTCAAAACGAGCAGAGCAGACAAGCGTTTGCACTGAATCGTAAAAACTCGTACCCATCCACTGCTTGCCCGACCACTCGATTCCCACCAGAAATTCTCTACCATGGCTACACCTCAACTGACTGCCGTGGCTGCGACAAGTGTTAAGCGAAAAGAACGAGCCGAGGAGAGCGATGATGAAGGCAGCGATGTGGTAAGCGGACAATAGAAAGAGTTTACGAGATCAAGACATGTGGTTGACAAAAACGAGTACATGGTGTGACAGAGCATGGTCAATGTCGATTTTGACTTTTACGATACCAATCCCGAGGTCGACGAGTGCGTATTTCAGTCTTTCCATGTCTATATACAGCGTGTGGAAAAGCTCCCAAAAAAAATTGACACTTGATATCATGTGTTGTGCAGCATCGCTCTCAAACGTCTCTTGCGCCAACTCTTCACCTCGGACTCTGACCTATTCGACATTCACGCCTTGGCTCAACACATTCTCAAAGATGCCGCTCAGATGGGGATAGGATCGACTGTCAAGGTGGATGGTACCGAGAGCGATCCGTATGCGTACCTGAGTCTGGTTGACTTGTCCAATGCTCAAGTGAGTCTTTTTTTTTCGCCCTCTCGTCGACTTGCGCTCACACGCTCACCCACCTTGGTTATTTCTTTCCGGGTGCCAAAAAAGTCAAAACCGGCTTTGAAACCTCTGGTGGAATACTTGATTTCACGGCTACCGTCATCCTCCCCGTTCAAGGACTTGCTGAGTGGTACATTAACCAACACCTCGACGAACCGGCTAGCGTTGGTCGTCTCGGAGCGATTGGTGAATATGCCCGTCCAAATCATGCCACCATTGTGGAAGATGACGATTGATGAGGTCGAAAAGGCTCAAAAGGAAGTGAGTCTTGTCCAGTGTCATGCTGGCGAAGTTTCCAGCGCTCACGTTTATAATCTTTTGCAGGGCACACCGGGTATGGACTTTACGCACTACCTACTCGTGTCAAGAGTTTACAAGATGGAGATTGGCGATGAGGACATGGACTCTGCCATGTCAGGCAACGCCGCTATTCAACCGGCTTCCAAAAAGTCCAAACGACCAGACCATGGGGATGGTGCCAAAGACTCGGCTGCGGGAGGACTGTACCATTACCATCCCGAAGAGGAGTTTTTGGAGAGGGTGAGTCTTTCTCCTCTACTGTGCAGATGTATCACTCGTTTACTCAAGTCTTTCTTTTTCGATATTTTTACAGGCGGCTCTCTACTCGCATACGTTCCCGTTCAAGACGTCCCAAGCTCGGAATGAAGAATCATTTGGTGTGGAGCAAAAGGGACGGGTATCGATATACGAGGCTTCCAAGATGCAAGATGCGATCAAGTTGATGGAGGGTGCTTGTACATGATATTGATTCTCCTCTATATACATGATGACCTCGTTCCTGCCTTGAATCTGTTGACTCTATTAAATGTCGAGACTTGAGATACATAGGGAGTTGCTCCGAGTATGACGTCAGCGAGATTCGCAAGCCTCTGGATCGAGCACCGCATTCCCCCATTCATTCGCCTCCTTTACTCTTGTATAGTATACCTCTACCAACTGTTCACACAC
This sequence comes from Filobasidium uniguttulatum, assembly GCA_039545395.1. Taxonomy (NCBI): domain Eukaryota; kingdom Fungi; phylum Basidiomycota; class Tremellomycetes; order Filobasidiales; family Filobasidiaceae; genus Filobasidium; species Filobasidium uniguttulatum. The sequence goes on along the minus strand of BCJK01000003.1, from coordinate 193,070 downwards.
ACACACATATACACACACACACACACATCACCATGTCTTCTGGAAATAACGAACAAAGTGAGTTCTTGCATGACAATGACCGACGCGTTTTGCTCCGCATGCTCATCCTCTGACCCCCCATGTTTGTTCACGACTGTACCCCCACCCCCCAGCCTTCACGACCCAGCCTCACCCGGCCAAGGACAACAACCCTACCCCAGGAGGCGGCGGCGGCGCTGGGTTCACAGGCGGTAGCGGAAACAACACTAGTGGTGACGCTCTCAACCCGATGAACGCGAGTAACGCTCATCCGATGGCTCAACCGGGACCCCGGATTCTTGATCAGTCGACGGCTCAAGGGTTGGAGAAGCCCAAGACGAGGGAAGAGGTGGGTCTCTCACTCTTTTTTTTGATCACTCTTTGAATGGCATTTCATGACCAAAACGGGAGAGCTGATTGCTTGGGGGATTCTTGACTACACATAGCTCAAGGAGGCTGCCAAGTCACTCAACGCTTGATGCTCGAACCCGGCCGCCTGAACTTAGCGTCACAATCGCTTTATCTCTTTATGTATCCAAGAATGGATCAAGTCTCTTTATAGGTTGTAGATATCTTACCATGTGACAAGTGTACTCTCGATCAATTGACAAGTACGAATGCTACAAGTTTGAGTGACTTGGTATCACCGAGCAACCGCGATGGAGAGACATGCCGGAAACCAATGGATATAGTAGTGTACATATATGGCGCTCCAACAAGTGAGACCGTAGACACATGTCTCGTATATCTGTACAAGCCCTTGCACCTGGCATCTTCTTACACGAGCGCAGCTGAAATAATGAACCTAGAATGTAACCAAGCATCAGCACGAGGCGACAGGAACAAAGAACAAAAAAAAAGACACCCACCCCTTGTCTTCTACCACATTTCTCGTCCTCGAGACCACCGTGTATCCCAATACCCACTCGACATTGACTCCAAGCTTATCCCGCGTCCCGCCCTCGACTCTCGGGTTGATCACGGCGAGTTTGCCCAACGAGCTTCCCTCTGGGACGAGTTCGGGAGGCATGTGATCGACAAACTCTTGCAGGGTATTGTGCAGATGAACCGACGGCAACGGGTCACTCCCCTCGCCTGACCCCCCGGCCCATAATTCGATCCCCTTTTCTCGAGCATACGTTTGGAGATCGGGGCTTAGGCGTTGGCAGTCGGGTGTGTTGATGCTATTGACGGCGGGGGGTCTGACGTTGTGGGCCGCCCGTGGAGTGGTGTCGGCTGCTGCTGCTGCGGTCTCGCCATGGTCGCCGTTATCGGTGGGAAGGCGCAAAGTTGACCGGGGAGGTGTCTTGATGTACGAATCCAAAAGATCTTTATCGCCTTGGTTGACAGCCTTGTGAGGACCTCGACGCTGAGCCTCGCCGTTGGATGACATGGAAGCCATGGTGTACGGAGCATCCGCGTGGGGTGATCCATCGATTTCTTGTTCGGGGACGGCCTCGGAGGGTAACGAGTTGAAGCTGGGGATCGCGTTCGCCGTCAGAGTATCACACGATTCTGAAATCATCTTGAGTACGGGGAGAGGTAGGGACAAGACGCCGAGTTGGCTGGCTTGCGGGACGAGTTGTGGGAGTGACTGTGGGACACACAGAAAGAAAAAAGTTTGTTCCCGATGAGTATGGGCGCAACGACACTCGAGGGGTCGACCCACTCACCTGCCAAAGTTCGACCAAGTCTCGCTTTTCTTCAGCACTCATATTCTCCCCATTAGCCTTTCGTTCCTTTTCGGCAGCCATCCGACTCGCCAGCTTTTCACTCCCACACCCAAACTTTCTTGCGTTTCCATTTCCACCACCACCACCACCACTACCACCACGCTCCGAACAATCCTTTTCACCGTCACCCACATACTCGATTCCCTTCCAACCCAACAAAAACGTATCGATATGCTTGGCCGCTCTTCCGTTCCACCTCTTATCCCTCGCCTTGTAGTGCACAAAATTTCGCAACGCTCGCTTGACCTGTGCGCGTTGTTGAGTGACGGATTGGTCGAGCGGGGTCACGAGCCACATTTTGACTGTGATTTCGGCATCTTCAAAGCTCGCCTCCCCGCCCTGTGAGGCTTGGGTGATGGGTCCCGGGTTGGGGATGACGCCATTGACATCATCAATCCTCGAACTCGGGTCGGGGATCATGAGGACGCCATCGGGGTTGAGCTTGTAGCTCGGAGGAACTCGATCAAGCGCCGAGTGGAGGGACGCATGGATGAATGAGGGGATTGGAAGTTTCGGGTGTTCAGGGTGGGGGTATCGCGGCTTGAGTGGGGTTTGTGATGTGGTGAACAAAAGGAGAGACGTGGGGGCTTTGGCTGCAGTGTGATACATTAAGCAATCAGGGATGGTGACTAAATGGTGAATGTATTACGTGGTCGCTTACTATTAGTGTGAGTCGTTGTAGTGCTTTCTGTTGATGGTTTGACCTTGGTATCTTGTGGGTATTGCGTCTCACTCGGTGTTTTGGCGTCCGACTTGGAATGACTCGATGGTGTCGAAGATTTCGAGTCCTTGTTGGATGTCCAAGATGAGTGGCTGTCCGTCGTAGCACCTTGCTCATCTTCACCCTCCTTGGGCTGAGCGACAAAGGCCTCACCCATAGTTTTCAATGCGACCGATCTTAGGTACCTTTTCTTATCCGGAACAGAGGGGTCATTCAAGACCTTGTCACACGTTTCCCTAATCACACTCTCGACTTCCAACTTGGCGCCCTTCCAGAGCGTTCGCATACCTTGTTCTGCGGCCTGTTCCTCGAGTTTCTTGATCGCTTCGGGTGATAGGCCGGATTGTTCGGCTTGTTGAAGCTTGTCAAAGACTCCCTTGAGTTCAACAGCAGCTCGAAGGGTGGACACGGTATCTCCAATCAGTGTGAAATTCTGTTTGGCACTATGGAACCATCCAAATGGCGCAAACGAGGATGAGGCTTGGAATTGCTCGGCTTTCGAGACATAGGTTCTTCCGATGGACTGTAAAAGCTCCCACCCATAACTCTCTTTGACCAATTCTTGGGCTTCCAAACGACATATTTCTTTAAATGATTGCATTACTGCTTGGTCCGATTCGGATTTGGCACCCTCGGCAAAGATGGAGACCTTGTTGATCAAATTCGAGCTGAGCTTTTCCACCCGAGCCGTTCGTGCTTGTTCCTTTTTCTCGGCCAAAGCTTCCTGACGAGCCTTTTTGCGAGCGATTTCTTCAGGTGTAAAGATGGGTTTACCCTTGGCGTCGACTGCACGAGGACCATTGGCAGCAAGTTGTTCCGCTTCCTCTTGTTCGAGCTCCATGGCATCCTTCATGTCCTTGCCGATACTCATCTCCCCTACGAGGTCTCTAAATCGTTCACCTCCAAACATCATTCCGAGCACGATATCGGGGTCTTGGAACCCGCCGGCAGGCTCGACCCCGCCTCCCGCTCGCTGACCATTGACATTGTAAATGTGTCGGAGTCTGGGGTCTGAGAGGACTTGATAGGCGATACTGAGCTCCTTGAACCGATCATCAGCTTCTGGATCTCCTCGGTTCTTGTCTGGATGAAGCTTGATGGCCATTTTTCGGTACGCCTTTTTGATTTCATCAGAGGTTGCTTGGGGACCGACGCCCAGAACGTCATAATAGGTCATTTCTTTCGGGTTCTCATCCGTCCCTGGTCGTCCTCCCGTCGAGAGACTACCGTCGGCATGACTGTTTTTGCTGTTGCCGCCGGAATACCTCTGTCCATTAGCTGTTGGTTTCCAAACAAACACATCCTTGCACCTTGCACAACGGACTTGGAGGTTGCCTTGATACGAATGAGGCCGGTCGAAATCGAGATCAGCCGAGCACTTGGGACACACGGCTGGTTCACCCCGTAGCCTGGACTCTACTGTGGTGAGCTTTGGCATCCTGTGTGTGCGTGTATGTGTTCGTGTGTGGTGCTGCTGCCACCACCTTGTCATTGACAAGAAACGAATACTCTTTTGGGTCATAACGGTGAACGCGTGTGGCGTGCTTGCTTAGCAATGTCGAAATCGACTCGAGCGTGTGGTAGCGTAGCAGTAATACGTATAGCGAAATTGCCAGATGGCTACTATGGTACCTCACACAACGGGGCCGAGTCTATCAAAACCGAGTCAACATGATGGAGATGACGGTAATGGTTCGTCTACATCTCATCGGGACATTCTCTACATCACAGCATGACATGTTTGACATGACGGCGTTCACGCCCACTTGTTCTCTTGCTGCATCGTGACTAGACAACTCTCAATGACGCCCACCGCATGATCGCATTCCTCCCGAGTAACCGTCAAACTGGGAACCAGCCTGACCGCATCCGATCCTGCGGTGAGAAGTAGGACACCCCTCATTCGAGCCCGTTTGACGAGCTCACCGGGAGCTTGAGGATGGGCGAATGGGATACCGAGCATTAAACCTCTGCCTCGGATCGGACTGAGAATGAGCGAGGGAAAGAGGTCGGGGAGTCGGGATAATAGGGACGAGAGGTGGGACGAGGTGGATTCGAGCGTGGAGAGGAATGAGGGCGAGGATATCCGGGAAATGACGTGGTGACCGATCCGAGTGGCCAGAGGTTGGCCACCAAATGTGGTTCCGTGCATGCCTGTCATCGATATGTACATGTGTCGGTCTCGTGAGAAGAACATGCCGTGTTCGAGGCTGTCAAGAGGACGGACTCACCGATTTGGACCTTGTGTGCTACCTCGTCTCGAACCATGATGGCACCAATGGGGAAACCATTCGCCAGAGGTTTGGCCATGGTGACGATATCCGGCCTGAAAGTCAAGGTTTGAGCGGATGATCAAACGCTGAACGTGTGTGTTTGGCAACATTCCACTCACTGCGCCTCGATGGGGAAATCACTGTGTGCCCACATTCTGCCCGTCCTAAACAATCCGCACTGATGATTCCCTCGGCCATGCAAATTAGCGACAGCATGTAAAAACCACTTGTATGAACGGGGATAGCCTCACCTGAATCTCATCGTACATCAACACAGCCCCTACCTGCCTCGCCCGATTGGCCAAAGCGACAAACCAATCCCGCTGACCCTCATTCAACCCACCCTCACCTTGAATAGGTTCAATAATGACTCCACAAGTAGACTCATCAACCAATGAATCCAAAGCGGCATAATCGTTGAGCTGTCCTACCCTGACATTGGGAATCAAGGGCGCAAACGGTGCTTGGTACTTGGGGTTTGGGGTTACCGATAGAGCTCCCATTGATCGACCATGGAATCCATTCTGAAAACAGACAATGGTCGACTTTTCTGGCAAGTCTGGTTTACCTGTCATTTCAGGATCCACAGCTAGTTTGCCTGAAAGCCTAGCAAACTTCAAGGCTCCCTCATTGGCTTCCGTTCCCGAGTTGGAAAAGAACACTTTGGCCCCTTGACCCCGAGCGCTGTCCTTGAGCAACCCCAATCCACCATGCGTCCGGGTCTGCTCGACCAAGAGCTTGGCCAACTCTCCAGCCCATTCGTTCCAACACACATTGGACGAATGAGATAATTGACCCGCTTGTTCGCTCATGAGTTGAGCAATCTCTGCATCCCCGTGTCCGAGCGCATTCACGGCAATGCCTCCTGTGAAATCGAGGTACTCGACGGGTGGAGCCGATGTGGATGACGTCGAGCCATGGGTCGGGGACGTGGCGTAGAGTTTACATCCTTGGCCTTTTGTGAACAATAACGGTGGTCGAGCATAAGTGTTGAGGAGGTATTGTGAGTGATCCTTGATCATGGCTTCTGTCTCAGGAGGACATGTATCCGGATGCGTTTCGTTGAGAAACGAGACATTGGGCTGGAAATGGGGTTTGAATGGTAAGAGAGAGAGAGAGAGAGAGAAATGTGTACAAAAGAATAGTGACTTGTGAGTTCAAACTCACCTTGAGACTTGATGCCGCAGCATAGCCCCTCAGAGTAACCACCCGCGGTCGACCCCAGTTGTATACATGTCGACCAACACTAGACCTAGCCACTGATTTGGCAAACATGGTGATGATTGTTCAATGCGAGATGCAGTCGTACAGAACAACTTGTTGATTCTATCCTACCATTCTGTCATTTACTCACTTCTCGGCCGAGTTGCCTCCACTTAAGAGTTGACTCGGTCTCGGGGAGTTTCGGGGTATCTTTCGGTGAATTTTAACTTTGGTAGAAACTTGAAAGAGTTGACTCGGCTCCTCATGCATCATGTCACTCTGTATCATGCATATCATGAACAGGATCATATCACCAGGCGGAATGTTTAAAGTATCGTCTCTCGGATGTCTTACTTCGCGCTATACTCATTGTCCATCGAATGAAAGAGACGCTCATATCAATACAGTAATAGATCCTCGTTTCAGGTCATACCTTTTTCAACAAGTATAGCCATTGACAAGTCATATTCCAAATAGCAAAATGATCCAACAAGGTTGATTAGGCTTGGCACGGGGGAGAATGACGAGAGTTTGTGTCATTACTTGCGGACAAGGTGTCGTTGGTCCTCAATTCAGGTCTCCAAGAGGTCATTGTTTGTTTCATGATGGCATTCGAGGGTTTCCACAATCGTCTAATACCTGGTCACTTGCAGTCCCAGCAACTTATAAATATCACGTAGAAATGATGGATTCATATCTTTTCGTTGACCAAACAAATCACCCACAAAAGAAAGCCAGACTAGGTTTCACACACCAACAATATGAAGTTGTTCTCCAAGCGCACCGCACTCTTGTCCCTCTTTTGTTGCGTCATGTGGATAGGCGTCAATGCTCAAGATACGGCAGCTCAGACGACTGGCGTAGCTTCTGCGATCCCTTCACCCACCGGCAAGAATTGCCATTTACGTAGGTTTCTTTGAGTACGACCTTGCTCGGACGAATGACCTGACAATTCTTGTCTTGTACTTCGCAGATGGGGACCATTACCATTGTGATGATGAAGAGCACGAAAGTTCAGCTACTTTGGAGGCCGCATCTGCTATTCCCTCACCGACGGGAAAGAATTGCACCTTGCGTGAGTTTGCTCCTGGATTTCCGTCTTTTGTGAAAAATCTCTCCTGATCAGCCAACTTCATCGGATGAAATTTGCCAGACGACGACCATTATCACTGTGACGAAGAGACCTCTTCTACAGCAGAAGCTGCTGCTGCGGTGCCTTCTCCCACTGGCAAGAACTGCACTCTACGTAAGTTGGTGGTCGCGTGCCTTGTTGCAAGATAACACACCAGGTCTGCCAGTTAACCGCCCAATTTTGTTTCCAGACGGAGATCACTATCACTGTGATGAACAGGACTCTTCAGAGACAGCTCAGGCTGCATCGGCCGTGCCTTCGCCCACTGGCAAAAACTGTGTATTGCGTATGTCGTCTGTCGAACCTGACTGCCATGTTTGCTCCCGCATCTGACTTGCTCGTGTTTCTTTCCCTCTGTGTAGATGTGGACCATTATCATTGCGACGAAGAGAGCACTGCAGCTGGATCGTCCACTGAATCACCCAATGCTCAAGCTACTACGGCTGGGAACGTTCAGGATGGCGATGAGAATGCGGCCAGTCCGGTCATTGCCCTTGGAGGTAAGCGATCCCTGTCTCGACTGGATGATAATCTTGACTCTTGGAAGCTAATGTCATGCTGTTGCTCATAGTCGAGTACCTGGCTCTTGTTGCACTCGTCAGTTTGGGGGCTCTTACGGCTTCCTGATCAACTGTTGCCCTGGCATGCTACAGTAGCTTGTTTGATACAGTTTGGGTTTCTCTAGAATTTTGTCAAGTCTTTGGTATCAACAGTAATGTAATCACCTATGAACTACGAGTACGGATACTTTGCCACTGTAAACCAAGGCGGCAAGGCGACGCGCATTCATGACCTGCCCAGTTAAGCTGGCGTTTAAAGACTTAAGGAATGTTTTGAATGCGGCGAGTTTGTGTGTGAATTCCACACTCGGAGCGAGGCGACGGCGACCCTAAGGAGCAGCCCAGAGCCCACAGGACGGTTTCCTTGCAGGTAGGTGTGTCTATGCCATGCCTCTACAGCCACCAGGTGGGACACTTGGAAACCACTCGCTACAACCCATCAAACTCAAGCTCAAGTTCAATCAGTCCCATTCTGCAAGTTCACAAGACGACACGGGAAAAGCAGCACTTTATCCGTCTGGCGAGGACTTGGTTAGCAATGGACGACCGAAGCAGCAGGGAGCTTCTTTGACTGGACATAGTGGCGATAAAGCAAAGACCTCTGCTGCAGGCACGCTAGGCAAGTCGGCGGTGGATGTCGAGGATAGTCAACGATCATCTCACCACCACCACCACCAAGGCTCAAAAGCAGCAGGAGGCGGCGCAGGTATCAAACTCAAGCTCAATTTGGGTAAACGGCCAATCGATGCCCTCCACGATGAAGACCCCGAGACAGCAGCTCCTCACAGTACGCCCAAAATCAAGCTGAGTTTAAACAAGACGGCTTTGGAAAAGGGTACCAAGGCTATACCTTTGAGCAGTCAAGGCAATTCAACATCCAAGCCAGTCTCGGTCAACGGCAAAGCTGCCAATCCCTCGTCCGAGCCTTTGGCGAGTCAACCCATTCCTATTATTCCTGGTACGCCTGGTACCCCCACGCCAAAAGCCAAAAATCGTGCATCCAAAACGCCTAGCGCAAGTACTCGCAAGGTCAAGACGGGCACGGAACCAAAGGTCAAGAGCAAGTTGAGAGAACAAGTGTTGATTTCACAGGGCGGCCCTCTAGATGAGCCCAAACCAAGCCCTCCCGCTCAACCAGAGCCTTGTGTCACTCCGGTTCGTGGTGTAGAACCAAGTACTCCGGCGTCCGACAAGATCCCTGCAAAAGTTGGCCCAGTCAGTCGTCGCGAGGAAAAGCCAGAACTCGAACCAGAGACATCCGACGATCCCATCGCTCTACATGGGCCCGCTCAGCCGGATGGAGCCATTGTCGTTCCCGGGTTCCAAGATGATGAGTCAGATATGGACGGTGAAGACCATGATGGGGATGAAACAATGGATACGCCTCATACCCCAGGAGGTTCACCGCCATCCACTCTGTTTGATGCTGGTTCCCCCTTTACCGAATCAATGTCCATGACACCAGGCCCATCGAATTCCTCAAACAATGGTCGTAAAAACAAGGGTTCAAACAGGAACAAGAAACCGTTTGCTTTTCGTAAAAAGCCCCTATCAGAACTGTGCCTCACGATCATTGCAAACGTTCGACGAAAGGATGCATACGGCCTGTTTTTTGATCCTGTTAATTTGACAGAGTACCCCAACTACCTTGAAGTGATTGGTGGAGAACAAAATGCAATGGATTTGAGTACCATGGAGGCCAAGGTCAATGGCGGCGAGTACAAGAGTATGGATGAATTTGAGGTGGGTTGCCCATCAAATCGTTTGTTCTGGCGGCCATGACTGACCATTGCTTGTCAAACATAAATTTTGACAGGCCGACATGAACAAAATGTTCCAAGCGGCTCGGACATTTAGCCCAGACGACAATCTCGTGCATCGAGAATCCGCCAAGGTCTCCCAAGCCGCCGACAGACTGCTCGCGCGATTCCGAAAACTCGTCCGGACTCCTTCACCCAGTCCAGAACCCACCTCGAGCGTTGAGACACCGGGTGGGGGTTACGAGAGGTCACTCAGCCGTGCCTTGGGAGGAGGAATGAGGAGCGCTAGTCCAATGACGGCTGTCAATGCAAATGGACTCGTGATGGGACTCAATGGCCACCTCGTCCGTCCCGAATTTGCAGCGTTACAGCCACGGCAAATCGTCCCTGAAGGCATGCTAGACTACCCACCGTGCAGCACGGTGGCGAAATGCGTCGGGTGGTACCTTACGGGAGGCAAACGGCAGCGTACGAAAAAGGAACAGCGGGCAAAAGAGCGGTGGGATGGTACATGGCGAGAATTCAACCCGGCAGGGGATCGAAACATGAGAGAGGCCGATAATATACTCGACGTCTTAAAGGACGGGTTCACGTTCAACACTAGTGGTCAAAAGTTGACCATACCAGAGGCTGTCGACTGGGACGACGAGTCCATGAATGTCAAGGAACCATGGCAGCCTACTCCCACATTGACGGGATTACCAGTGGATGAAGTCGTTCCTGTCATTCCGACTCGACAAGTCAACCATTTAGACTATGGGCGCTTTCAACATTTGCCTTTACTCTATGGGCTTCCCGAATTCGCGAAATCCGACTCTGACAAGTTATTGAGAGAGATTCGGACAGATCTCGATGGTGCGTGGAAAGATCATGACGGCGACGACGTTACAGGTCGTGAAAGACCGAGCAAAATGATCAAGGACTTGTGTCTCGGGGAGGATATGGCCGCAGAAGCGTATCTGCAAAGTGTGAATGCGTTTGTCAGTGGGGCTACACAGTCGGTGCGGCGAGAGGATAGGATCGGGCGAGGGTCCAAGCGGAAACGAACTGCTGAGGTCGAGGAACAAGAGGTCGACCGGATGAACAAGGTTAAGATGGAAGATGACGAGACACTACCCTCAAATGAGCCAAACACAAGTCAAAATCGGCCTGCTGCAGCCCGTCTGGCAGAGTATGAGCGGTACGACTCTGCACGATTTGATCTTGGAATGTCTTTGGAGGACTACGTCAAGACGAAATGGAGAGGCGGTTGGCTTGATGCAGGGATGAGAGGTACGGTGAGAAGAGTCCAAGAGGCGTACGTCGAGATTCAAGCCCAAGCACATCGGGATGAACCGGCTTGTCCACCAGAGAAAAAGGCTGCCAATCTGACGCAAGACATGGAAACCAAACAAGACATTGAATTTTGTGCAACTCCGGCCGTTGTCGACTCTGACGACTCGTCGGATTTCCATGACCTCGAACGCAGCTTGTTTAGACAAGTCGTCAGCTCATCGATCAAAAGTGTTCCTATTCTCTCGGACCTCGAAACGTACGCTGCCCGGCGGACCGGTCTCGATTTGGCATGTCTATTGCACACGGCGACGGATTTCTCGCTCGGTGGATCGAGTACGGGCCCCCCACCGTCTGGACCCGGTCGAGCGGCATGGTACCAGACGTCACTGCATCTTGCCGGGCAGGAGTTGGTGGCGGCGGCCAAGCGGCGGGAAAACATGACGAGAGAGCAGCTGGAGAGTGAAGAGGAACAAGAACAGATGAAGCGACTGCGGTTAAACTTGGTGAGTCTTGGATATTCGACGGTGGATTGATCCGCCATCACTGAGACCATTTTGGGTTTACGTTGCAACGCAGCTGTCTTTGGCCAAGAATGTGCCCGTGTACGAGTTGCGGCCCATGACTCTGACCGAAGTTGAAAAGCTACCCGTCGCCGTCCGGGGATTGATCAAGGTGGTCAGTCAACCGCCACCACAGCCACCACAGCCTCAACAACCTCAACAGGAGCATCGAACAGGCTAGACATGATGATGGTTTGATCTTGTAAAATTTATACAATTGCATGGTACCATTGCATAATGTACACCAGAATTTCGGGTTGCGACGAGATTTGCGGATACCATTCTGACACTAGTTGACTAGAGCTTGGACAAGGCGTCCTCAGCAGCCAGAGGACCTAGTCAAGAGATCTCGACAATCTGGTCAATGCCGGGGTAATCGGGGAGGTTCATCTTGTACTTTAGCTGGACGGATCTATCAATCATATCAACTTTTGTTAGCGAGTCCGGCCCAACGAATAGCGATTGACTGAACAAGAGCGAATCCTCACCGAGGGACGAACCGGCCTCCGAGCCAATGCCTCCCCTTGTACGCTTGTGTTCCTCGTTTAGGCGCCGTCAAGCTCAACAAGGCAGCCGGTTCAAACGTCTCGACCTTGTTGCCCTCGGTATCCTCCAACGCTTGTCTGCCTCCATCAACGTCCCATCCAGAGGGTATATCGATGCTGATAATGGGAAGTGAGTGGGTGGCGAGGTGATTGAGGATCTTGTGGTATGGTGGCCGGACCGGTGGATGGAATGAGAACCCTAGTGGGATCCAGTGAACGAGGAGCGAGGTCAGTCAAAAGAGAGCAGACACTTGTGAGACAAGGCCTACCGAAAATCGTGTCCATGACGACTTGACTAGATTCGTATGTTTGATCAAATTGTTCAAATGTGGTGATGACGGGAATGTCCATGTTGGTGCATTGTTTGGTGAGTCGAGTGTAGACTTGTTTTTTGGGTTCCTTTTGTGTGTGTGTGTGTGTTAAGATCAGTCAGGAACGAAGAGGATGTCAACGAAGCTCAATTACTCGGTACTTACTGACACTTGATAAATGGTGGGAGAGTAGCCAAACATTTCTGGTGGTAATAAGTGTGAGGATTGAATATATCACGACGACGACGCCTTGGGTCAACAGACGTACTCAAATGACGAGCCGCCACGAGTCCATCACCACCTTGGTTACCCGGTCCTGTAATGACCAAGACTTGATTGTGTGTATCAAGAGGAAACGACTTGGCGAGGCCTTGGGCACAGGCTAGCCCTGCCAACTCCATCAACTGATAGAGTCACGAGATGGGTGGGTGAGCAAAAGGATCGAGTGTGGAGAGTAAAAGAGAATACGAGCGTACTTGGTCAAGTGTGTAAGCTCCTTCATCTGACATGAGCTCTTGATCAATCTGGAAGTCCAATGCATTTAGCTGATCCATTCCATCTTTACCTAGACTGCCTCCTCACCTGTGCGGCCTCCTTTGCGCTGAGATAATTTATACCAGATGGCATAGCGTTTTTGGTGTGGTGCGTGGCGTAGGTGCGTAATATGCTCGAGGATTGCCTTGCAAAATGGACGAAAGACCCAGTTGAACCCGATGAAAAAATTCTTGGCCCTCTGAGCGATCCAACGAGTGTCCTAGTACAATGGTACATCCAACAATGGTCGAATGAAAATATGGTCAAGACCTCGACTCGACCTTGTCAACATCCCTCTACACACTCGCTACTTTGGCTGCTTCGTCATCATAAAAATGCTTCCGCTCCAGCTTGGAATGTCAGTTTTGCTTCCGCGGATGGTTGAACGGGGAAACAATCAACCGACGTAGACAACGTAGACTCAGTCAATGACTGGGTGGCGAGGTCAGGTTGTTGGAATCATGGTGGCCCAGTACGAGTGAACGTGTAGATGGTAGTATTCGGGTGAGTAGCAAGGTCATGAAATGAGATTGCGGGTCGGTTGATCGCGATTGACTTGGCCATACCGGTATTCATTCAACTTGTTTGTTTTTTGTTCTTTTTCCACTTGGCAGCAGTTATACTTTCACAGCACTCGAACAAACAGAAATATGCAAGTCGCTGCGACTCCAAGTGTTCGCAAAACCCAGTCGACCGATTTCAAGAGCCGTGGAAGACTCGCTCACCATTGGACGTTGACGGCGAGTTCGCGGAATGTGACGCAACTACCACCGCCAGACCAAGAGGTCATCAATCCCAGTCGAGGCGCTTCGGTCCCTGGATCAAGTCGTCGTCGTCAAGGGCAGCAACAGCAGCAGCTGCAACAGCCAGATAGTCCTCTGGCTGGCAGAAAAGACGGCCCGACCAGACCATTGATGAATTGGCTCGCGAGGAAACTGGGAGGTGGTCAAGGACGGACACGCAGCGTAAAGCCTGGTTCGACAAGCGTGTCTCGTTCGGCGAGGCCACTGACAGAGACCACGACGAGAAACATGCAAAAGAGATCGAGTGAGGGTAGCTTACCTAGAGGAATACTCAACACGCCGGTCAGTCCAGCAAGTGATAGGCAGAGGACGTCAGTTCGGACCCCGTCAATACGAGTATCCACGTCTGGCCGGCCCATGTCGACAAGAACGAGAAATAGCGGGCGGTCAAATTACCACCATCATCACCACCACCATTACCGTCATCATCTCCATCTGTCCCCTGGAGCCTTTTCCCTTTCAAGAAGCAATACGCATCGAGCATCCTTTGTCACCCGGTCGTCTGCGTCCCCCGACTATTCGCCCACCATCTCGCCTCGCTCATCTTCTCGGAGCCTGGCATCTTCGTATCTCGGTTTGGATGACCCAGACTCGAGATCATATGTGACGCGAGGGTCTCGTGCGCTCAGTCTGGGCGACAACGCATCCATCGTTCCTTTACCCCCTTCACGACCCATCTCTCCAGCTCCGTCGGTCACAACGTCCCTCCCATCGTCTCTCCATTTCCAAGCTGATCTGGTTCGGGGTACATTGAGCGCGTCTGCCTCGGGCAACCGGTCCCGTTCAGGCTCTCAATCCACCACGGCCTCGTCCTCGCTCGCTCCAAGTAAAAACTGGCGATCGATTGCGACAAGTATCCGAAGTCAAGGAGCGGCGAGCAACAATACGAAACCGACGACGATAATGAGTTCGGATAGTCAGACCGCATTGGCGGGGTATATTGCTCAGCCGGGTCCCCCGTCCATCATGACGGATTCTTCACCCTCGACGACGACATACAATTTGCCTCCTCCGTTGAGGGAAGTAACCATTCATCGGACACTCACGTGGGATTCCAATATTCCTCCTAGTCCAACGGTACCCTCTCCGCTCGGACAAGGAATCATTTTTGGGGCATCAGATACACAAGAGGTCGAGGGTGATCAGTCCACCTCGATCACAGCCGCTCCCTATCCAATACGTCCACCACGGGCATTTCCATCCACACCCCCGCTCCTTTCACCACCTCTCGAAAGCGATCCCGACCACCACGGACGAGCAGATGAAACGGACGCTTCTCCAACCGCGACGACTGCGAATATCACGACTACCAACACGACTGCAGCAGCCTCGACCGGATTCCACGTCGTTCCCGGCCTCTCACGGCGTCACCCACGGTACAACCCTCACCCTTCGTTTGCCCCATCTGATGATGCAAGTATGCACACATTGGCGAGTTCGATGCAAGGGCGCGAGACGAGTGGTCCCGCCGCCCACTTGGGTACGACCACCGCCGCTGCCGGAAACGAAAACGTACTGGGCCCACCGATTGATTTCGCCCATGAACATGGGACACCAGACGATGCAGATGATGACCTTGTCGACATGACGCCCGTCCAACTCGAGCGCCCCTTGCTTCCGATCGTTTCTCACCCACCTGTCGACGGTGGTGGTGGTGAGACAACGGACTACTCGACTGTCTGGCGCACCCCACCACCCCGTCATACAAACATCAGCACCACCACTGCATCGAGCACGCCAATGGTCGTTGCCACTACACCAGTTGAAGCTGTGAGGCCAACGGGTCCGGTACCACCCCTGGGCAACACGAGCGGCACGATGGAAAACGACGAACGAGCGAGCGTGATTGGACTTCGCAGACGGCGGGATTCAATGGGAAGTGAGGGTAGTGGAGTCAGTCGGTTTAGCTGGGCTGCTGGGTCTGTCCTAGGGTCGAGTACGAGGGGACAAGGTTAGAGAGAGAGAGAGGGCGCCGCAAATGTGACGTGTTGTATCTTTTTGTTTGTTTTTGTATTCGTTGGTGTCCAGTCATGTCGATAGTGTACAAGTGGTTCATGATGGTCTCTACCATTCAAAGGAAATCTTTCAACGACCTCCATTGGCTGCCGCACCCGCCGATCCACTAGGCGCACTGTTACTGCTACTACTACCTGCACCACCAGCTCCAGATTGGGCCAAGCGCTCCTCGATCAGGCCTTTAAAGTTTTCTCTAATCAGTGCCTCTCGTTTCGCCTTTTCCTCTGCCTGGAGTTTCAAAATGCCTCGTTTTTCTTCAGCCGTAATGATTTGGTTTTCTACAAGTCACGCACACCCAACCCGTGTCAGCTCCTGATGACAAAAGGATACAGAAAAGAGCAATCCAAGAGACAACGTACCTTTACGCATACGGACAGCATTCATTCGTCGATGTCGGCTTCCACTCATGACATAGCCACTCTGCTCGAATTTCTCGATTTGGTCGGACGAGAGGCCGATTTCTCCTCGACGTGGGATACGTTGGTTGGATTCGACATAGGCTTGCATGGCTTGGCCTTCACCGGGTCGAAGGTGGGAGTAGCTGTGGCGCAAAAGAGGAAGGTGGGTGAGTATGGGGCAAGGGTGGAATGGAGAGGCACGAAAAAAGAAATGGACTCACGCTTTGGAATCGTGTTTCCTAGCGGCAGCATTCTTGACATCTTCGTCTTCGGGTACATAGTGGGGTCCGACTTCGACATCGTCGTCGTCACTGTCATTGCCTTGGGTGGGTTGATCATGGGTTGACTGGGCTGCTGCCGAAGCCGATCCCAAGACAGAGATGCTCGCAGGGGGTGGAGCAGTCGTCGTAGTGGTAATAGCTGATGGCGCGACTTGCCATTCATCGTCGTCTTGACCATCCTTTTCAGCAAGGTCAACGGATTTTGTCCTTGACCGTCGACCTTTTGACGTTGCACGGTGTTTGCGTCGTCTACGTCGTTCCTCTCGCTCACTATCCGTGGATGCACTCGATTCACTGTCGGTATCCGACTCCGACGACGAGTACTTGTGTCGACGCCGATGCTTGTGTTTGGATGATGATTTGTGCCGTTTCGAAGAGGAAGAAGACTTGTGTTTCGAAGAGGACTTGTGTGATTTCCGGGACCGTTTCTTGGCTTCTCGTTCTGCTTTTTCTTCGGCGTCCAACCTATCTTCTTCTTCCCGTGAGCGAGGTGGGGAACGAGGCCAAATGTTGACGGTCGAGCGTTCACGTTGTTCTCGACGGGATGCTAGGTCGGCTTGAGAAGAGTATCCACCGCCACCACCCCCACCACCGTAGCCAGCAGGCCTTGGGGGGAAACGGCCTTGGAAAGGAGGTGGGTGAGGCGGTTCGTCAAAGTATCTGCCTCCACGCTGACTACCACCACCACCACCACCACCACCACCACCACCACCTTGCCACCCATTGTCTACTGCCGGAGGGCGATTGGATTCATACGGTTGGTATGTAGGGGAAGCCCGTCGCCCCCTCGAATCACGGTCTCTGTTCCCATCTGATCGCTGTGTTCCCCCGTTGGGGACCATTCCCATTCTTGAAGGGTGGACTTGCATGGTCTAGTGATTTGTATTGACGAGTAGTAGTATCGAGTATGTCGTGTGAAGAATGCTTGTGACTCTCTTCGCGTTCATGAACAAGCAATGACAAGCGATCATGAATAAAGTACATGCATACAACACCTCTTTTTTTTACCAAACCTCTCGCAATGATGCCCCAAGCTAGTAAAAGGTGCGATTTCCCTCTATCCCTTATCCCCGCAGACCCTGTCAGATCCATCCCCTCAAAGAAACACGCATGGGGATACACACACAGACACACAGACACACGATCGACGAACCGTCCTATAGCACGGCTCGGGTTTGAAAGCACCACAAACCAAAAGACGAGCTGTAAGGCAGGACGTATAGTCAGACCCTAGCTGTTTGTGGTGGAAATTCCCTTTCGGGAGGTCTATCAAGTTTGTTTTCAACACCGATGGACCACGAAAGGTATTGATACACACGACGCTGGCAAGCTTGAACACTAGACGACCTCGCTGCTGTGCAAAAACACTCACACACCACGGCTGGACTCGTAAAGGACAAGCAGAAAGCATCTCCCCCTCTCTTGATTCACACACCTACTCGAGACAAATTGATGGGTATGTGAAGCGTCTAGAAGTAAAAGCCAAGCGCACTCGTCAAAGCCCACCGACGTCTGCGTGAAATGTTGGACGTATACAAACAACCAGTGCCGCTCTCTTTTAGCAGTATGAATCGGTCACTGAACTCGACTTGGAAAACGGGTTGAGGGCGGGACCGGTGATGCCAAAGATGAGTGGCCAGGGCTCGAGCAACAACGGTTTTTCAACATTACAAGGCCCGTGACTGTAACGGTATATGAACCGAGCAAACAAAATCACCCCCTCTCTTCTATCATCTTCCCTTTTGATATATCATTCAGTCGATCGGTGTGTCTGTGTGTGTGTGTGGATCTCTGTGTGTGTTTCTGTTGGATCTGACAGGTGTCTGTGGACGATGTGGGATAGTTTTTTCATGGGAAACAAGAGCACGACGTGTGTCCGTCTAGGACGTGCGAGGCTGGATTCTGTCCTTTGAAAGAGGGACAGATGATGGTCCACTGAGCGAGAGGTGTGGTTTCTGAAGACATTTACCCTTTTCCCATGTCCGTGCCGTGTTTGTATGTTTGTAGTATGCAGTCCGAGCTGCTGGTAGGCTATCTCTCATTGGCATGTGGATGACTTCTTGAACGACGACATGCATATGGTGTATCACTCTTGATGATATTTACCACTTGTCGTCTTGTCATGGGTTGACCGGCAGAGTTGTCGATATATATCCCTGCTGACAACATAACCGCCCTGCCATAACATTCGATAGATGTCACCCGCTACCTGTTTATTGTTGGACAATATTCACAAACTACTCGAGGACGATAATCCTCTCCAATACGTGAGCACACCATGACCACCACCAACCTCTCACGGACATCGTTGTTTGGAACCGACTGGAAAGAGGTGGACGATGCAGAATGGAAAGCTCTAGACGACGACGAGTATGAATCAGAGGAAGAGGTGGGTTCATTTGACATTGTTTGTTTCCCATGCTGATTAACAGCTTACCCCTGACAATATGGTTGACATGATAGATTTACATGACAATGGACCTCGGGTCAAATGATTCTCCAGCTGTGCTTATGCGAGCTGATGCCTGTCAACTCGTCGTAGGTCGACGAAGCCTGGCGACGATATATCCTAGATTCACCTCAAGCTGACGTTTGATGTTTGGACAACTTTCAAGGGGCTCGACACGCCGACACCGTGGCTCAAGGTCGGGAATCATGTATTCAAGGGAATCCACGATGAACTCATGGGCAGCGAAATCCTGTTCAAGACGGAAAAAGGTGGGGTAGTGGTCACCATATGTGTTCATGTCCATCTACTGACTTGGACACACCCGACTACAGACCCTCAAGATCCGTTGACAGGCATTCATCACCCTATCGGGAGCACTTCCCGAAGAATCACATTTCGACCCATGGTCCCACGATCACAGAATTCACCACACGAGGCTGGGTCAAATGAGCAGCAGCTCATGGATGGAGAAGAACCAAGTGAAGAGCCGCATCAGGCAGAACAGAATGTACAAGGTTCGCGACGGCCAAGTCATGGGGATCAAGAGGCACCGTTGGGGTATACCAAGGCAGGAAAACCGAGGAAACGGAGAGCACGGGTTGCTCATTCGGCAGTCCCTTTATACAACAATGTCGCGGTAACAGAGGCAGAGATGGTTGAACCGACAAGTGTGATAGATCAGAGCGATTCAATCAATCCTCACAAAGGTTATGTGATACCCGACGACGGACTACCTCCCTCAAGTGTCGGTACTACGAACCACCCGACAGTCACGACGAATACGACGACCCTGTTGGACTATCCGCCTGGACTAACCATCAAGGAACAAAAGAAGATGGCTAGTTTGGAGCGGTCGATCGAAGCAGAAATGTTTGGAGACAAAGTCCCTGGACGGAAACGTGGTACAGGAGGTCAAGACAAGGGCAAGGCTGTTGACCGAGGGGGTGCCATGGATATAGATCAAGTGTAAATGGGAGTTGTATATAGAAATGTTGTATGACGAGTGTATTATTTGTTGATTTTGTGCGAAGGGGTTGGAATATGACAAACGTACGAAACGTGTAGTCTTGGGAAATGGTCAATTCACTCTACTCAACTACCAAACAAGAACCCAAAATGTCATCTTGCCGGGAATCGACTAACCAAAAGATTGTAAGACGAGAATTCGAGTCCCAGTGGAACCAGTTTTATCAAGAAATACCTAGCCAACCCGATCAAACTGAGCTTCCAGTGCGACTGGTCCGTGAAAATAAGAAACATCATGCCTCTCGTATCTCAAGGATACAGCGAACGCTAAAGAGGAATGCTCAAAACAGAAATGAGCAAGATCAAGATGGTGTCCAGCACCAGGATTTGGGGGTCCCATTCATCAAACGAGACCAAGTATCGACGTGCATGACCTGGTCCAAACCACATTCATCCATCCACCACACAGTGACCAGGCATGCGTTCCCCACGTACGACCTCTCCACTGGCTACGGACTCCCATCCCCGGTTCCCTCATACACCTTTTGTAATGAAATCCCTCGCATTCATTGGGTCCCGGAAGAACCCGTCCTCAAGTTCCTCCCTACTGCTCCCATTCACGCCTTTACCCAATTCGACTTTTACCAGTTTGGACTGGATTTCGAAGGAAGGTATGCATGGGAACAGCCCGGGAGGGATCCAGACGTGGACATCATCAACCGGCGTACCCTTGAAGCGCTGTTGGACCATCGGTGGAGGGGCAAAAGGATCATGAGTCGGGCCAAGGTTGATCAGTCGAGGGTCCTCACACAGACGTGTGATCGAATCGAAGAACTCGTTGGGGACCGAGATTCGTACCCTCTTCCCCCTTGTCCTCCCACCACCACCACCACCACCACCACCACCGCCATCGTCGTCCCCACCAACACTCGGACCCTCAAAGAGTATCAAGACACTCAAGAAGTCTTTTGCTCAAATCCTGCGTGCCAGGTCTACGGTTGCGTCGTCCACATTGGCGACGGCCGTGACTTTGCATTGCCGCCTCTCTCCACTCCGCCATTCAATCTCCCAAACACTGTTGGAAGTTTACTCGACCACGTCGTGTCTTGGGACTCTAGTTTCTTGTGTTTGTCGTCCGCTTGCTGGTACAACGTCGGTCAGCATGGGCAAGCACTCGAAGACGATGAGCTGAATGAGCGGGATGAGGATATCATCAAGCGGGTCATCCTCAAGCGCCTCAAGGAAACGGCCTCAGTTTCCACGGCAAAGAGGGTATGTGACCTGTGCTTGTTGTTTCCCGGCAAAAAGGGCGAGTCGTCCCGATTGTCGTGTCGCCAGGTGAGCCCGTTTTGTCATGTTGTACGGAATGATAATCAATGGACCAACTGAAATGATATGGATAGATTGGCTCGGCGATCAGGCGAATGGCCACTGGACCGCCCCTGGAGCCTCCCCAACGAGTCAGCCGGACCCCCGACTATCTCGCTGCCCATTTCCTCAAGCAGCCCGAGGATCGAAGCACGTGAGTCGTTTCACAATTAGAGATGTACACAACGACTACTAAACAACAAGGGTATGGCCGCTCAGCCTCGACCTGTGCCACCACGACGGTCCATGCTCCATAGCCTCGAAATGCCCGTGCCACGAGAAACGCTTGTTTTGTTCTCGCCAATGCCGCTGCGGACCCAACTGCAAACGTCGCTATCCCGGGTGCTCGTGTGTGACCTTCAAAGTGGTCAAGGGCAAACGGGTGAAAATGAGCGATGTTTGTCAGACGGAAAAGTGTCGGTGTTGGAGGTGGAACCGCGAGTGTGATCCCGAGTTGTGTGGCGGGTGTGGGGCTGACAAGGTTGCGACGAGGGGTGAGTAGTTGTTGCTTCAGAGTGTTGGCGTGGTCAAGGCAGCTGATGGTTTTTGTTTACGGCTTGGGCAAAAGCGTCGGTAGTGACGCCAGACTTGCAGGAGCATGGACCGGGGAGAGGCGGAGGTGCGGGCTCGTGTCGCAACGTAGGGTTGCAGATGGGGGAATACCAGGTCAGTCATGCTCGGCCTCTGCCCCAACGCACGTCTGATGTTTGACTATGGCCGTGTGCATAGCCTGTTCGTGTGGGAATGAGCCGGGTTTCAGGGTACGGTCTGTTTGCAACCAAACCGATCCGAACAGGGCAACTGGTTATTGGTATGTTGCCTGCCAGATGAATGTACGATCATGAGCTGATTCAATGATTACCAGAGTATATTGGGGAGATGGTCGATCATCTCGAGTCGGCAAAGCGAAAGTAAGTCATGATGCGATTTTACACCGTCTCGTGTCACTTGTGCACTCACTTTGCCAAATCATTCCTCTCAGCAAACTCGCCGTAAGTCGTGATTGGTAGTGTTATCGCAATTCCAGTCGTCTTGACTGATCCACATTGAATCAATCTGCCAGACCATCACTGGTCGAAATTATACATTTGGGCTGGATAGAACAATGGACCTCGATGCAGACCGGCGTGGAGGCTTGGCTCGGTTTATCAACCAGCCCCACGCGGGGGGACACTCGAATTGTCAATCTCGAGGTATGTGCATGTGCATGTATCTGCGCCACGGCGATTTGCGAAAAAAGACTGACTTGGTTGGAGTTTATTAGTACTGCTCGTGAATGGCGATCATCGGGTTGAGATTCGTGCAGGTGAGTGTGTACACGATTCAGTCATGATAATTGTGGGTCTGACGTGCCCGTCATGGCTTTTGCCCACAAGTCACCAATATTCGCCCAGGGGAAGAATTGTTATTTGATTATGGGTGAGGATTGACCTGCGCAGAACGCTCAGGAAACGTTGCTGACGTCGAATCAATCACAGCATACTATTCGGTCCGAATCCGGAAGAGCTATAGACTACGAGCTACCTCGAACATACGTTGTATTCGAATAAATGGTTGTACGACCAAACATTGTAATTCTCAGGAAAACCGTATAATATTCAGCTGAATGAGCTTCTGCATCCGCATTACGCTTTTGTGAATTTCGAGAATTTCGGCGCACTTTGCATTGACAAACTATACACAACTATTGCAAGCCTTGCAGCATCCATCAACACCACCACTACGATCATGGTAGGTCCAGGTCCTTGTTCTTTCTCCTTGAAAATATTGACATGTATTATTCCGACAGCCTCCACGAACGACGGGCCAAAATCATGGATTGGGCAAGTCGATTATCAATCGTAAAGCAAAAGACGCCAAACGAGACCCCAATTCGCTCCGGTTCACGGCTGAATCGGAAAACTTGAGCTCGGTCACTCATGAAGGTGACTTGGAAGAGTTTTTGAACAGTGCAGCCTTGGCTGATACGGATTTTACTGCTGGTGCGTATGGATCGAGGTTCTCAAGTCAACGGTGCGCGGTCAATGCTGAATGTGGTATTGAACATCTCCAGAACGAACCAATGTCCGTGTGATATCAACTCCTTCCATTCCGAATGCCAAGAACCCCTTCCTACTGAGTGCTCAAGAATCCCGCAATGTGTCTCGAAAACAACAAGAACTCAAGGGTTCATTGAGGGTCCCCCGAAGACCGGAATGGGACGAAACGACAACGCGAGCCCAGTTGGAGCAAAACGAACGTGACAGTTTTCTAGAGTGGCGAAGGGGTTTGGCCGAAGTGGCGGAAAACAATAGCCTACTATTGACGCCATTCGAACGAAACCTCCAAGTCTGGCGTCAGTTGTGGCGAGTGATTGAACGGTCCCATTTGATTGTCCAAATTGTCGATGCGAGAAACCCAACGACGTTTAGGTGTGAGGATCTGGAACGTTATGTGTCCGAGGTAGGCATCGGGCCAGGAGGAAAGGACAAGCGGGGATTGCGAAAGAGTTTGCTCTTGATCAACAAGTCGGATCTGCTCACCAAAAAGCAGAGGTGAGTGGCAAAGTTCCGTTTTCAATGTCCCCAGAGTCTGACTCGGGGTGTTACCTTTCTCACAGACAAGCATGGGCCGATCACTTTGATGCACAAAACATCCAATATGCATTCTTTTCCGCTTTCAATGCCACTGCTGCACAGGAACAGGCCGACCGGCAAAGACGTCGACAGTTGGGAGAGGAAGAAGAAATCCGGTTCGCTGAAGATCAAGCTCAAGCGGTCGGCGGAGGTGCCGAGCATGATCAAGATGATCAAGACGTCGAGGATCAAGACTCGGACGATTCTCAAGATGACGAGGACCCAGCATTGCAAACGGCCCTCGCAGAGTCATTCATCAAGGAACAAGACGGATCCTCTGACGCGACCCGTACCCTC
Organism: Filobasidium uniguttulatum; assembly: GCA_039545395.1. Lineage (NCBI taxonomy): Eukaryota > Fungi > Basidiomycota > Tremellomycetes > Filobasidiales > Filobasidiaceae > Filobasidium > Filobasidium uniguttulatum. The sequence continues at coordinate 169,252 of BCJK01000003.1, read as the reverse complement.
GAAAACGAACTCGCCAGTAAATTGTCTGTGCAACAAGATGACCCGAGCGTCGAGACCGCTGCCGGTATGAAGGGTTTGTTTGACGATGACGTCGACCACGACCCCCGGACCCGTGTTCTCACGGTCCTCGAATTGGAACAATTGTTTGAAAAAGTCGCTCCCGCCATTTCCGACTTTGCAACCTCGTACAATCCCAAACCCGACAAGCTCATGGTCGGTTTAGTAGGTTACCCCAACGTCGGAAAGTCATCCACCATCAACGCTCTTTTGGGCTCTAAAAAAGTCAGCGTCTCCGCGACACCGGGAAAAACCAAGCATTTCCAAACGCTGCCATTCTCCAACAAGGTCACTCTATGTGATTGCCCCGGTCTCGTTTTCCCCCAGTTCGTTCACACCGAGGCAGACATGGTGTGTGATGGTGTGTTGCCGATTGATCAAATGAGGGAATACACTGCGCCCGTTGAATTGGTTTGCAGACGAATCCCGCAACCGATCCTCGAAGGTCATTATGGTATTCACATTGATGTTAGAGCTGTAGAAGACGGAGGAACTGGGTTGGTACATTGGGAAGATTTCCTTTCGAGTTATGCCAGTGAGTCCACACCATCGACTGTTCAAGTCTGGCTGGACCGCCTTGCTCATGTGGCTACCCACCTTTCAAACAGTCGCCCGAGGTCTCACAAGATCGTCCTTTGGTATGCCCGACACCTCGCGAGCATCAAGATACGTCCTCAAAGACTATGTGACTGCCAAACTCGTCTACTGTCACCCTCCACCAGGTCAACTCGGTGACGACTACATGGCTGAAGCCCGAGCCAAAATGATTGCCAAGATTCAAGACGATATCCAAACGGGAAAGAAAAAGGCCGCACCAGCTACTCGAGTCGTCAAGGGCGCTGATACGTTTGTCGGACCTGCTGCCGGCCCCGTCGTGCCCACAGAAGAAGAGGATTTGGCAGCGGCTAGGGTGCGACAAGCGCATGCCAAATCCATAAAGCAAAACGCGGCTTCCAACCCCGGTCGAACGCACGCCTCGAGAGCAAAGGACTTGGAGAACAAATTCTTTGCTGAAGCTGGACCGATGCCTCGACCTGTGGCCAAAGGTGCTCCCGGGTTGGGCCAAGATGCAGGGTATTCGAGGACGATGATGTACCCTCATGCGCAACAGCTCGGCAATGACGGACTTCCACTCAATGCAGAGATCAAGCCTAGACAAGTCCAGGTCAAGAATTCGAAAAAGCATTTCAAGGTCAAGGAGGGTAAGAAGCGGAGTGGAAAAGGGTACGACTGATGCAAGTTTTACGTGTAGCAACTCCAAGTCTGCATCTTGTACAACTACCATGGGTTTCAATCCGCATCATGTCCATCCAAGTACAAGGTCGTATGCACAATGTCTATCGACTTGAAAACGCACGACTCTCCAATCCCTGCAGCATATCATGCAAAGCTGGAGGAGTCATCAAGTGCGCCACCGTCTCATGATCATACTCTTGCCGTGCCACATCGTAAAATGTCCTGTAAATGTCCAAGACGTGGCTTTGCATGGGGGGAATCAAGACGCGAACTGTGGCTTCATCTTGCAGATACACAACCAAGGTTTCCGTCCACGTGGGGATCTGTTGGTTGACGGCGGCCTTGAACTCGTCGTGGGCGAGAACCATTCTTTCAGGTGTCGCCCAAGGTTGGGATGTGAGGTTGGGCGTTTGGCCGCGCGATGACTTGTACGTCAGGTACTTGTTGCACTGGTCGAGCCAAGTTTGGAGGGGCTCAACGACGCTGTTGCCGCAATCGGCAATGACGTCTTCACAGACTCGTTTGAGCTCACGATCCACACCCTGCAGCACATGTACAAGCATGAGCGGGGGTCCTCACAAGGCATGGAAATGACACGTCGCTCAAACTCACGAGCTTTGCGGTCGCTTCCGTCCTAGCTGTGCTGCCGGCGGATTTGAGCCCCAGCAGCCCTCCTACTCCGACTAGATTTAAAGCCCCGGCCAAAAGCGAGCTCAACGTGGCTGTAAACATGAATCGGTCCATTAAACAACCAAGCGTCTCGGCCATAAAGTCATCAATGGGGCTCACCAATCACACCACCGCTAGCCAGACCGGCCCTCGACCGACTGACAATATCCACACTGGCCGTCATTTCCTTGAGAATCAACAAGTGCCTAATCAGGAACAATTGAGAATCAAGTCGAGCATCTTTTTGTCTAGATGCAAAGATGTTGGAGGCTTTGACAAGAGATTGGCGACATGTCGAGATGGCCTCATCTGCAATGTCTTGAAAAATGTGAGTCTGTGTGTATCGAGATAGACAGGACATGATCAGTCGTGAGTTTGGCAGGCCGACCGGGCGTTTTGACTGACCTCCAAATGCGTGTGTATCTGAGACAAGATCCACAAGGCCGAACGCAAGGCGGGGTACCACGTCTCTTGCATTTCTTTGCTTGGCATCTGCAGTATCGTTGGATTCTCGTCATCCTCGTTATCCAGAGACACTGCAAATGTATGACGTTCCTTGACGATTTGAGAGGAAGCTACAAGACATGATCGCAAATGAGGTCTCTGCGCAAGTCTCGTTCTTTTAAATAAAACGGAAAACACTCACCATCCTGCTTAATCTTGTTGGGATAGTCTAGATCGTCACCGTGAGGGACATAGGCATCAACGTCACTTCTCAGGATGATTTGACTCTGCAAGACCATTCTCGTCTGGACATCCTTGTAGATCATTTCCAACAACTTTCCTGCATGGAAGGAACTGATCGGTCGATGCGGTAAAATGTTGGCGTCCGGTTCGTAAGATTGGTATCTCTCCAACGTGAGGTTGTTGACGCTAGCAGACGATGCACGGTGATGATGGGTTCCCAGATTGGAGCCCGGGGTTCTCAGAGCGGGTTGAGGCGTGTTGGCGTCATCGTCATCGTCTTCGTTGACATCGGCGATCATCAGCCCTTGCAAAACGGTGCAAATATCACACAGCGTTGACAGGTCATGTTCATGCAAGATCCGAGGGCGAAGGTGGTCATATAAAAGATCGCACAGACCCTCCAAAAAGTTGCTGAGAGGTGGGTCCGGGTCAGCTCGTAGGTTTGTAGTGCGATTGGGGGGTTCTACTCACTAGACGAGTTTCTCACCAGTAGAGAAAAATTGTCTAAACAGGGTGTATTCGTCTGAACACACACTCTTGAGATAGCCACAACCGGCTCGGGTCTGTACGACGCAGGGGTCTCTGAGCATGGAAGATACAAAGACCACCAGAAGTCAGGCTTACCAGGTCCACAATGTCTGCCGTTGTAGGCTCCATTCGTTTGATCTCCCTTTCAACTCGGGGCACAATCAAGCCTTTTCGGATGGAGATCCAGGCAGCATGACATTCGTCCAGGAGAGATCCGAGTTCTGCAGCGTTTTCGCTGGCTCGAAGTTCGAGTTCAGCCAACAAGGGTCGTAGAGGAAACGCAAAAGAAGTGAATTTTGTGTAAAGCAAAGCAACACTGGCGGTGTCCGACAGAGGATACTATTCGTAAACGTATTCGCATCAGTGAGAGAGCCTTTTATGCACAGTGTGAGGCGAATCGCGATAACATACCTTTACGTCGTGCACTCGTTTGTACACCTCTTGTCCCAAATTCTTCAAGGAACTGACAAGGTACAATTTGATGAGGGTCATACTTCTTGTCATGCATTGTTGATACCGGATGATATAAATCTCAGCGTCACCAAAGTCACGCTGTGAATATCGAAGATCGTCAGGATGAGATCGAGGAGATTGAATGCGGGACTGATCAAAAGTTGCGCTCACATGACTTTGTAGATAGGTGAGACAACTGTCCAGTCTTTCGACCATTGACAAGAAACCATCACTCAACACCAGCTCTTCACCAGGGTTATTCAACATTCTCTGAGCTTGATCCAAAAATGTAAAGTAGGCCAATCTCGACGAGAGATGCGTTGTCTGGAGATTGAGTTGTGACTATTTATCGAAGGGATGTCATGTCAGTGGCCCAACCGTCTATCAAGTGCGGTAAATGACTCACTTCTTCCTGCATCAATGTTTCTCCTGCGACACGCAAGTTCTCACCTCTCTCTTCGACCCACTTTAGACACCCAATCATGCCCTCCACCAGTTCGGAAGAGCTTTGCAATTCCTTGGCAATCAGAGCACATGCGTCACTGTACGACTGAATCTCATCCAAGTGAGCCCGGTAAGCAGAATCTTGAGAGTGGAGCAAAGTCGATGTCAGATGAGCGAAATGTTCGTGAAATTGTTGAGCCGTTGAAATGACCGGTGGAGGCACATAGGGTTGCTTGGACGAGGAAACAGTCGACGAGCTCCGGCTGTGGCCACCACCCCCTTCTGCGCTCGAGGGGGGTCTTGAGACACCCAGTGCCGACTGTAAAAGCGAGTTGACCCCTCCCTTTTTGAATCCCGGGGTGATGATTCCTCCAGGTGTCATTGGTCTACTAGGTCCAGCTTCGGCATTGTCAGAGTACTGAACGAGCCAGACGCACCACCAGAGGGCAAAACAAGTCAGCATCTGTCGGACACACACACACACACACACACGCATTCTGATTAGGCATCATCTGCTCTGACTCACTTTGGCTGGCAACGGACGGATACTACATGCCTCTCTGACGATTCCTACACTGGCTATCTCGAGCTCGTCGAGCGGTGCCATGGCCTCCCAATCTGTGAGTGAGACCCGGACGTTGGGGGCAGGGGAAGACGTCTGGTTTCTCTTCATGCTGGCCAATGGCAGACTGAGACAGTGGCTTGACTGTCCACTGACGAAAAAGTCTCGACTGGGTTTCCTTGCAAATGTCCGGTGCAATGTCTCGACAAGGTAAAGTGAGCGAGTCGCGTTGATCGACTTTCTACTGCGCTGCTCGACTACAGACAGCGATATTTCATTCTCATGACAAATATATATCGACTCGTCCAAGACAAATCAAATATGGATACAAGCAAAGATTTTGATACTATTTTCAGAGAGAGAACGTATAGTCACAGGGTACGGGTGTTCAAGCAGGTTCAAGAAAATGAAGGTAACACATATCGCACGAACAAAAGGTCAAGAGCAAAAGCCCAGGATGTATGTGAGACTACGGATCCTCTCACCTTTTACCAGTCGTCTCAACCCAGCCTGTTGGTCATATGCTGCGCTTAGACACCTTGTGCGCCGGTACTTGCGGTATCAAAGTTGAAGAGGGATCGTGAAGCTGGCATCCAAGCCTGCGCAGTATCCGATTTTCTGCTTTTTCTTCCCAAGTAAATGGTCACTCTCTTGCAGACAAGGGCTATATTGACTTGGCAGGGCAGCTCAAGGAATTGACGTCTGCAGCTACGGCTCTCTCTCGTCCCTGCAATAGGCTATCAATCGCATCATCTGTTTGGGACAGAGTCGGTCCGCCAAGCGAGTATCGCACACCATCTGTTGGGGGATCTCGGCAGGGAGGTCCAGGAGGTGCCTTTTGGGGGCCAGGGTATGACTTATCGGAGCCATCAAGCTCATCCGGAGCAAGACGACGAGCGTTCAATAGTATTCGACCAGTCACAATCATCCCGAAAGCAGCTTGTTGTACCTCTTTTTCCAATGTTGACTATGCTTTCGGCGATTGTTTCGCTCAAGATTGCATCAAACGATCGTCGGCTATGAGTGCCAAAGAACGGCGGGGAGGGTAAAAGGCTACTTTGAGAGCCAAACTCGTCCGGAACAATTGTTTGTCCATGGATCCAAAAGGGCAACAACTCTGGCCAAGAGACACTTTGAGTCGGGATTGTCGGGTGGGTCGCACATGAACCCTTGCAGCAAGGCATCGATTTGTAGGGCTTGGAATGACCAATATGGATCCGACGCAAGCAGGCAAGCAGGCTGACCTTTTGATAGCTTTGCCTATCCGCTCCATTTGGCCACGCACCAGCTACGAATGGATGGGAACAGAACCCCGTGACAGCGTCGACGCGTTACTCTGGCCTCGTCTCATTTTCTTTCGGGAACAGGTTGGTCGACTCACTGGACGGGCATCTTCAAAGGTGAAGGTCCCCAACAGTGGAGCCTCGGCGATCAACTTTTCGGAGTGAATGACTGATTTGCTGCAGTCAAAAGTCACAGCGGATAAATTCAAGATGAATTTCAGAAGCCTCCTCGCCCCGGTATTTGTTGTTGACCCTGAGCTTTTCCCATGCGTTCACTTTGACAAGATGTACTTTTGGACTGCCGAGAGCATTGCAAGACCTGACTTTTCTTTAGGGTATTATCAGTTCACCCGTCACCGGAGGAATAAGAATCTATTGTCCCGACAATCAATACTGAATACCCCCGTGCGACTCGTCATTACGTCATTGATAGGTCATTACGTCATGAATACCCCGCTGATATCCGCTGATATGCCCTTGATCGCTTGATCCGTCCCGTCTTTGCTACAAAACCGTCACAATGATCCTTGAGGTATCCAGAGCATCCTACACAGCGTGACCGCAAACCAGCTCATACCCTTTTAGCTCAACATGGACGATGCAACCCGCCGAATGCGGCAACAACTCAGAGATAGGGCAAGTCAAGTCCGAGTACTGAACCAAGTGCAGAGACGCCGCAAAGTACTGTATTTACTGTAGAGAGTGCTGACCGTTTTCGAAAAACCAACAGGTGCGCTGTCACTGCGGCAAGTGCAGGAAGAACCAGTCAGGTTTCATGTTTGTCCATCGTACAACCCGAGCAAGGCACATTTACAGCTATCCTGTCGATGATGACGTTGAGCCTCAGCCGGCCGTCGAGCCTCTCAAGGATGATGCATCCTAAAGAGTCCAGAACATCGAATAGCAAGTTTTCAGTTTGACACGTCCAGCCGTTGGCTCATTGGATTGTTACTTGCGTCCATATTTTCTATACCTGTTGGGACATCTGAAACCCTACTGAGATGGAGATCAAGAAGCACGCTTCTGCTCCTCGAGGGCCACAGCAGCGAAACCTCAATTCGGGTGACTCGTCCCCAATTACTACAATACCCACAGTCATTCCCTCGCAATAGGTTCATTCATAATGTCTACAACCCAAAAACCAAGCCCATCCTACAACTCTAATAAATGATAAGTAACATCTCTTTTCAATCAACCTCCATCATGTACCATTCCTTGGTTCCTTTTTTAGGAATCGGTCTGCCCATCTCATCTACGGGTTCTTCATCAGAGTACTCTTCTTCCTCCTTCTTTTTGGATGCTTTTTGCGGAGGTGGGGGCAACTTTTTGGGGGGCTCCTTGAAGGATCGGTGTAGCGATGGGATACGGTACGATCGAGATAAGCCAGAGATCTTTGCACCAGGAGAAGACGTGGCTATGATAGACTTGAGATCATCTCGACCTAAGGACAAAGACTTTTGAATCAGCGCAGCTTCAATCGACCGAGAATAATGTCGACACTCACGGTTTCTGAATTGATGGACTGAACCATCTTTGGCCTTGTACACACTCGAGGGAGTTCGCTGCAGAGGCGTTGAGGGTCTTGGTGTACTTGCGTTTGCCTTGACACCCGGTCTGAGAACAGCAGGGGTCAAAGGTTCAGCCGATTTAGACGAGGCAGGAGTATCGGGTGCGACCTTGTTGGACGGTGTTGGCACTGTTGTCTGTTGCTTCTCGATAGTGTTTGGTGAACCTGGTGCGGGCTCAATAACATTTGAGGCACCATCAATCTGATGCGTCTTGAGGGCAGTCGCACCAGCTTGGGGCTCAGCTGCTGTCGTCTCGAGCATTGTCTCGCTCTCAATGGTAGTGTTGGCAACAATAACCTCATCATCTTCATCTTGAATAAACTCGGCACTCTTTTCAACGGCTGTCTGTGCCTGCTTCGACTTCTTCTTTTTGGCTGCAGCACTTTCTCCCTTTTTCGCTCTCGGGGCTCGACCTTTCTTGGCAGACTTCTCCGGAACCTCTGCGGTAATGGCCGTTTCTTGCGTCTCAATGACGGGAGTGATTTCGGCAGAGGCAGCAGTCACCTTGGATGCACGCGCAGGACTTTCCATCACCACCGAGACATTGTCCGAGTCTTGCGCTGCTGATGCAGCATCCTTTCTTCCCTTGGCCTTTGATGTAACAGTCTTTTTGGCCGTCTTCTGCTTTCTCGTGCTCGCTGGTCCCGCTTCTACAGCTTCCGTCGTGACGACGACTTCGAAATTGGATAAAGGGGTCTTGGCCGTGTCGACTGTACCATCGATTGCAAGCCGAGAGGGCGAATCAGGATGCTCAGTCTGACCCATGCCCAGCGGGTCCACCGAGCTCTCTCGAACAGCTATCTGAGGCTGTTCGTTGTGACCGATCGACTTGTCTGATGTCTCGATAGGATCCGAGACGGATGTCGGTTCTGGGTCGTCCTCCTCGTCACTTCCAACGACTTTCCGTTTCTTGTAGCTGACTGAGCGCTTGTTGTAAACTGTAGCAGTTCTTTTGGTCACAAGAGGCGGCGTAGGCTCTCGAGGCTCCTGTGCCGCCGTCTGGGTGTCTTCGACCGAATCATTTGCGAGTAGCGAGTCGTCTTCCATTCCGACTGTTGCCAGATTCGTTGACGTTGCAGTGTCGACATTTCGAGAGGAGCTGCTCTGGATGGGATCTGACACAGATGAGTCAACATCTGTTCCCTTTTTCCGCTGCTTTGGCCTTGGCCTGGCGCGCGCTGAAGCAGTTTGTTGTTTGGGGCTCGTGGTCGATACTGACAAGATGGGATCTCTTGCCGATGATGATGTTTGATTGCCAGTATTGGTCTCAGTGGAAGTAAATCCTCCGATAGACGATGTCATGGGTGAAAAAGTCGTGTTCGGCGCAGTCGGGATTGACCGTCTCGATGGTTCAGAAGGAGTGAAAGATTCCAAAGTATCGTTCAATGAGGCACCCATAACAGCAGGCGCCGAATTTTCATTCCCTGTCACGAGCGGTGCAGAAGACGAATGTTTCGACGCCGTATCATGACGCACGTTGATAGGGGCTGTCATTGCGTGAGGCAAGTGAGAAAAGGCTGTAAAGTTGAATCATGCGAGGAATCCATACGCACCGACTGGGACAGACGCTTTGGGGGGTCTGTAATCGTTAAACTCCAACTCTTCTTCTGTTTCTTCATCTTCGCTTCCGGCAACCACATCATCCTCGGGCGCTTTATTCTGCTTGATTCCCCATCTCGGTGCCAGCCTAGCCATTGGCTTTTGCATTTGCTTGTTCAAGAAATCAACTGAGCTAGTACCTAGTGACGTTCCAGAAGATGGCGTTGTATGAGTGACCAAAGTAGGGCTCATGGCTGTCATTGCCGAGCTTTGAGGCAGACCTGCAAGAGATGAAGTAGCACCAGTCGGTGCTTGCTGTGGCTGGTATGGCGGGAAAAATGTCCCGCTCGATGGCTGTTGGCGCTCGGCGTTGTCAGAGTTCATCTGTCGGGGCAGCGGTGTAGGCAGGCCGACCAAGTTGAAACCAGATGGGATCTGAATCGGAGACGATGAGTTGAACAGTCCTGTTGACGGAAACGACGCAGATTGGGCGTTGAGAGATCGTTGAGTTGATAGACGAAGAGCTTCCTGTAATTCTAATTCTTCCCGTCTCCTATACATTGTCCCAATCAAATAATCAGAGACGTAAAGTCAGCAACAAGTCTGGATGGTCCACTCAATTTTCGACGTGGAACTCACCTTGACATGGCTATAAGAACGTATGTTTCGGCTCAAAAGCAAGTTCTCACAAGACAAGCACACAGCATGTACGACCTTGGCCCACAAGATGTGAAAGACACCCTCCTATCCGATATGGTGGCAAATAGGGGTAATAGGCAAATGAAGTTGTGGTAGATGATGCTCGACGAGACGCGATCGTGTCCCAAAGATAAACAATCTTTTGCTTCCGCAGTTGCCATTGCTATAGCAGCATTCTCTGGAAACTCTGACATTGAGAGACATGGGGTAGTGGACACCAGTCATGGCCTGATTGCATTCACTTTTTCGTATGCTTCAGGATGCAGTCAGCGCCCAAAATCAAGTTTACACTCAAGGCAAAAAGTCCGACTGAGCAAGGCTCCTCGCCTTCCGGCAACTTGTTGCCGACATCACCACCTTCATCAGCTGGTCCTCTCCAAGACCACCACGATATCGCACCGGCAGGCGAGCCAGATCAAGACGACACCCTCCTGACGGAAGAGCAACAATCGAGTCGCAAACGAGCTGACCTCGAACATAAGTTGTTGGGTGCAATTGACCTGCTGTGGCAGATGGAACTACGAGCGGGAGATGTTCAAGAGACAAATAAAGAGTTTATGGTCAAGGACATGTGAGTCTGCAAAGTGCATTGACAACCTGACATGCCTGGTCTGAGCGACTTGTGGTGTCTTTTCAGTGAGGACCTTGTAGGACATTATGCCGGTATATCACGCTTGGCTAATGAAATGGAGGATACGGTCCAGTATAGTGCTCTACAGTGAGTGTCAAGCCTGTTGTATCGTCATTGTTTATACCCACTGACGACTGGTTCTGCCCCATCGTACCACCGCGATCAGACAAGTGGACCAAGACTCTATGAATCCACATCGATGGACTCGAGACTTGTTGAGCACGGCGTTGAGAGCGAATCAACTTGGCAATGCCCGAATCAAAGCTTACGAGGTAAGCATCACTTATACCTCCTCAAAGCCCACGTCTCCTTTCGACCATCTCATCTGACCCTGCCCGCCTGAACCAGTCATATCACGATACGCTAGTCAATGTCTTGCAAGACTCTTTTCCGGATCTGAAAAGCGTAATAGCACCTATCCGCGAACCTACGGCAAGCGTGAACCCTCCGACGCCGTCCCCAGATACCACTGCAGGACCGTTTCAAACAACGGACACAAACTCGACCAAGATTCCACATGAAGGAGCTCTGGAGACGAGTATTCATGACACAGATCAGGGTCCATCCACAACACCAATACCACAAGATGTTGATATGGATCGAATAGAGGACCCACAGCAACAGCCATCAGCAACATGACAGACCACAAAAGTGAATCACACCAGACAAGGATGACCTCACCCGAGTCAAATAACGACCTGTTGGACGGAAAAGAGGCAGATATTGTATATAGTAGACTCCGGTTCTCATAAAAGGACACCATGTATCGAACATTGCAAACATGCAGAGGGGATGCGTCAATTTGCTAATCATACAAAATTTATAGTCTAGGTGACGCTGCTACAACGACCGAGGTGACACTTTTGATCCCTTTCTCTCCACATACAAGATGATCTTTTCTCTTCGAGAGTTCGACTTAATCAGCAGGGTCATCGTCTCGCTCAAACAACCTCCTCAAATCGTTCAGAGTCAATCTCTGTCGTCGACCCACACCTTCTCCTTCACCAAAGGCACCGTCAGCCAAATCCTTCTTCTTTTGCTGAAGCTCCAAAATCCTTCCTTCGATGGTATTGGCAATACAAAGCTCAACCACATCCACTTGTTTCGTCTGTCCGATACGCCACGCCCGATCAATGGCTTGAGCAGTTGCTGCATATGTCCACGTGTGGTCCAGGATGAGCACCTTGTTGGCACATGTCAGGTTGAGACCGACTCCCCCGGCCTTTGTACTGATGATGCAGACTTTGGCTCCTTCGGGTTTCCGGAAATCAGCAAGGCAATCGTCTCGATCATCCTTGCTCATGCTTCCGGTATAACAAGTCGTTGAAACTCCGTTGCGTTCGAGGTAATTGGAGAGAAGATCAATCATGGCTACGAATTGGGAGAAGATGAGAATCTTGTCCTTGGGTGCCTCCTTTTGCCACTGTTGAATGATCTCGAGTGATTTAATCATTTTCGTCGATGGTGGGAGTTTTTGATCAAAGTCAATGTCGACCTTGAGGTCGAGTTCCTTGTTGGCCACCTTGACGTCTTCCTCCGCTTTGGCTTCCACAGTAGGCTCTTCAGCCGGCTTGAACGCTGCGGCGATGAAGACATTGCGGGGGAACAAGGGTTCCCGACACATGGGGCAAACAGCCATCATGGCCCGGTAATCACTGCCTTCCCCGCCTCCGCCCGGCTTGATGATGCCCTCGATACAAGTGGCGCAGAATGAATGGCAACACGACGTGACTCGCTCGTCGTCACCGTACGCTTCATAGCAGATACCACATTCGAGGTCGAGACCGTCCATTCCAGATTCATTGCCCTGCTGCTCCAATTGATCTGCCTTGTCAAGATCAGCTTGACGTTGCTGATACCGGATGATGAGCTTGTTCACAAGTTCCTCCCCTCCTGTGGTCTTAGCTCGGTCGATTTCAGTCTGTCGATTCCAATCCGAAGAAGCGGTCGCGTTGGGGTTGAAAATGAGATCGGTGTTGGAAATGAGGAGATCATCAGGGTGTCCCATCTCGCCGGGTTTCCTCACGACCAGCGAAACAGAGTTGCAAATTTGCCTCAATCGTAGAATCATGGTCAGAACATTTGCATAATTCTTGAGAACCGTGTTGGTCCTCAGGTACCGGTTGAATCTGGCAATGGCTCTCTTTTCAATGGTATCGTAAATCGTTTGTTCGTCCTCGTTGAACACTTCTGTTCGCCGGGTGATGATCTTGGGAGGGAGCTGGAGAATTTCTCGCCCTTCAACCTTGTAACTTGCGGTTCGTCGAAGACAAAGGTATTGAAGAACGGCTTGGACTCGTTTAGCGGCAAGTCCAGGACGGCGCTTTTCCAATCTCACCACCTTGTCCCGGAAGTTATCCCAAATAGCGAGATCCGAAACTCCCAAAAAGTAAAATGGACTGAACAAATCGGCCAGAGTGTTGACGACCAGCGTACCTGTCGTGCAAGATATATATAAGTATTCGCTTCAAGAAGCCGACACTCAGATTCAGCACACTCACCACTCAACACCCATCGATATACCGATTGCAACATGTAAGCGGCCTTGGCTCCTCTTGTCTTTCGGTTTCGAATGACCGCCGCCTCATCGAGGCACACTCTGAACCACTTCATCTTCAACAGAGGTCCAATTCGTTTGGAAGCTGCTTCGATAGGATCATCGTCTTCAGAGTCCGTAGCTTCCCCGTACGCGTGATTCTTTTTGGCCGCTTGACCCTTTTGCTCAGGCGGCAAAGAGTTGATGAGTTGACCGTAAGAGGCAATGACGACGTCACAGGTTTGCAAGTAGGAGATGGGGACCTTGTTTCCCTTTCCGTGGTAAAGATGAATCTTCCACTTGTTCTTGACAAACTTGTTGATTTCATCTTCCCATTGGGTCAACAGCGCAACAGGCGCAATCACCAATGTTGTCTTTCTCTGCGGATCAGTCGATGGATTCTCGGCCATGGTTGCGATCGTTTGGATAGTCTTTCCAAGACCCATACTGTCGGCCAAGATGCCTCCCTTGTACTTGTCGTTCCTCTCCCTCGACAGCATCCAAGCGACTCCGAGAATTTGATGGGGCATCAAGGTGACCTTTAGAGTGGGCAAGATGGCATCGACACTCGCCAATCCCAATGACGCAGCTCCTTCGGCCACCGTAGTCATTTCTGCAAACTCGTTGAGAGCTTCTTCAAAGAACTTTGCCATTTGATCATCACGGAGAGGAAGGTCGAGTCCGGGGTTCTCAGTACGAGCCTGAAGATTTGCGCCCAATCCAAATCTCCACAATGGCGGATCCATTCCTGAGCCATAAGGCAACAATCGATTGTCGTTGCGCATCTCATCTTCATCACTGTAATATTCCCCACCACCGCCATATGCCGAGTAACGGTCGATCATGCCAGGAATGCTCCAGTCGTCCATTGAAGGATGAGGGACATCGTATCCGGTACCAAGCGAACCGTAGCTTCCCGGCACTCGAGGGGCCGCCCCAGGTTGTTGATCATGGACGGTGGGGTTTGTACCAGTGACGGCGAATCGTGTGCCAGAGCTTGAAGCCACTGGCTGAGTTTGAGTAGCAGGCCGCGCAGCGACGGGCGGAGCGGGGGGTGGGGGTGTTGGTTTGACAGTCTTTACAATATGAGACGACTGCTTGATGGCTCCGTCGCGCGTATCTGGAGCCTCGGGCCAAATGTTCTTCAGCATGGGTTGAGTCTGTCGAAGGCTGAAACCAGGCAAAGAGCAGTTGAATGATGAACGCTTGAGTCGGAGATCCATTTTGGCCTCGTTGAGACGGGCTCGACAATGCTCAATTCGATCTCTGAATGAGACTCGCTGGGAAGCTTTTTGCAAATTCTTTTTACGAGTTTCGAGATAGTGAAGTTCACGTTCAAAACGTTGAATAGCAGTAGCGGGAGCGACTGGAGAAAAACGACGGATTGAGTCAATCAGCACGAGAGTCTCGGTTTCAAGTGATTCAGAAACTTACTCTGAATAGTCTGATGAATATCCGGAAGAGATGTCTTTTCGTCAGGGATAGCGGCACTAGTAGTGGATGATTGGCGGGCAGAGGTCGTAGGCTTGGCTGTCGTGGATTTACCGAAAAAGGATGATGTCTGCGGCTTGACTTCCGACTTGACGTTTGAGTCTGCCACTTCTTGAGCCCATTTGGAGGTAGAAGCTTTGGGCTTGCTGGCAAATTTGCTTTCAATCGCTTGCTTCTTTGCTTGAAGCCGCCTCAATTCTTGCCGCTTAGCCTCCAGCTCGAGTCGAAGCTTTTCAGACGACTGAGACGGTTTGAATTGCGAGGCATCGACTTCCATGATATCATCGTCTCCCGCTGTTTTGGCGGCCGCCTCTTGCTGACGTCGAAGAGCTGCTTTACCAGAAGGACTCATGGTTTTGACAGGCGACCGCAATGAGGGTAACGGCGATTGTCTAATCTTGCGGGGTGTCACCGGTCGCGGTTTGTCATCTTCAGAAGAGCTAATGGTGACAGGGGCCGTCGCGTTGCCCAAGGGACCATCTTCACGAGGTCGCTTGTGGTTGGTCGTGGTAGTCGGTTCATCGGATGACAGAGAGATGGGAGTCATGTCGTCATCAAACCACCCATCACTCTTGCCCTTGTCATTTAAAACATGCAGATCATCAGGGCTAGAGGGTACGCCAGTGTCCCTCCACTTGAGCTCCCCTTGGCTCACGGCTCGTTCCATTTGCGCCATCGACAGTCGAGGACCTTTGCTGTCGGTCCGTTCCATCTTTCTCTTGTCTCGCTTCTTCTTGTTCACACGCTTGTCTCGAGCCTTGATATGGTCCTGTCCTCGACAATGCTCTTTGTACTTTTTGATAGATCCAAGACCAATGCTCTTGCCTCCATCGGGTCGCTCTGGATCAGCGTCGAGGATAATATCGTCAAAGCAATCATCTTCGGTACCTGTCGAATGATGGCGAGATCCTGGATTAATGGTTGACCAGTGAACATTCAAGATTTTACTCACAAGTGATCAATCCATAGCCATCTCCACCTTTGCTATCATCACCAGGCTCCGCAGCTTCGAGTACAAAGTTGGTGTCTTCTGGGCATGACTTGAGGAGTTTACGCATAAACTCAAAAACATAGGTAGGCACATTCTGCAGTCCAAATCCACAGATTCACCGTTCAATTTACGCTGCCAGCGAAATAAAGACTCGACAATGACATCACTCACACTTGTATCCTCATCACTGTCCATGCTCAGGACATGCCTGACCACAGCATCCAACTTTTCCTGATCAATCATTTTTCGATGAGATTAATAGGGGTGTGCTGCTCCGTGCTTCACCTCGGCCGCCTCGATCAAGTTTGAGTATCGCTGGTTTTGACGATGAAAGTATCTTGACTGTGTATCCAAAAGAGTGTCTCAATCCATGGCTGTTCTAGGATCAGATTCGGTGAGTGGGGTATCAAGTACAGTGGTACGTATGACTGCTGTGTCTCGTATGGCTAGAGAGTAGAAATGGAGAACAATGAAGCGATGGATCAAGACGCGACCGCGTTTCATTTGGCGGACCCGCGCCGCCGTGTCTTTCTTGTATTTGCTTCCACGGTAAGTCTTATTACCCCTATTTCAACAAGAACAAGACCGGCGCATTATTGGAGGCTGGCATGTTGATAGTCTCAGAGTACCTACTTTAGTATGGGTAGCTGTCACACTTTTCTCAAGTCGGCTGATGAGTTTGGGCAAAAAGCAACACACTCCTTAATGTGGTCATGGTCGTGAATAGCAGCCCCAAGTCCACCTAAACAAACATGACTGATCACTCATTCTCTACAGAGCGGCTGGTCCCTGTCATCAAGGCTCTTGGCTGACTGAACATAGGCGGCTGGATATCAAGAGACTGGGCAGTCTGCACAAACACACAGCCAACCAAACAGGTCAAACGCTTTGCAATAAATTTTCAACGTGTCACATCACACCATCTACCGTACAAAGTTTTCGACGCTGTTGTTCGCTCCTCCTTCTCCATGACCAGCGTCGGTCTACCATCCCATGCCATCAACACCTCCGTTCATCTTCTCATCGTCTCTTTTGCCTTTATGTCTCGTTTGCTTAGTAGAGCATGCTTGACATGTCGGCCCTAATTCGGTTGTAGTCCAACAATCCCTCGGTTCGTCCGACAGCGGCAATAGCAATGTCCTTGTCCCACAAGTATGTCTTGGCACATCGTTGAATGTCGTCAACGGTAATGGCATCAATGGAACGGGCGATCTCTTGAGGAGTGAATCGCTTGCCGGTGGTGATCATTTGACGACCAATGTCCTCGGCAATAGCGGTGGTTCCATCGAGACCGAGCAACAAACTGGCCTTGAGTTGAGACTTGGCACGTTCGACTTCAACAGAGGTGGGTGCGAGCGACATGCGTGTCCACTCCTTCAACGTAAAGTGAACAAGGTCATCACAAACGGTGAATGATTCGGTGGTCATGTAGATACCCCAGAGACCAGTGTCAGAGTATGATGTCGAGAAGCTCATGAAGCTGTTGGCCAAGTTGTTACTGGAAATGGTGTGAGAAAGCTTTGAGCTCATCAATGGGCTGGCACCCAAACTCCTGTCCCAGTTACCCATGATACTGCTCATCACCATCATGGGGAAGTAATCGGGTGACTTCCAACCGACACCCTCGACAGCAATGGCAAAGTTCAAAGTGGGAGAAGTGTCATCTCGCACCCTGACTTCAGCACCAGTGAATCCGGTGGGAGAAGTCGTGCTCTTGCCGAGAGCGACAGGGTTGGGGTTCTGGGGCAGGGAAGCAAAGTGCTCGGTGGCAAGCTTGCAGAGCTCCTCGTGGTCAACGGCACCAGCACCAACGAGAACCATCTTGTCGGCAGTGTAGTTGTTCTTGATGTAGGATTGGAGGTCGTTTTGAGAGATGGAGTTGATGTGGTCCTTGGGTCCGAGAATGGTCTGTCCCAAAGGTTGGTTGGCAAAGGCAACAGCGTGCAAGTGGTCAAAGACGACTTCTTCCAATTGCTTGTCAACCTCCTCTTGCTCCCTGAGAATGACATCCCTCTCTCGTTCAATGGCATCCTTTTCAAGCTTGGAGTTTTGCAAAATGTCGGAAATGATTCCAACAGCCTTGGGGACATCCTGCTGGAAAGCCTTGGCGTAGTAGACGGTTTGTTCTCGAGAAGTGTAAGCGTTCAAGTGAGCGCCAATGTCCTCGACCTCGAGCTCAAGAGCTCGCTGAGTTCGGTTCTTGGTACCCTTGAAAGCCATGTGCTATATATTCCCCAAATCAGCAAGCACGTCAGCAAAATGCTCGATGCCTCGAGGAGTCGCATCATCGAATGTCGTGACTTGTACAATCAGAAACGACCGTTTGCCAACAACTCACCTCCAAAAAGTGTGCGCTACCACTAGCGGACCTTCCGTCGACTCGGCTACCGGCATCGACCCAGACTCCAACGGTTGCGGTTTGAGCATGAGGTTGAGATTCACTGGCGACAGTCAATCCGTTGCTGAGCGTCGAGATCTTGGTCACAGGGTCCTGGTGCTTGGTGGCGGTAGGAGCAACGGTGGCAAGTGACCGGAAAGGCTATTGTGTACATTGTATGGCGATTCAAAGAGGCGAGTGGTGTTGAATTCGATCGAGCAACCACGATCAAGTAATCACATCGAAGTGGGATCCAATAGAGCAGTACAGATATGACATCCATCCATCAGCAAACCGTCTCTCTTTTGCGCAATGAGAACGATATATAAATCGATCCCAACAAATCAAACTACTCACCTGTCGAGCGATAGCCTTTCCCTGCCTCAAAGCCAACCTGGACATCATCCTTTTAAATTATCCCTTTTGTGTATGTATGTGGTACTGAGAGCAACAACGTTCTCTATCCTTCTCCGGAGATGGACAGATGAGAGAGGAGGACTCGATTGAGCTGAGTGGTAGGTTGGAAAGGGGTTCGAGTGGGATTCTCGTCAGAAAGAGGGAACCAATAATGTCATGAACCTCTGTGTCTTGTCCTGAACGGCATCCAATCGCTGGCTGGCCGTTTTCCCGCGGCGCCCAGTCTCTGCCAGACGTTTTCCACACCGCGGACCACAGATAAAACATTCGCAAGCAGCCATTTAAGGTGCTTACGGCATTACCCACCAACGCGATTACAAAGGGGCAGTCGTCGCGGGCAAAGTGCGGAAACGAACTGAACGCGTGGCCTTGCTCACGCATGCTTGCAAGCAGCTTCCACGTCGCTCGCTGCTTGCTGGCCTCTTGATAATCTCAGAGTAGGTGTAGCTGTAACCAAAAAAGACTTGCCACTGTACTCTTTCTCTTGTACATTTTGTCTCGCAACACATCAGTATGCGTTTCTCCACCATCTTGTCTGCTGGTGCCGTCTTGGCATCAGCCGTATCAGCTTCAGCATCAGATGTTGTCGACTTGACCGACAAGAACTTTGACAGCGAGGTCATGAGCGAGCAGCTCGCTCTCGTCGAGTTCTTTGCTCCTTGGTGTGGTCACTGCAAGAACTTGGCACCCGAGTACGAGGTTGCTGCTTCAGCGCTCAAGAGCAACCCATCAGCCGAGGCTGTCGGAGGAAGCATCAAGCTCGCCAAGGTGGACTGCACCGAAAACACTGAATTGTGTCAAAAGTTCCAGGTTCAAGGTTACCCCACCCTCAAGGTGTTCCGCAACGGTCAACACACTGAATACGGTGGACCCCGAAAGTCTGACGGAATCGTTTCTTACATGCTCAAGCAATCTCTTCCCTCAGTGGCAACTGTAGCATCCAAGGACTATGACTCTTTCAAGGATTTGGAGACTGTTGTGCTCGTGGCACACTACCCCGATGAAGCATCCGTTCCCAAGACTTACCGCAAGTTGGCTGATGAGCTCAGGGAAAACTACCTCTTTGGTCACTCTACCGACCAATCCTTGGCTCCTTCCGAACTGTCATCTTCCGGAATCGTTCTCTACAAAAAGTTTGACGAGGGCAAGGCCATCTACACTGGTGACGTCAACGATGAGGAGGAGTTGACTACCTTCATTGCCGAGAACGCCCTTCCCTTGATCGACGAGGTTTCCCCCGAAAACTACGCTCTCTACGCCCAGAGTGGCCTTCCTCTTGCCTACCTATTTGTTGACGCCGACAGCTCTGCCAAGGACACTCTCGTGGAGTCCATCAAGTCTGTCGCCAAGGACTACAAGAAGAAGCTCAACTTTGTCTGGATCGATGCCAAAAAGTTCAACGAGCACGGCAAGGCACTTGCTATCGATCTTGAAGACCTTCCCGGTTTCATCATTCAAGACTTTGACATGGAGTCTGGTGTCATGAGGAAGTTTGTTGACACTGTCACGGGAGCCAAGATGGACATTTCTTCCATCAAGGATTTCTTGACCAGGTACAGCACCGGAAAGGTTCAAGCCACTTTGAAGAGCGAGCCCGTCCCCGCTTCTCAAGATGAGGCCGCTTACCACCTTGTTACCGACGAGTACGACTCTGTTGTCTTTGACGACAACAAGGACGTCTTTATCGAGTACTACGCTCCTTGGTGTGGTCACTGTCGTAAGTGTCAGTCTGCAAACCCACTTGAAGACACATCACTAATCACGTATTCTCTGCAGAGCGATTGGCCCCTATCTGGGAGACCTTGGCTGAGCACTTTGAAGACTTTGCCGACACTCTCATGATTGCCAAGATGGACGCCACTGCCAATGACTTGCCTCCCAGCGCCGGATTCTCCATCAGCAGTTTCCCCACCCTCAAGTTCAAGCCTGCCGGAACTCGTGACTTTGTCGACTACAAGGGAGACAGGTCTTTGGAGTCCTTGATTGAATTCATCAAGGCCAACAGCAACAACCCTATTGAGGAGGCTGCCACTACTGAAAAGACCAGCGATGTCGAGGCCGAGGAGATTGTCGGAGGAGAAGCTGAGGCCCACGATGAGCTCTAAACGACAGAGCGGAACGTTTTACCAAAATGATTGTGTGACCATTGGTGTACATGTACGATGTGGGCTAGCGCGGTCTATGAATCACATGCATTATGTCTGATTTGAGGCCACCGTCAAACCGCCGAATCCAGTCCAACCCTCGCATGTAACACCGTTCTCGAGTTGTCATTTGATATGCTGTATCGATTATCGAGTCTCCGCATTGTTCGTTTGGCTGCTGGGATCTGTGCGAGTGTACGAGTGTTTGAATCTGCCGCGTCATGTTATCATGTTATCACGCTGAGTATACTGATGGACCTCTCAACCGCAACACCATCTGCAACCTCGTTCAACGTTTGCATCCCACCATCTAGGATTCCAAGACTTGCAGGCTGCAAGCCAGTCCAACGATGACTGGAGGTGGTTTTGCGTTACCAGGACCTCCTGGGGACCATGACTCGGATCATGGAGACACATTGGAAATGTCCGAGCTTGGACAAAGCGGTCTCAATGGCGGCAGACGTAGGGAAGTCGAATGGGTAGGGAAGCCACATATCGCAGGTCCACCATGGATGAAGATGCCCTTGTGAGTGTGTGAACTTGGAGAGGGAGTGCAATCTGTAGCCGAGTGGTCGATTAACGATGTTTTTGGTATCCACAGATTGACCGTGTCGATGCTGGGATTGCAAGTGAGCTTTTAGGAACCATCAAGATGGATCTCATCACCTGTGACCTGATTAGTTTGATTATCTCAGTGTGTCTGGTCCATTGAAATGGGATATGGTAGGTCTGGCACCCTGTCATTCGTCCGGTCCATTCGCCCACTCAAAGGTCGTGTGCGCAGCATCACCATATTTGCTTGAACTAGGGTTATCCAAAAGTTTAATGTCACTGGTCTTTGTGGCAGGGCCCCTTAGTGGACTCATCATGCAGCCCTTGATCGGTCAGTCTGCGATAAATCTTAATGAACGACAACTTTGTCCGCTGACAAGTAACCATCTCAGGCATTTTTGCGGACCGTTCGAAATCGAGATTCGGCCGACGGAGACCTTATATGATCATTGGTTCAATCGTCAGCATCTTTGCCATGATGCTTCTGGGATGGGCTCGTGAGGTATCCCATCTCCTCGGAGGAGTGAGTCTTTGCGAATGATGGCTCAAATTTTATAATTCCTGAAAACTATCATACGCAGGGCAAAGGCTTGTCCATCTTTCTGGCAGTATGGGCCATTTATCTGGTGGATTTCGTGAGTCAAATGCTGAGCGGATACTTTGCATAAGGTTCTGATCACATAATGAATCTAGTCAATCAATGCTGGTACGTAACATCCAAGCAAGGACGATAACGGTCGACTCTGATTTGCGCTCAAGAATAGTTCAAGCCGTGGACCGAGCGCTGGTGGTAGACACTCTTCCCCCCTCTCAGCAAGAAAGAGGGAATGCATGGGCAGGAAGGATGTCGGGGGTCGGGGCTTTGGCTGGGTTCTGGGTGTGAGTGCCAGTAATCACCGAAAGCTAACCCGTAGCTCACCTACTATGCGGTAGAGGAAACATCAACCTCCTCCATATCTTTCCGTTCCTTGGCAAGACTCAGTTACAGGTCTTGAGTTTCCTGACGAGCGTGATTCTCATGTCGACGCACGGTCTGGCAGCATATAGCGTCAAAGAGAGGGTATTGTTTCGAGACAAGTGAGTGTGTATCGTATCGCCTGCGAAAGGAGTGTGCTAAAATTTCATGAGCGCAGTCGTGAATCGTCCAAGGACGGGTTCTGGAAAACCACCAAAAGTATATGGACCAACATTGGAAGTTTACCTCCAGCCATTCGATCGGTTTGCAACGCACAATTCTTTGCGTGGATGGGCTGGTTTCCCATCCTCTTTTACACTTCAGTCTGGGTCGGAGAGATTTACACTCGTCAAGTCATCGCCGAAGGTCGGTCAGAGGATGACCCGGAATTGTCAGCAGATGCAACACGTGCTGGATCAAGAGCCTTGTTCCTCAATGCCTGCGTCAACTTGCTCACCAGTATCTTTCTTCCCTTTCTTGTCTCGTCATCTGGCGTCAAACCATCTTCATCCGAGGCATATGGGCCTTCTGCAAGACCGCACAGTCCGATCAGCGAGGGCTTTATGGGCCGGATCATGCCTCAGCTTGAAAGGGTCAGAGCATTGGTCCCTTTGCCTAAACGGTTCAAGCTTCAAATTCCCATTCAATGGCTGACGCTTATTAGAGTATGGGCTATTGCACAATTTACCTTTTGCATTGCAATGATCATGACCTGGCAAGTCCACTGGTTCAGCCTCAAGCAGATTGAGACTAACCTGCTCATGTACTCAGGTTTGCAACGTCGATTTTCATGGCCAACACGTTGATTGCCATTAGCGGATTCTGTTGGGCCGTGGCGCAATGTGAGTTGACATGTGGCAGAATTTCGATGGACACACCGCTGACATGGGGATCCTTACAGGGGCGCCTTTCTCACTAGTAGGTCGATTGCATTGCGTTCACCCCATGACACGTTCTGATTTATTCTTGACAGCTTGGAGAACTCATTCTAGTAGACTCTACACCGGGCACTGGCCGAGCCAATATACCCAATATTCGTATCAGCTCCGACGTCCGGCCCGCTCGCTCCCTTGATATACACAAGGATCGAATCCAGTCGGCTCTTCAAGAGCAAGAAGAGCAAGAGTCCATGATTCGCTCGGCCCAAATTGATGATGAGATTCCTCATACATCGGGCCGACATACTCACGAAAGCTCAAGTCGATCTCGAACGCCTGCTCGGCAAGCTAGTCCTGACCATGACTCCCGGCGACCACGGGACGATGAACATGACAAACCTACGACACCAGTCAAGGAAAACGCTGGACAGGGTACGGCGGAAAAGGCAGGTGTGATTCTCGGTATCCACAATATCTTTGTGGTCGTCCCTCAATTCCTGGTGACCTTTTTGTCTGCCATCATTTTCCAAGTCATGGAGCCTACCCGACCAGCGCTCCCTTCGGACCACGTGAATCCCCACGCCCCTGCCATGGGGAACGTGACGGTGAGTGAGACCACAGATGATCTCGTCATTCGGACTTTGCTATACCGGCGCGAAGTTGAGCCTCACGTCACGGGTGGACCCGATTCTGTTGGATTGGTGTTTCGACTGGGAGGTATCAGTGCAGCCGTTGCTGGTTACTTGTGCCTTCGAATGGCGAGACAGTGGAGACATGATTCGAAAAGGTTGGCTCCCAATGGGTATACCCAGCTTGCCAGTGATGGCACACACGAACAGAGCATCGTCTTTCAAGCGCCCCCCGGGTTCAACGATGACGATGTCCCACCCCCTGCTACACCGCTGATCAAAGGCGACATTCAACTCGGACTGGATACGATGAAGAAACTCGTCTCGTTTCTGCCACCTATGGACATTCCCTATGTTCACATCGCGGGAACCAATGGAAAGGGCTCGGTCTCGGCCATGGTCGATAGTTGTCTCTGTGCATCGGGGCTACGTACGGGTCGATACAATTCGCCTCATCTGGTGACGGTCCGAGACGCCGTCTTGGTCAACGGGAAACCCGTCTCGTCAGGTGAATATACTCGCCACCGGACTCGAGTTGAAAGCGCTGCGCGAGATCACGGGATCCAACCGTCCGAGTTTGAGGTGGCCACCGCGACGGCGTTTTCCATCTTCACGGGCCAGCGACCTCGACTCGATGTGCTCATTATTGAATGTGGTATGGGCGGGCTTCGGGATGCGACCAATGTTCTCGACACGTCGCTGCAATTGTGTGCTGTCTTGACCACGGTCGATTTGGATCATCAAAAGTTTCTGGGGGACACGATTGAGGCGATCGCGACGGACAAGCTGGGCATTTGTTGTGAGCGTGGTGTACTCGTTGTTGGGAAGCAGGACCACCACGAGGTTTATGAGATGGCGAGGCAGGAAGCGAGAGGACTAGACGTTGAGCTCGTTGAAACTGACAAGCACCCTCGAGTGGTCAGTCAAGGTCAGGACAATGGTGTGCGGCAAGTCGAGGTGACATTGGATGGTGTACATGATGCACCATCGACTCGAGTACAAGTCTCGCTCCCGCTCGTGGGGGAACACCAACTCGACAATCTCGCCACTGCCTTGGCCGTTCTCTCATCCCTCGAGCACCATCCCCGTCCGCTCGGGATTCAACCCAATCTCCGCCAGCTATCCGAAACTGCCATCCACTCTGGTATCCGCAAAACAACGTGGCCAGGGCGATGTAGCTGGCTGAATCTCGTGTATCCACCCCCGTCGATTGGCGTCATGTCACCTTCATCACGCCATGTCGACGTCTTGGTCGACGGCGCACACAACACCTCGGCCGCCACTCGCCTCAAGGAGTATATCAACGAGCTTGGTGTTCCTCACAACAAACCTATCACCTACATTATCAGCTTGAGCCACTCGCCCCCCAAGACACCCGCCTCGGTCCTTGAACCGCTCCTGTATGGATGCAGAAGCGTAGACAAGGTCATTCCCGTCGCATTTTCCACGCCGGTCGAGGGCATGCCATGGGTCCAACCTGTTCCCGTCGAGCAAGTTCGCAAGGCCGCGATTGAAGCAGGGATTTGGCCTGAAAATGTGATTTCTCCGGATGCACAAGGAGAAAACGGACCCTCGTTGGTCCAAGCGCTTCAAACACTGGACCCACACGAACCCGGGTTGGTTGTCGTCACGGGTAGCTTGTACCTCGTGGCTGATGCGTACCGAATGACAAGCGATGGGGGATGGTAGGCGAGGTCTTGTGTTGTACATGGTTTAAACAAGGGTCCATCTATGCATATCAGTAGTAGTGAATAGGGCGACGCGCAAGTAACGCACGTCACTGGGAGTTACCAGTGTTTGCTGTATTTGCTGAGTAGAAAGGATATTGATCAAGGCTAGACTGGCTCGGCCACTGGCTTTCTGTGCTGCAAAGAATTGGTCAAGATGGATGCGCTGATTCCATTCACGACCTCGGGTTCGCTGGTGGATATTGTGGATAGTGAGTGATTCAAAAATAAAGAGAGAGAGAGAAGGGACGAAGCTGGCGGTCGAAGAGTCATCAAGTCGGCTAACGGATGTTTGCTCCTTCTGCATCTCATCCACGTTTGTCTGGCTCAACTATCACCTTGTTGGCTACAGAACGAGTACTGATTGTACTACGGGATGGACGGAATTTGATTGGGGTGTTACGGACGTATGATCGATATGGTAAGTATGACCGACTTTATATTCTGCATGGACTCTCTGGTTGACTCTGCCATGCCTTGCCTCTGTCACCTTGAAAACTAATGCCAACAACTTGCTTATCCTTGCCTGCCAACAACTTGCTTGTCCTTTCCAGCCAACCTCGTCTTGGAATCCACCATTGAACGTCTCCACGACCCCCGCCCGTCTTCACCCCTCTACACAGACGCTTACATTGGCCTACTCGTTATTCGAGGCGAAAACGTTGTTTTGCTTGGGGAAGTCGATCTCGATGTTGAAGATGACGTTCCTATTCGGCCGGCTGGGAGCCGAGAAGAAGTACAAGCTATTCAGAATGCAGTGGAAAGCGTAGCTGTGAGTCGTTGATGCGTGTGCATGGTGCATGGTGCATGTGGGAAAAAAGGGTTGCGGTGGATGAGCGAGCTGACTGACGACGACGATGAAATGTTGACAGGCTGAAAAGAAGCGGGTTGGCCCAATCAAAACGCAAAAGTTACATTCGCTTGGGTTCAGTGGGAATCGAGAGGAAGGGGATGCGTATTGAGAGGGAAAGAGTGAACAAGTTGTACTAGTGTAGCATATGCACACGCAAGACCATTTAGGATCTCAAACTGATGACGCTAGTCTTGAGCATTTGATACGATGTACATGAGGTATCCAAGTCATTCCGAAGCAAGTCTCCTTTTTTCGCCTACTCGTAATCGACCTGGATGTATCCCTTGACCTGTGTATGCACGTAGGTGCCGTGAGCCAACGACCATGACGGTTGACAAGGACACACCGAAAGACCGCAGACTCACCTTGTTATCCCTCAACAAGTCAACATACAATTCACCCAAATCCTTGCACACTCGAGGTGCATTCACTCCTTCATGCGCTTGACACTTTGCGAGCTCTTCACGGACGATTCGGGCCTTCATGCATGCAACCCATGATTCCCGGGCAATGTGGTCCCGTTGTTCGAGGCTTTCTGTTGTTGTTGAAAAACTCCAGGGTCAGCGTGGCACAGGATGGCCAAGACATTAGTCTACGGGCTCACGTTTGTAGTCGTCGATGGAAGGCATGGTGGTCTGTGTACGGGGGAAGCAAGGTTGAAGTGCAATATGTAAAGGAGTGATATGCAACAGGCGAAACCGGATTTGACCGCCCTTGGTAGGGGATGACTCTGGAGCAAATGGTTGAGCGTAGACTTGTCGCCTTTAAAGCATTTGTACACTTTATTACATTTCATTAGAATCACATTCAAATACATTCAAATGTACAGTACAATACAAATCATCACCATGGCAGACCGGGGCATGATGTACATGAGTGACCGCCAGCTCGAGCGGTTCCTCAAAGATCAGGCCAAAGAATCCAAGCCGGCCCCTGTCGTGGTGCAGAAACCAACAGCGGCCGCGAAACGGGCGAAACCAGCGGACGAGCAACAAGATGAGGAGGCTAGTGGGGTGACCGTCAAGACCGGAGCAAAGGTCAAGCAGGCTAATTCAGCCTCGACTCGAAAGAATGGTCCACCAAGGAAACAAGTCCGTATAGAAGAGCCCGCACCGCCAGTCGTCACCGCCACGGCGTCCATTGATGATGATGGTTCGACGGACAGCACCGACTATCTATGCGTCTGCAAACACCCCTCGAGCCTGGACGATGGCCGTGAAATGATCCAGTGCGATGCATGCTCCAACTGGCTCCACCCTGAATGCGTCTCTCTTGACCCTACCCTTGTCCCTCTTGTAGGTATCTACATTTGCCCCGAATGTCAAGCTGATCCCGCCGTGACATGGACAACGACCTGGTTGCTCAAGTGTGGATTCGACTCGTGTGTCGTCGCACGACGTGAACCATTGTCCAAATACTGCTCGACGTTGTGTGGAGTCAAACAAGCACTACACATTCTCACTCAAAAGGATATCACCGTTGACCAATTTGCTGGTCGATCGGATGTTACCACCGCTCCGTGTCCTGAAGCTTACATGATTCGTCACACCGACAACTCCAATGACGCCAAGATCGAATGCGCCGTATCCGCCCAAACGTACCAGGTTTCGACAGACACTGCAGAAAAGGATATTCTCACAGCTCGTTGGAAATCATTGCAACAACAATTGACCACTGTCGAATTGGCTCAAACGGTGCTTGAACGCGCGGTTGAACACGCTGACCAGCTCGTGCTCCCCAGCAATCCTCTACCCACCGACGGGGACGGCGACGCCACCATGGATGCCACACCTGAGACCACTACATCCAACAAAAAGACCAAGAAAAAGACTGCCAAAAAGACAGTCAGTGAAGATGACCATCGACCTTGTGGATTCACCCTGAATCTTGTCGACTCGAAATCACACCCTTCATCGCCGTGTATGCATTCTCGGCGCAAGTGTCCCAAACATGTAGGATGGCAACGCGTTCGGGCGGCTGCATTGGACATGGACCGAGCGAACTTGGTGAGTCTTGGCAAGTCTCCGCAATCATCCGATTGAACGCCTGACTGACTTGATTGTCATGCGAGGGTGTAGTTGGATCAGGTGGCCAGGGTCAAGGCAAAGTTGGAGGCGTTCACCTAGGCTGCTGTGTCTTGGTTGAAATCAGGACCCATTTTAGAGACGTCAAGCAGCACACCAGAGTAGTGCATTGGCCCGGCCCAACCGTTACCCTTGGGGTCGATCAGTTGGCACATTCAGGGTACACTCGTCTTGACATTGAGCGGGAGTGATGACCCACACGTCATGTGACCAGTTTCAAGGTTTCGTGTCAACTTACCAAGATGACCAAGATCCTCTATCTGGATGGAGACTTGTCAAGGCAAGATAAGGCACAACCGACTCCGTCGGTCGAGGTCGCTCATTGAAGATGGATTCACAACGCCGATGCAGTCCTTGCAAAGCCCTATAGGAATGCTATTCCAGCAGTTTCAAAGTCCGGATTGGCTCTCAATCAATCGAGGTTCTGAATCGGGGTCTTCTCGCGATGGGCTCGATCAGGCGTCTGGACACGTAACACGGCCGGACGAGCGGTGGGCAAACGCAGGACTGGAATCCTGTAGGCATAAGCAGCAGACTATATACAGCATAGGGGCGATACATTTTTTTTCGATGGATATGTCGGATCATTGTTCAATCTGACTGGGCCATATAGCACTACGATCCGTCGCGCCGTGTCGAAACTTTGGAAGCGACTTCAGCAGCCCGTTGAAGCTTGACAAATTCTGATGGTCCCGATGCTTTGCACAGCTGTTGCAAACAAATTGACCATCAGCAAGTCTATTTTAACGCGTCGAGATTTGGCGGTTTCAGCGTGATACGAACCGAATAGAACCGTGACCGCTTGTTCTCGAGGAGTGCGTGAGGACTGTCAAACTCGATCAGCCGACCTTGATCGAGTAGTAAGATCTTGTCGTAATCGATAATCTGTTTCAATGAGCCCCCCACAACAATGTGCCTCGTCAGTGAATTGTGATACGATGAATGGAGCAAACGCGTTCGCTCACGGTGGTCAATCGATGGGCAATTGTGACGAGCGTGGCACTCGAAAATTCTTCACGAATGGTTTTGGAGACTGTGAGAACGGAGGCACGTTGAATGTTAATAATGAATGGACATGTGAATCGGTAGGACAAAAGCGACTTGCTCAATTGGTCAGTCTCATCTATTTGAATCGATCAAGAGACGGTCATGCAGTCAGTCAAATGCCACGATTGGTTATGGGAGATTGCTTCAACGACTTACAATCGATACTATCAGAACAAGACAGTGGAAAAGCACTTTAGTAGACTGTGCGATTCGTGATATACATTCAACGACTCACCTCGCTGTTGCTTCATCCATGATGAGAATCTTGTTTGACCGAAGGATCGCTCGAGCCATGCACAATAGTTGCTTTTCACCCTGACTGAAATTATCCCCTCCTTCACTGACACTACTAGTGAGATCTTGGAAAACATGCTTGTGGGCTGAGATCTCGTCTGTTGTGGTGGCATCCGTATCCAGGAGATGAACACGTTTCAGTGCGGCGAAAATCTCGGCGTCCGAGTACTCGTCAAAGATATCCAACGTCGACCGGAGCGTCCCACTCAGAATCGTAGGGTCCTGAGGGATGATGGTGACCCTGCTTCGTAAATCAGTGAGCCCGACGTTGCTGATATCAACACCATCAATCTCGATGGACCCTTGGGTCGGCTCGACGAATCGGAACAAGGAGAGCGCAAGAGTTGATTTTCCACACCCAGTGGCACCGACAATACCCACTCGTTGCCCGGGAGCAATGTGGAGAGTAATGTCATGCAACACGGCTGGGAGGTCAGGGGCATATCGGACAACGAGGTTCTTGATATCAATTTCTCCGTGACGAGGCCAATCGGCCGGGACGTCAATGTCGTGTTCTGGCGCTTCGATGGGAAGGTTACAGTATTCGTCCAAGCCTGTTTGATCGACATGTCAGTGGCGAACAAAGTTTTGCTTGGACCATATTAGCACGTACGCTCAACCTGCATTGTGATTGTACAGTCACGTTAGCCTCGAGACACTCTCTTGTATAATTGGGGACCCCGACTCACTGCAATCAACGCCTGCTGCAACGAAACCCACGTCCGAGTTGCAAAGAGCATATCACCCGAGATACTCAGAGCAAATGCCAACGCAAAACCAGCTGATGAAGCTGAAATGGGCATGACAAGGACGACGGCCCCGGTGAGTCCGACTATGGCGGATGATATCATGTTGAATCGAGCTAGTGTCGAGCAATGGGCATGAGCAAAGAATGGTTGGTAGCATCAGCGCTTGGTTGACTGACCTGAGATCCATCGACTGGCAGCTTGAGTAAAAATGGCGCTGGTGATGTTGCTGTGATAGACTCATAGGGTTAGTAGTGAGGTTGCTTTCAGGCAGACGCTCGAGCTCACCTGTCGGCCTACAAGAGTCGGGCAACCACGTACATATTCCGACATTAGTAGTGGGACGATACTTGAACACAAGAAACACTCACGTTCTGACACATGAGCCTCATCATCGCGACGGAACCTCCATACGCCCGGATGACTTGCAGTCCCGAGATGGCCTCTCCAAACACCGCATAAAGGGGGGACCGGGTCGTGGAATCCAGCCGCCGCAAATCTCGTGCTGTTTGAGCATACAGCCCGGCTGCTTGACGATACAAGACAGCCAGTGCGAGGGCGGCTACGCTGAACCGCCACCCGGCGACCCAGGTAATAGATGCGAGGGTCACAATCACATTGAGAAAGTAGAATAGCGATCTTCCAAAATTGTCGGCCGTCGCGCTGTCAAGGCCTTCGAGATCCTTGCCAAATCGGTTCAACGTTCTGTTTACGAGAGTTAACGTCAGTCTACTGCTGGAGGCCGCAGAAAGCAACGCTCAACTGACCTTCCCCGAACACTCGTATCGTGGAATCGAACGGTGGCGAAAAGCACACGTTCCAACATCGTAGCATGTATCTGTTTCGAGGCTCGAATCGAACCAACATACAAGATGGCGAAACGCAATTCACCGACCTGCAATCCCGCGACGATCAGTATCACTGTGACTTGGGCCGTGTGGAACATGCAGACTCACGATGGTGCCAATCGAAGTGGCGATCGCATAGATGGTTATATAAAATGTCGGGCTCCTGCTCGGATTGGTTTTGGAATAGCTTCCACTCCATTGATCAAGGATCAAGTTTTCCCAGAGTGGAGGTGTAGTGCCGACTAGAGCAACAATCACAAAGATGGCCCAGTATACCCAAGAACCTTGAGCTCCCAAATACACTTTCCACGTCTGCCAAGAAATCGTGCCAGTTTGTCTGACTTCGTCTTCGACAAACTTTCTCGCCGTTTTCTTGGTGGGGGCCTGTGCATCTGCGACTGACTTGTCCAAGGTGGTAGCTTGTTTTGTTGCAGGCTCACCGACGCTCTCTGGGTCCATTTGATCCTCAATCAGCGCTGTGTCATCTGGGGGGAGAGGGGATGTGACATCGACCAGATCATGCGTCTCCTCTGGTTCGAGGTCTTTATGATAGTCGCCCGCCAAGAATCCGGGTGTATCGCCAGCATACTGCACAGTCCCACGATCCAGAGAGACAATATACGAGGCCGCGGGCAACAACAACCTGACGTGATGACTGACGATAATCACCGTCCGTCCCTTCATGAGATCCCCTTGTAGACAGTCGGTCACAATAGCAGAGGCCGTATGTGCGTCCAGGGCAGACAAGATGTCATCGAGAATGATCAAACTCGCTCTGCTATAAACGGCACGAGCGAGAGAAATCCGAGCTTTTTGTCCGCCAGACAAGTTGAGGCCCTTTTCGCCCACTTCAGTCCACTCGGCGTCTTCGAGGATCCTCAGATCAGAGTCTAGACAACATGCTGTGAGGACTTTACGGAACCGGTCCTCATCCTCCGGGGCACCAAAAATGATGTTTTGTCTAATGGTAGCATTCTGGAGCCAGGGGACTTGAGAGGCATAGGCTGTTCTTCCGGTGGAAACCCAGTGCTCGGGTGCCACCTTGTCGCCATATCCTTGGAGCGCATTCGGGGGTGACCTGGGGCACTCTACTTGTCCTTGCGTAACCTCTGCTTCGCCTAGTAGACCGAGCAACATCAACGTTTTCCCGCTCCCTAACCGGCCACAGATCAGTGAGATGCTATCCTTGGGAAACTGGACATTCACATTTCGGAGTGCAAAGTCGGTGCGCAAGGTAGCCGAATCACCGAGGTCTGGCTCTTGTTCTTGAACAGACTCGTCGGATGCTAAAGTATCCTTGGGCCATGTCACGGTCGCATCTCGAAAAGCGATCGTGTCCGAGGGTTCGGCCGTGCTAGTTTCAATCTCAGCCTGACCGAGATACTTTTGGACCCGACGCAAGGACACAAAGCCTTGGAGGATGGAAATGGCGGCTTCTGGTAGCGAACTCAAGCTGAACCTGAGCTCGTTGAGTACTGTGACGGCGGGGAAAGCCACTGCAGGTCCCAGCGGTTGCTTGGCAATCATGACGTAGTGGTAAAAAGTCACCAATGTGACAATCACGGGTGTAATCGCCCACACCCATCCCAACAAGACCTGTCGCACAAACCAGTCAATTGCTTATTCCTATCGATTGTTTGTGAACAAGAACCCACTTCAATCAAGTAGTTGCGTTTCAAGTAATGCAACTCTCGAGTCCTTATGGTGGACACCTTTTGCTGAAACTTGCGTTCCCAGGCCATAAACTTGATCATTCGAATCGCACCCAAAATCTCATTCATGACTCCCGTACGCTCGTCCCGAGTGGTCATCAAATTTTCCTGAGTGTCGATGATGACTTTGCTGGCATAGTGATTGAGCGGGATGGTAACTGTCAAGCGTATACTAAGTGACTGCACTTTGTTTCGTCCAAGCAATGATGAGCTCATCAATCAACTCACATATCGAGGCTGCTAGCCCAACAAACGCCGAGACTCCGAGAAGACGATAGAGAAAGATGGTTCCCACCAGGATTTCAATCGGAGAATCAACCTAGTCAACGGTCCAATGTGAGACAAGTGCGTCCTTTTCGCCATCAATACATTCATTCATCCGACTCACCAGTGTAAATGAGTGGAAAGCAAAGTCTATCGAAATGCCCAACAGTCAGTGTTTTCGATATCGAATGTCCCAAGATGAACACATTCACTCACCTGCAACACGGTCCGCATCAACCGTGAACAAGGTCTGACCAGCAGTGTGTCAACAAGTATGACACTCGGATGAGAAATGTTCGTACCCGACTCACCATGATCTGGGCTTTGCTAGATATAGATTGCTCTTCGTTGTTGCCCTCATCCTCCTTGCCATCATCAGCAGCAGCCGTCTCTTTGGGCTTTGATTCACTCTCGGTGGGGTTAGAGATTTCTTGCTTGACCAGCGTTTTACTAAACAACATTGTACTGAGCTGCAACTTGATCCGATGCTGCAGCAATGCACTGGTGATATACCTAGAGATCGTTCGCCAAAGTCAGTGGCCTTGAGCGGGTCATACCCAAATTCCACTGGCATGTCTCACCAGAGGTAGCCAATCGTCAGGAACATGACCGCATTGCTGAGGAACAAGCCACCACACCACACCCATCCTTCCCTCATATTCTTTCGCTCCGGATCATCCTCGAGGTGTTTGACGAGTTGTCTCATGAATATGGCGGGGCCGTAGTAGAGTCCAGCAGAAACAGAGGCAAGAACAATTTCAACCCAAAACAGCAGCTTGTTGGCTCTAAACACTTTGAAAAGCAAGCTGAATCCCGTAGGCAGGTTGAATCCGATTCCGAGGAGATGAAACCTTTCCGAAGACGGTTTGGTGCCCGGGGTTGGTTGAAACCTGGTGTTTCCATAAAACCGGCGGAAATTGAGGAACAGGTGAAGAGCTCTTGTTTCCTTGGGCAAGATGGGCAAGTCCCAGACGTTGAACGTTGACTCGCTGTTACCTCGGACCATCAACGGCTGAATCCACGTGTACATGACTTGTCCGACGAGCGTCGTGCTGAGCTCTTCGGTGACATTCGGTGTACGAGGATCTAGAGGGGCCGGCTTTTCGTTTGTCTCGGCATAGTGCTCGTTCATCGAGTTGAGGACTGCGGGTGGGTACATGGCAGTGGCGGGGAAATGAAGCTTGGGTCCGCGTTTGATATAACCAGCGACGATGATCAAGGCGGGTAACAACATCAATGGTTGAGCAGCCATCAAGACTTGGATCAGTCGCATGTTGGCTGTCGTCCCAGGGAATGGGGCAAAGACGTCATTGTTGCCCCTGTGCACCGACTTTTGAGGCAAGACGATGAATGTTGCCAAGCACAGCCACGTTACGCACAAAACGGTCCCTTGGTGTATGGTTGTGGCCCAGTGCCGAGGGACGTCGGTTTGTGAAAGCCAGGGTACAGAGAGCCCCAAGAGGTAGAGCTGTGCAACTGCTGCAAGGCTCAAGAAGAGCACAGTGGGGTAGTCGAGATACGTTTTGGTGATGTGAAAGCCGAGAGTGGCTACACTGATCAGGGCCGGAATGAGCAACAAGACAATGTAGAAAAGTTTCTGTCGGCGAGTCTGAGAGCGGAAAATTTACGACATGAGTCTGGCACCGAGCAAAAAGGGGGTTGCATATGCTCACAGTTCTCCAAAATGCCTCTTCATTGATGGGCTGGCCATCTGTCTGGACCGCCTCCAACACGTAATCAAATCTTTCGTGATCGTGACCTTCGCCAGTGTCTAGTGCGAGTGAATCTGTAACCGTGATAGCATCTTGTCGTCGAACACCTGGGTCATTCCCTGTTTGCTGCCCGAGTCCATTGTGCAGGTGATCTTGTTCTTGTTCATCAATGGGCAACCGAATTCGACCTTGATTCGTCTGTTTGTCTGATGGCAGAGTGGGAACGTATAATCCTAGCGAGACAAGTACGACCGCTGTGGGTACTCCCAAGAGGACGCTATGGGTAAAGTCCATCGATGTTTGGTTTGCTCGACGTTGTTCAACACATGCTTCCTTGCTCCCCTCGGCACCAGTGTATGATTGTGATTGTGTATATATACCAGTACAACTGTCTGAAATATCTAGACATTTACGAGTCAGTGTGTGTTTCTATCTTATTTGCACCGCTGCTGCTCCCAACGATCGAGATTTTGCGGATCCGAGAATCGACATGTCGTCATGGACAAACCAACAGCATGACTCGGATTGGCCAAGGTATACCTGGGTTTGAGAGAGGCCTTGGAATGTATAGACTTGCTCGAGGGTGTTGCATCCACCATTATTGGATGGCACACATACCATATACCGTATGTGCCAGTCTTGAGTAAATGGTCGGTCGCACCAGGGCCGGTCAATGACCGAGTGGCGAGTGGCGCACTTTCAATGTATTCAATCTAGGCCACTTGGAACGACTCTTTGTTCCGTGGATCAATGTATTTAATTACAGTACACATAGCCACGCTTGATTTGTTTTTTCATGTCAAGATGACAGTCCCGGACGAGCCTAGCATTCTCGACAGAGCTCTGCGTGGCTCAACCAAACTGTTGTTCGCCACTTGTCAGATGGCCGTCGCCCCGTTGCACAGGAAGCGGCTACTCTTGTCCGGACGGCAACAAGTCAGATTCAACGTCCATAGCCAGTAGGCTGATGTATCAGCAGACCAGGAGTTTTTGAGACGCTGTACAGTTTCTCCCCATCTCTCGTAACGTTTGGTGTCGCTCAGCAAGAAAACCTTTGCGCATGGTCGCTCACGAGTTTCGACGCAAGCAAGGCAGCAATAATCTAAAGAATGGTCAACGAAACACCTTGTACGCACTCCCCAGGTACTGAAACCCAAGGCAAGTACCTTTTCAACAAGAGATTTGCAGAACACATGAGCGGACTGTGGAAGGCGCAAGCCGCGGTCTGCTTATCGACAAGGTGTAAATCCCGCAATCAAAATCTAATGCATGTATCTGTCCTACAGCGCTTCCCTCTGACCACCAAGAACAACCTCTCTTTCTCACAACTTGGCCTCGTTACATCCTCGCTTGAGCGTCTGTCTTTCAAGAAAACTAGCACTCGAGACTCTGAAGGCCACACGTGATCAGCCATGAACCGCATGATCGCCGAAGACCGAGCTGGTTGTAAGTTGAGACCATGAGAATCGAGACTGAAGACGACCATGCCACCTCTGAGGAATGAGATGCAACAGCTGCTGACCGGTAGTAGTGTGCGGTATCGACTGAACATCAATCAGCATGGCATAGACTTGAGTATATGCTAGAGATTGTACAATGGCGTCAATCTCTCCAAACGTAATGCTTGTCGACACAATGGGCATTCCATCTGGGCGAGATGCACACCATCACGTTAGCTTCTGAAATCTTTTCTCTTGCGGAAAGCAATATCGCGAAAAACATAAAGGCCCACCTTTTCAGCCGCCCAATCTTCGATACAACTCCAACAAAATACATGCCCGCATTCAGTCACACACGTGCCCCCGGCTTCAGGTGCAAGTCCACATGGGGCCAAGCATAATGGGCACTGACGGTCCGGGTTCGCGAGCTGGGATACAGGGAGGATCGAATGAGCAAGTTGTCGCGGCGGGTGGTGGTCGTCTTGGGTTTGTGCGGCATCAGGGTCGAGGTCCCGAGGTGGCGGCACGTTGGGACGAGTCTCCTCGAGCCCAGTGTACAGTTCGGGGTGGATATGGGAGGGCGCAAGAGGGTGACCGTCAATGTAGAATGACGAGCTGGGAAGATGCTCTGTAGCAGTAGCAGCAGCAGAAGACACAGTCGAGTCTGGTTTGCCGGCCGGGCGACCTTGTTCGGTCATCGCTTGACGGTCCCGTGCCCGTTGTTCACGCCAGCTGGTCAGTATACGATTGAGGACGGGGAGGAGCAAGAGGAAACCGATTGGTTCATAGGCTGATGCCGGTTTTTGAGCCACGGTCGGCGAGTTGGTAATCTGATCATCAAACATCAAAACAGGCTTGATTAGTGGGCGCGCCCCGATGGGTCGTGGACGACCGTGAAAAAAAAAATCAACTTGCATAGCTCATTCCCATCAGACTCTTGGTCCATTCGACATTACGCCCCTTGATCAAAAACCAGGCAAACCAGATCTCGGGCAAGGCTCTCACCCAAACCGAATTCAATAAATTGAGCAAGACTCGTCGTCGTGTCCTCTGACGCGGTGAAGGGTCTGCCTGCTCATCGTCGTCGTCATCGTCGTCATCTTGATCCGATCGAAGGCCCTTGGTGAACAGTCGGGCTAGAGCAGCGACCATGTGAGGTGCACCAATGAGGAGCGCAAGAGAGACGAGACGACGCTGTGGTGGGTCGAACAAGAAAGACAAGCCAAGGGAATGAGCCTGCGGGCGCGGCCTTGCCATCAAAAGCATGAGCTCGAATACAAACTCACCAGTCTAGAGGGAAAATTTCGCTTCTTGTTGACGTAGGGATATATCTCGACATATTCTTCCCCCAACGTTTGAGTTCCTGTAGATGATTGTACGGATATGGTTAGGACGGTCTTCAACGTACAATCATCGGCGCGCCAAGTCGGAACCCCACCTAGTCCAAAAGTCAAGCCATAGTATAGAATCTTGGCAAGCACCGAGACTTTGGTCTGGTTGGCCAAGAACCTCCTTGATCCTGGCGGGGGAGAGAATCGATGGCAATCACGCCCATGTCAGTCTCCACTTGTCCACCGATTTTCTCGCTTCAACAAGGAAAGAACGTACCGACAATAGACCGGACGACATCGGAAAATAACTCGTGCAGTTTCGAAACGTGAAGCTCATCTCTCTGGTATGCCCTCACTATAAAGATTGACCGACCTTGTCTCTCAGTCATACTTTTCGAGTCTTTGAATGATCAACACCAAACTCACACGTCTGACTGCGATCCGCCCACCCCCACTGAGGGACCTCCTCGCCTTGTTCGTCCGTCTCCCCACCACCACCACCACGACTACTACCAGTCGACTCGATATGCGCAGGTGAATCACTATGTTGGATAGACGCCGGTGCATCGCCCGTTGTGGCTGTTGAGACCGTACTTTCAAACACTCGGTTACTCGTTGACGAGGGTTCAGCCGCTGCTGGTGGGTTGGTAGCGACCGACGAGCTACCGGGCTCCGCCACGACGTTGCGTGGTTCTGGTTCAGCTGTGAGTGTGTACCCAGAGTTTTGCTGCATCGTGTGCGAAATTGGCTGTGTGTTCTCAAATGCCAGTGTAGAG
Organism: Filobasidium uniguttulatum; assembly: GCA_039545395.1. Classification (NCBI taxonomy): domain Eukaryota; kingdom Fungi; phylum Basidiomycota; class Tremellomycetes; order Filobasidiales; family Filobasidiaceae; genus Filobasidium; species Filobasidium uniguttulatum. The sequence goes on along the minus strand of BCJK01000003.1, from coordinate 131,093 downwards.
TGTATAGAATGTTGAATACACAAATGATGTCCCCCTACCAAGTGAGCCCCGTGAATAACCGGAATTGCATCCGCGTCGCCCAACCGGCCGGCATGAGCTGAGCCGATCCTACTGTATACGAAGACAACGAACCCGTTTCCTCAGCCAGTCGTCAATCCCAATCGTATGCAACAAAACGAGTATCATATAAACAACATTCGAGTACATCTTGTATATAGTCTTGCTTTTTTTTCACTCTAGCAGTCCGAATCGAGGTGCCCGCTATTCAATGGGAGACCGAGGGTGATACGGTGATACACGAGCTTAAGAGAAATCCTTGATGGCTTTGAGGTAGTAACCTCCGACGGCAGCTCCTGTCACTACGAGTCCAATGGGAACGGCTCGTCGTGTCCTAAATGCTCTTCTGTGAGGCGTGTGTGTACGAGTTGTTGTTTTTTCGGTTTGCAAAGATAAAGGAGATACGAGTAGCAAAACGTATGTGAGCGGCAAGATTCCTGGCGATGACCACGTAGGAACACAAAGTCAAGACGCTTACGGGGCCATGGATCCAGCCAAGAGAACAGAAGAAGCTGAGGGAAAGCAACAAAGCATGAGAGCAGTGTCAGTCCACAACATGCACATTTGCCCACCGCGCGTGTCTTTTGGCGAGTCGACAACCATTTGTCCATGCAAAACAAAAGGCACCACCACTCACCGGCAGCCGTCTCGTATCCATACGGTTGTCCTTCCTTCATCCTCAATCCGCTAATCAAAAAGACGGTTCCAAACGTGATACCCGCTGCTAGCGAGGGAATCGAACGGTTTCGAGCGTACCCCGCGCATCCTCCCAAGACGCAGACGGCTGACATCTGGGCGTACGTTGCGTCGAGTCGTCGAGTACAATATGATGGTGTCCGCCGAAACAAAAAAGAAGAGGTCCGTAGGGGTCCAGGCGACGAGATGCAAGGCGTTACAAAGGCAAGAAAAAAGAGGCAATGAGCAAACCTCGTCGGACTATCGTATCGCATATCACTCGACCCCGAGACACTCACAGTATAAGCTGGGTGGTGAGACTATTTCAGGTCCAAGCACCGTCATGTCAAGAGAGGATCGACGACCGAGTGAATGGCCATGCCAAACGAGAATAGAGAGAGAGTGTGTGTGTTGCAGTCCACATGATGTCATCAGCCAACTTGTTGTGCCGGGCATCTCGTGCACGCCTCGCTTTCCCCCCATCTTGCCTCACACTCACCATATTGTGTATTCAAACTAAACAGATACGATGTGCTAAGGACGTAGTAGTGGTGGTGGTCAACGATGGAGCGCCAGGTAGCAAGCTAGACGTACGACTACCACTGGGATGCGTGAATGAACCAACCAAGAGGCCAACGTTTGTAGTCGCGCGACTTTGCTGTTAAATACGCGACGGCACTTGCGCCCCGGATTCCCCGCCTCGCCCCGGCCGGCATGTCCCTGGCACAAACGACTGTACGAGTACTCGGGTGTGGCATGTCACCGACGTCAGATGTCCACCGTCGTCGTCGCATAGACCAGAGGGTGGGGGTCCGCAACAAGTTCCCTGCCGATATTGCCCCCTCAAGACAGCAGACACACGCACAAATTCAAGCAACCTCATTGGACAATGGGACGAGGTATCGAGGACAGTAGTAATGCCAATGCTCATGCCATATGCTACCCTTGTACAATAGTTGATTTCATGCTATATTATTCGTGCCAAGGTCTTGGTTACCTTGTTTCGTTATGCGCGCTGTTCCTTGAGCGTTTACGACTTTTGATACTCTTTCAAATCCCTAATGGCCTTTTCAACTCTTTGACGTCGCTTGACCTTGGCAGGGTTCTGTCGGTGGTCGAATTGTCGCTTTCCGTAGGCGGCATTGGTCATCAAGACATCATCCGGGTTGCGCTTTCCATCATACTGGGCCTCACTCGAGACATTGGTAAACCTAAAGATTCGTTCGTTCTTGCCTGCCTTGTTCGAGTTTACCAGCACTGAGCGAGGCTCAGACTTGATCGTGGATTCGTCGACGAGGCGGTAACCAAATTGTTCAGCCCGTGCCTCCTTGGCAGCCTTCTTTGCGGCCTTCTTGGCCTCAATCTCCTTGGGAGTGTAGACTCGGTTGAGAGGGACATCGAGGGGGTCCGAACCATTGGGAAGACTTGAAACAGGGTCAACATCATGGCCTCTGAATTCCCAAACAGACTGCTCGGGGGATGTTTGAGCACGTTGGTCATTGAACGTTTCCAGAATACCATTGAAAGAGGTTCGATCGGGGCCATGACTTTTGCCAGTTTGACGAGCATTCCACATCTCTTCTTCAGAGGCTTCTGCAATGGACGAAGGATGACTGGTTCGAGATGCGCGTTCCTTGATCTCCCAGGCCCATGATCGAGATGTAGCAACAGCCTGTTGAGGCCGGATTTGTTTGACAGCCAGATATCTTTCCATGGCATCGTTAAAAGGTTTTTGAAGGACCTTTTTGCAAAACAGAAAAGCCAAAGTCAGCATCATTGCTACCAGTGACATGGTCGCAAGACTCGAGCAAAGAACGAGATGATTTCAGTGGTATTTATTAAGTTTTAACCATTATGGTGTCTTCAAGACTAATCGAAATTTATAGATCATCATGATCTTCTCGTCGAGGCTCGATGGGTAGAATAGGGGTCAAAGAAAAAAAAGTAGAATGTTTCTCACCTTTTGAGTGGTTAAGAGTAGTCCAGGCAGAGAGCAGATGCAAAAAAGGAAATCACAGGGTCAGTCACGCAGTTCAATCCAACACCAATCAAGCACGACACGCATCGGGGGGATTTATTTCAGAAAGTGAAGAAAATGATGTTAACCATATTAAAGATGATGTCTTCAGAACGAAGGTTAAATGTCATAGTTTGTTTCATCATGGAAACTCCCCCCGATGAATCGATCCATACGTCGCAATGAACAAGAGTGAAAATGACGCGCTCACCTCACCACGAGCCCGGAAACCTCGTTCCTGTTCCTTGAGCTTGAGAATGGCATGGATTCGCTGCTTGCCAATACTGAAATCTGCGCTGACACGATTGATTCGCTGTTCGAGCTCTTTTGCTGTCATTTTCGTCTCCTGCTTGCCGGCATCGAAATCTTTCAACGTTGAGAGTACGTCCTTGGCTCCAGAACCACCATATACTTCATTATATATCAGAGTCTTGAGTGCATCCGAGAGCGGTGGAGGTGGTCGGAAAGAGGGATTGGTGGGGTATGGCTAAACCAATCGTCCAATCGTCAGAATGAGAACATGAACCAAACGCAGTGCATAAAACTAGAAAACTCACTCTGTCACCTCCAAACCAGTTGGGTCCATTGTTGGGTGGTTCCTTGAAAAATGATCCAACCTCTCGCAACCAAATCTCATATCCAGGACCACTAGGTTCGGGCAGCTTGTCCCTATCTGAACGGTCTCTGGAATGGGAACCTCGGTCATCGATAGACATATCGTCATCATGATCGTCTCGCGGTGACAGGTAGTCGTTGGTGGTGCTATCTGTCGAAGCTGCACGGGCACACGAGGGGCACGACGACTCGACGCGCCGTCGTAGAGCAAGCCTGGAGGGCCCTGGCCGTGAAAGGCATGACAAGAGAGAGGGAGGACTTGGTCTGATGGACATTCTTTCCAAAAGAGAGGAAAAAGAGTCGGTCGAGGAGACCAGGGGCTGGTTTGGGCGAGGGATTCGAGGATGGATTTATGCAAAAGGGATGTGTGGTGTGTGTGTGTGTGTGATTTTTCGTTTTCCTTTGCGCCAGAGAGTTGACCAACCAACTGTGCGCGCTTACTCGTGACGCAGCCAACCACGATTTCACGTGACGCTGTTTGTGTCAGCTTAATCACTTCTTGTTCAATCGTTGAATGGCTTTCGTTGTACTCGAGTGGAACCCAAATGAGTGTCAGTATGTCAGTAGGTTGGGGTCTTAGCCAAAGCAACAGGAATGGCTGCGATGAAATGTCAACTCGTACAATAAACCCTTTGAGTCTCTTGTAGCCACTGCTGGCTGGAGTTGCCCATATACACGACTTGCTCGAGCATGATGGTACTCTTTTTGACTAGACGAGTAACAAGATGACAGACTACAGTAGTCTTGGCAGCCGTTTACGCCAACAGTCGTAGTACAAGTGTACATACAACAAGGTGAACCAGTGGTAACCTCTCACGACTGATTAGGTAAGCCAACGCCCGCGCGGAAATGCCCTGCTGCCCCCCCCGGAACAATCTCATCGCCCGCTCGGAAACCAATGATGCCCGAGGTCGCCTAGCAGGCCTGTAGCTGACGCTCGAGTCGACATGACGAGGTTGAACAATGAGCTTGATGTGTACAGCCAGACTGGATACCTCACATTCATCATGTCAAGTGAACTCTTTCGAAAGTCAATGCTCAACCGTTTGCCCCCAATGCCTCCCACTCAGGCACCGTGGGCTGGACAAGACGGAGATGAAGATGAAGAAGAAATTATGGAAGAGCTTGATGACGAGGTCACATCATTGAATGGACTGGAACGATTGAATTCGCAAACGGCTACTGCGCAAGTACCATGCCCCATGAGCAAGCTAATTGTAACCATTACTGACAAGATCTTCAATCTGTTTGTGCTTGCCAACAGCCCGGCCGAAGCTGTCAAATCCAGCATGTTTCGGTCAGACGACCTTGCTCCCATTTCCGCTTCCGGATTCTTCTCTCAAGCTCTAGAGATTGACCCCGAAGCTTCACCTTGTGTCTTTCGAGCATTCTACACACCCTCTACCCTTTCCAAAACCACATCATCTTCTCCTTCAAGTCGTCAAGCACCCGGTCGCAAGCCATCCGTTCTAGTATGTCATCATGGCGCGGGAAGCTCGGGGACGACGTTTGCCATGTTGGCCAAACAGGTGCAGGAAAAGAGTGGCGGAGAGCTGGGCGTTTTGGCTTTTGACTGTCGAGGTCACGGTGAGTCAATTCGATGGTTTGAATCCATGTTTTCTGTTCTGACACATTGGCCAATGCTGGTCTCCAAGGTCGGACGACGATTGATGACAAGAGCAAAGAGCTAGAATTGTCCTTTGACAACCTACAACACGACTTTCTTGCCATGATCGAAAAAGTGTTTCCAGATCCTACGAGTGCCCCTCACCTCGTCGTAGGTCTATTCCATTCTCTACGATTCATTTTTCAGCCGTGGTCTCACTCACTTTTCTTGATCCATCAGCTGATGGGTCATTCAATGGGAGCTTCCCCGACCATTTCATGCGCGCCTATTCTTCAGAAAAAGGGTTACAAGGTGGTAGGCGTGGTCGTCCTTGATGTGGTTGAAGGCAAGTCGGGTGCATCTGATCCATGATTATACATGTCACTCATGATACTATGAGGTGGACAGGGACGGCGGTCGAGGCTCTTCCTCTGATGAGAAACATTCTCGGACAACGACCTTCGCGATTCCGATCAATCGAGGGGGCCATTGACTGGCAGTACGTCTGTCCTTTTTTTTTTCACCCACACGGGTTGTTCTCATTGCCGTGGTAGGCGGGCCTCCCCTTGTTGACTCGATTATTTCACTCACAGCCTCACCTCGGGAGCTTTGCGTAACAAGGAATCAGCTCGAGTTTCAGTCCCAAGTCTCTTTATCCCACGACCCGGTCGAAAGGAAACCGACCTCGATGTGGTTTGGCGAACAGATCTCATGGCCACGTCGCCATACTGGGAGGGTGAGTAGAAAACACAACAGTCTCTTGTCGTCATCTTGTGCTCAACTCGATGGACTGAAATGGGTTTGGGATCTCGACATAGAATGGTACCTACACTTGTCTTCAGAGTTCTTGGCTGCACGGTGCGCCAAATTGCTCGTTTTGGCCGGACAGGAGAGATTGGACAACGAATTGATGGTCGGTCAAATGTAAGCTCTCCACGTCCCTTGTCGTTGTCTGCCCCTCCCCTTGGAATGTCCTCATCCGACCTGCCTGTCGCCCCTTTACCTCCCCCAGGCAAGGAAAGTTTCAACTCGAAGTTTTACCCGACGTAGGACATTACTTGCACGAGGTAAGCGATCGGGAAATACCCCCCAGCTCTCGACATTATGGTCTCACACTCATTCCATGGTATTGCCGGATCAACTTGACACACAGGACAAGCCAGAAAAACTAGCAAGCATCTTGGTCGAATACTGGAAGCGCAACACGACACCCCTCGTGCTTCCACCTAAAATCGGAAGCCCGGGTTCGGTTCAAAAGGTCAAGATGGTGGGTGAGACGTGATGTAAATGGGGGCCTCCTAGGATGGAAATACGAGATGGTTATTCCATTGTACACATATTCACGGACACGAAACCCCTTTGACATGGGATACTAGTGTTACACAAACAATGATTCTTAAAAGCACAAAGGACAAGCGTAGATAAAGATGGCAATGATGTTTAAAAAGATGCCCCCAAGAGTCAATCCCTCCACTAATGTTCAAACTCCACAGTCTCAGGCCCCGCATGACCTCCTTCAACGTGTGAGCTTCAAGTTTGCTACACACTCGTGTCCACAAACTCTTGCGCGTCTTGTCGATCAATCGTCCGAATCGTACTAACTTTACGTGAATCAAACAAGACACCGTAGAATTTATTCGCGTGGGCGAGCATTTCAGGTCTGAATGTTGTCGTGATGAATTGAGCGGATTGCGAGAGCTCGTGAATCATGGCTGGAGAGACAACAAGGGGGGGCCAGGTGAGTATTGGATGTTTACGAAAAAAAACAGAAAACGCCAGACTCACCAGCAACGGCTGTTCGGTATTGAGCGTCCAAATTGGCGTCAATCTCGTCAAACAAGTAAAACGGTGCCGGGTCGCATCTTTGAATGGCAAATACTATGGCGACAAAAAGGTTGTACGGTGAGCTTGCCCCCCCTGGGCTGACCAAGAGTCAACAAGCCAACGACTCACCCATCGCCAATGCAACCAATGACTTTTGTCCACCTGAAAGCTGTTGGATCTGTAACCCTTCATCCACCTTGGAATTAAACGAGACTTGTATCGAGACGCCGGTATAACTCTCAATCCCAGCCGACGCTTTCCCACCACCCGTTTGAGTCTGCGTTTCGAGTTGCTCCCCGTCCAACCGCTTCAACATTTTCAGTTTGCCCCGTCCGGCGGGCACGAGCTTTTCAAAGATCTCGCCAAAGTACTTGGACACTTGCTTGAATGTCCGCTCAATCGCCTCGTCCTTTCGCGTGTCCAGTGTTTCAATGAGTTCTTGGATACTCTCACCCGATGCATCAAGCTCATCTCGTCGTGTCAAGAGCCCATCACGTTGCTTGGTAAACGTCGTGTACTGCTCAAATGCCTTTTTATTCACGTGCGAGTAGCCCTTGAGGTGTTCCTGCGCCTTGTGAAGTTTCTTGACCAACCGTTCGGTCTGACTCTCGCTCGTGTATTTTGTGTAGGCTTCTTCGGGCAAGACACCCAAGTCTCGGATACTCTTGTTGCACTCTTCTTTCCGACTCAACAAGGTAGACCGTTTGGCAAGGTACCGCTCGGCCGCCTTTTGCGCCTTGAGGATTCCACGAGAATTTTCAACTTGTTCCGATTGTAACTTTTCCAACTTGGAGGCATTCGTTGCCAGTAATTGGTTGAGCTTGTCAATTTCCTTTTCCAAGTCTGTGATGAAAATACCATCCATGAGCCATCTCTCTACTTGGGGGGGGAGATGAAAACCATGCCAACTCACCATCATTTGCCTCTTGCAAGTCTTCAAGGGCAGACTCGAGGGTACGGAGTTCTTCGCGCCGGGCATCGACGTCTCCAGCCACGGTCGACATGCCGACTAAATCGTTTGACCGTGCATCGAGAGAATCTTGCAGGTCGTTTCTGCGCCTCAACAAGTCTTCGTTGAGCTCGATTTCCAACAAACGCTTTTGATTGGCAATCTGTCATGGCGATGAAAGGGCGTGTTGATCAGCTGATTGTCATGTGGAACGACTAGACCTCGACTCACCTCGGATCGTTCCTCGGCCACTCGTTGATACTCTTCCTGCTGCTTGGTCAACTGAGTGTTGAGCTCCTTTAGCGTTTCGACTTCGGCACCCGTCAGTCTCTGGGTAAAGGCCGACTTTTTCTCTTGCTGCATGGCCTCTGCCTTGGCCTTGATGGCATTTGCTTCCCTCTGAGCATCCGTCTTTGCCTTTCCCAGTCTCTGCACTCTGACAAGAGCTTGTTCCTCTTCTTTTTGAATCCACCCCAATTGAGCTACCAGTGGTTGTCGATCATTGATCAATGCTTTTCGTTGAGATTCGAGGACCTGGATCTGTCCCAGAATGATGGAGATTTCCTGTTCCAACTGCAAGACGCCTGCTTGAACCTCGGCGTGACGGGCTGACTCGGTCTCGAGCTTCTTTTCCCAAGTCTTGAGATTCTTGACGGCGTCAAGACGGGATCTCCGGACGTCGTGGTAACCACCTGTCAAAGACCCCTTTCGGTCGACCCGATCACCATCTAGTGTGATGGCAGAAACACCGTGTGATCGGGTGTAGGCTGCCGCAGTCTCGAGATCTGCACAGATAATGGTCCGTCCAAAGACTTGCTCAAAAGCTTGTCGGTACGTCCTGTCATACTTTAGCTTGCTTAGCATGGGAATGGCATCATCGCTTTGAGGGAGATTGACTGTCGGCGTCTTGAGTCTGTTGAGGGGCATAAAAGTGACCCTTCCGCTTGTTTTGGTAGGATCACGCTTCATTTGGTTAAGTATCTTGGTGACGGTCTCATCCGTGTCCACCACGATTTGGAAAAGCGAGTTGCCTGCAGTCACCTCGACCGCCGTCTTGTATTTGCTGTCAACTTCAAACAGACTGTAGAGCGGACCATAGACCCCATTGAGATTCATGCTCTTGGCCAACTTGGCAACAGTCTCTAAACCTCTGCTCATGTCCTTGTCCATCATGCCCGCCAACGCTCGTTCTGCCGAGACTTTTTCCTCTTTGGTAATGGAAAGACTATGACTGAGTTTACCGTCTTCTCGGAGCAAGACTTTTCGTTGTTCTGTCAGTTGGTCCATGGTAGCCTTGAGTCCTTCGCGCTCGCCGTTCTTTTGCACAACCAGGGTCTTGTTTTCTTCGAGGGACGTCTCGACCTCGAGCTTCCGTCGCTGAGCATCATCATGTTCAGTCTGTGCTGTGGCAACCTGAGAGGCGAGCTCATCGATCCGCGTTGTTTGATTTTCAAGTGCGCTCTGAGCCTCGGTGATCTCGTCTGTCAAGTGCTGGTCTCGTTCCGCTTTGGTGGAGAATAGTTCCGTCCGCCCTTGCTTGGCGTAAAGAGCATCCAGGCGAGACTGGGCGATATCGAGCTGTTCTCTCAAGCCCAACTCTTGTTCCAACTTCATTTCAAAGTCTCCGTCGAATTGAACGAGCTCCTGCTTGACTTCTTGGATCCGCTCGGTGATGCCATCGAGTTCTTGCTGCTTTCGTTGCTGCCTCCCTTCCCCATCTTGATTGGCTTGATCAAGATCAGAGATCAAGCATTCTAGCTCTGTCTTGCGTCGAATGAGATCAGCCAGTTGGCTAGTAGACTGTCGTTGTTGGAGAGACAAATCGGATGTGCGAATTTTGGTGTTTTGTTGTTCTGTTTCCAGGTGCTATTGAAATTCGAGACGCCAGTCAGTACATCGAGCTTGATAACCAATCGATAGCCATCAAACCAACTTGTATCTCCAGTTCTCTCTCATCGAATTGTCGACGAGCATCATTGTTGGCATCAATGTCTCTACTTCTCTCTTCCTCGATCTGGGAGCCAAGGGCAAGCATTAGCTCTATGACTACGAGACAAGGCCAAACGTGCACTCACCGTGCCTAGAGCATCCTCGACGTCCTCGAGCTCTCTCGCATAAATGGCGTATTCCAAACATCGCCTCTCCTTATCTTTGTCTTGAAAATCCTTGAGTTCGGCCTTTTCTTCCTCGAGCTCTCCCAATCTCTCTTCAATCTTTTCAAGCAAATCAACGATCTTGCTCCGCTTTGTCATTGTTTCATCCATCAACTTGATACTTTCTTGTCTCTTGGCTTCGTACACACTGGTCCCTGCAATCTCTTTGAGCAGGTCCAACCTCTCGCTCTCTTTCTGGTTTGTGAGCGCAGTGATACGACCTTGAGGTACAATATAGTAAGGGTTGGATCTTGAGAAACCAGCAGACTCTAACAGATTCATGACTTCGGCTTTCGATGCCGACTTTTTGTCCAAGGTGTATTCGTCCTTTTTGAGACCAATGGTTCGACGAAGCGTGACGGTTGGGAGTGATGTAGGAAACCGAGAGTCCGAGTCTGACCAGCAAAACAGTAAATTGAGCATTGGAAACAACCTCTAGAAACTAACCACTCACTATCAAAGACAATTTCTACAAAGGCACTCATGATCTGACTTCGTCCGGTTCCCTCGTGCAGCAATCCTGCACGTTCCTCTCTTGACAGCTTCTCATAAGCATCTGACAAGACGAATCGAATGGCACTGAAAAAGTTGGATTTGCCGGAACCATTACGACCGACAACAACATTATGGGCTGGGGAAAATGGGTCGACGGTGATACTATCCCTGTAAGATTTGAACCCTGTCACGATGAAATCAGCAGTAAAGGGTGTCGATGAGCATGTAGTACCACCTCTGCGCAGCTCGATCAATCGCATACCTTGAATAGTCAGAGTCTTGATGTACATCTTGCCCAGATTCTACCAGCTGCAAGGCCGCAACTGTAGCACGAGTCGTTGCAAGTGATAGTCTCTAGTGCAGGTCTCTGTTCAATGACATCGATCTGATTCAGGTTAAAGTCATTTATTGAACGCGTCGCGTCCACGGTGGCTCGAACGCGCAAATGAGTTTGCTACCATGATCTGTAGAGGGCTTGTACCAATGTTCGTAGGCAGGTTTTCTGAACCGATTGTCAGGAATAGCTTGTAATCATTGTTTGGAGCACTTGAGTGTATCTAAAATAGGTAATCATGCCGAAAGGTGCGAGGAAACAACGATTTGGATGGGAAAGCTTTCAAGTCTCAAGACGCTTCCAGGACCCGGTCTCATATCTCATATATATGCATCAGATTGACCGACCTTGAAGACCATCTGGTATTCTGTGCCAGCACTACGCCAAATTTGTGACAGTTCATTGATGGCAGAGTATGATTACAGCAGCACGCACCTGGTCCCATACTCGGTGTCGCTGTCGATCTACTGTATGCCGCCATTCAACCTAATTTCTGGGATGGGGCAGGTTGATGTTAGCGACTTGGCTAGCGCGGACTTCTCTACCTATTGATACGAGCTCGTTATATCTTGAGAAATATGATTCAAAAGTTTGATGAAAAGCAAAATGCCTAATCGCTCCGATATAAAAAGGTAGTTGCACAAGTTCTGTGCACATACATCAATGAAAAACATCTAGCGGTTATCGGAGCTGAACGTGTCCTGTGTCCCCCGAGGTAACACTGAGTTATTGGGACATGGCCTAGGACACACTACCGTAACACTTTTGTTTTGTATTCTAAAGCACCAAACGTCTTCTGAAATGCTTATGTAGGTATTTTAGAGCTTCTGTGAAAGTTTCATATGTGTCGTTGCAAAGACGTGATACAAACTGATGTTTAGGCCAGAAATCTGCTGTGGTTTTGAAACGTGAATATCACGTGACTGATCTTGCGCAGATATGCGCCTTATGGCTACGTTGTAGTGATAAAAATGCTACTTGAATATTAATGAACACAGTACAGAGAACCTGAGAGTTTTGAAACAAGTCTTGTGCTTTCAAACCCTATATGGGGAAAGGTCTAGCAGCTCGACACCTCAAAATCGTGTCCAGTATGCAAGTCGATTATTGGGACAGGCCTTTGGGCAGAAAGGTTTGATAACTGTCAGAAAAACTCAAAACTCCACCAAGCTTTCCAAAGTATCATACAATCTTGAGGAATGTGTTTCGATTGAATCTCAGTCTTTTGTGTGAAAGTTTAATGAGGGCTAGACTGCATTGAAAATAATTGTGGTGGCAGTTTTCATTCGTTCGTTCACATACATGTACAGTACATACCCGAAGCCATGAGCGCGAGTTCTCCAACTGAAAATGCCTGACCAAATGGACGAGCGAATCAAGAAGACAAGGATATCCAACCAAGTGCCGCAATTTTCTTGTACAATGGTCTTACACACTTCATAGCCAACCATGGCTACTCAATACCACTACTCTTGAACTCGCCAAATCTTATTTTAGTCCCCCCAGTGACACTTATCGGGCTTGTCCGAACTTATTTTGAGCGCGATAAGCGATAACCTCATGCACCATCGTCTTGACTTGGACCATTCATGCTAGTAACATTTTGATTGAAATGGCATGTGTTCCGAGACTTGTGGTATCAAACTCTGACTCAACGATTGCAATACGACATCAAAAGTGAAGAGCTGGTCTCTTCTGATATAACTCGGACCAACGGCCAAGCCGACCTGTTCATATTCTGCAAACGCACATCATCCTGTTGAGCATCTTTCTTGCACCGAAATGACATTCATTCGACAATCCAGTCAATCCAGCACCCGAAATGTCGCCTCGATCAGTCCTGAACTCACAAGAACTGCTTCTGGACATGCAGCACTATCACTCGCTCGGATGGCAAGTCACGAAACAGCCCAGTGCGTTGACTCGGATTCTGACGAGGATGTAGCGCAAGGCGCACGAGCAGGTCTTTCAAGTCAAGGTCAAGACTTTCAAATGGACAAGATCAATACTTTGAGAGGTCATTCGACAAGGACATCAGACGACACAATATGCGACTCTAGAGACACACGGAGTAGACCCACTTCAACAGATGAAGCTAAATCGGCAAGGCAAAAGCTGCACGATGGTATCATTCAGCCGATAGAGGACTCTGCTGCGGAGATTGCACAGGTCAATACTGGGGTAGGAGAAGGTCCTGAAGATGGTGTCATGAACAGTGTCAGACCTTCAGAAGCCTGCGCTTGCAACACGGGGAATGACAACGAGGCGTCACAAAGACTCAGCGACTCTACCTTGCGAAGTGACCCCCAACAGCTGCCTTTGCATGTCGACCTGGAAGCTAAAGAACATGAAGCAACGTCAGATAAAAATAGTCTCACACTCGACCAAAAGAAAAGCCGGAATGATGCCCATGATGCCCCTGACGCCCCTGACTCGACAATTCCTTCCACGGTCATGGACGATACACTTGATGAAGAGCAGGGTGGGGCCGGACCAAACAACGACGGCCAAAAGGGACCTCAACTGCAAGATCAGACGAACTTGCTACCATTCAAGCAGATTATCATTGTCTTTGCCGGAATTAGCTGCGCGTTGTTTGTGGGGCTGTTGGATCAGACCATGTAAGTGAGAAAGCTGCGTGTTGTTTGCAACATTGGAGACTGACCATTGCTCTTGTTTCGATAGTGTAAGCACAGCATTACCAACGCTTGGCCGGGACTTTGGAAGAGCAGACATTGTTTCTTGGGTCGGAACATCTTACCTGTACGTCTTATTGATTCTTGACCAATTATTTTGACTGTCGTCTCACTGCGCCTCTTGCACGCTCATTGAACCTAGATTGACGAGTACGGCGTTTCAACCCATCTACTCACGTCTGAGTGATATCTTTGGCCGCAAGATTATGCTAGTCATTAGCCTTGCCATCTTCTTTTTTGGAAGTCTGGCTTGTGCATTGGCCCAGTCCATGATTCAACTTATCATCTTTCGTACGTGAACCTATGATACCCGGTTGCTACGACGACGGCCATGAAACTGACGTGTCTCGAGTGGGAAAACTCCACAGGCGCTTTGGCGGGTATCGGCGGTGGTGGAATCCTTACTTTGTCCATGATTGTGATATCTGATGTCGTCTCGCTCAAGGAGCGAGGCAAGTACCAAGGAATATTGGGTGGCGTTGTCGCTCTGGCCAACTCAGTGGGTCCGATTCTGGGAGGAACGTTCACCGAGACTATTGGTTGGCGATGGTGTTTTGTGAGTCCGCGATTTTGTCACGCTTGCATTGTTGTAGTGACTTACTGTATTTCCCACCACCAGTGGATCAACCTTCCCATGACAGCCGTTGCCATTGTTGTCGTCATCGTAGCTCTCCCCTTGAAATCAGTCAAGGGTGACATTTGGACCAAACTGAGACAGGTCGATTATTACGGGTCCATCTTGACGCTGGCGTTTTCCGTCTTGATCTTGATGGCGCTCAGTTGGGGTGGAACGCAGTATGCTTGGGATTCTGCTGGAGTATTGGCACCGCTGCTGATTGGTATAGCATTGTTGGGGGTGTTCATCTTTGTTGAGTGGAAGCTTGTGGCGTTGCCATTGTGAGTGGGATATTTACATTTGAAAGACCTTCAACGCTGATCTTCATACCTTATCGCCACTTAGAATTCCAAGTCAGTGTTTAGCTACGCAAACCTTGTCGTCTGCCATGGCTGACGACTCGTCTATGAACCTAAACTACAGTGTCGATATTTCGTACCCAGACAGTAGCTGGCGGTATGATTGCCACCTTTCTCGCCGGGATCGTCTTTTACGGCCAGCTATTCTACTTGCCCCAGTACTTTCAAGTGGTTCGTGAAGCAAGCGCGATCAGAAGTGGTGTCTTGTTACTACCATTGGTTTTGGTTCAAACCACTGCGTGAGTGACTTTTTGTCTCTTTTGATCATCGTGAAAAAAACTGACTCTGTCAACATTGTCAATCGATGGATAGGTCTTTTGTCTCTGGATGGATTGTCTCCAAAACGGGAGACTACCGAGTGAGTCCTCGATGTATTATACTGTTTTTTTTTCACGCTTACCTCTTGCACTGTCAGATCAACTTGTACCTGGGTTACGCTATTTGGACGATTGCCGTGGGGTTACTCTCGACCATTGGCCCCAAGACATCCATTGCCAAGCTGTGCGGGTATCAAATTTTGGCCGGAATTGGAGGCGGACAAACTTTTCAGACGATGCTTGTCGGTGAGTGCCTGGTTGACAGTTGTTTTTCCGGCTGCAGAGAGAGTGAAAGGCTGACTTTTTTCAATTGGCATGCCGTAGCTATCCAAGCGGCGGTGACACGACAAGAAATGGCTGTGGCTACTGGTGCAAGGAACTTTCTTCGTTCATTAGGAGGTTCAGTGTCTCTCGCAGCTTGTGCAGCCTTGTTGAACAATGCCGTCAAGTGAGTCTCGCAAACAGTGGCTGCGGCATTGAAATGCTTACCTTGATTGTCTGCAAGGAACAACCTCGAGAGAAACGGTTTCTCATCGGATGAAGTCACACAAATTGTGTCTGACCCCACACAAATCAACACACTAGATCTCAACTTGACGGAACGCGAGGAAGCTCTTTCAGGGTACAGTAAGTCGCTGTCCAGATTTGAATCCAAAGAAATTAACGTTGACCTCGAACGTTATCATTAGCCAAAGGCATTCAAAATGTATTCTACTTTATGATTCCGTGCTCTGGGATTTCCTTTTTTCTTGTCGTCTTTTTCGTCAAACACCGTGAGTCTTCAAGTCGTAACGTTTCGACGTGCGGAGCACTGACTCTTGTATAATTTTCCTGGCGAACAGACTCACTCAAACGAGGTGACGAAAAGGAGCTCAAGGAGAAGAGCAAGTCGTGGACAGAGAAGCGAAAGCAAAAGAAACGAGATAAAAAGACCAAACATAATGGTTCTTCAGCATAATAACCAGATATTGAACCAGCATATCACGACACCCGACTGTATCATTTCTCTGCACGGGCTTGCATTTGTACCACTACCTGGCACCTGGAGTATGCTTAATCATAATCGCATCAAGGCAAATTCCAAGTGCCGACCAGATGGAAATCGGCAAGGATTGGACCATCCGAAAATCTGAGCACCAGGCTGTTGCTGCTTGCCAGATCATGCTGTCTTTGAGGGCTCGACGTAGAGTATCCTACTATGATAGTCGAGTTAAACCGTGCGGATAGCCACACTTTCGGTACGACAGGACCGTGGGAATACTGGCAAAGTGCCAAGTGACGAGGCGCTAAACAGATATAGCATGCTGACTTGGACTGCAGTTTATTTCAGTTTATTTCCAGAAAGCTTTTCACTACAGCTCATCATTGCCATTGAGTAGGATTTGACAAGCTTTCAACAGCAAAGACGGTAGCATAGATTGGAGTCCACCCACAAGAGTCGATTGAAGAGCAGATCACCGTCACAAGTCACGAAATCGTTGTGCACCAAAACATCTCTTGAATCTCGAAACAATGGCGATGTTGAGACGACGGAGCTCTAATCGGGAACCCGATGGGAACTCGAAACCCTCAGTACCTCGACATGATCAATTCTCATCCGAGCGCACATCAAGTCAACAAGCTGAATCTTCGCATGACTCTGACGATGAGTTTGACCAAGACGTTAGCCATTTCAAAATGTGTGCACCCGGCATATCCTTGAGGAACTTGAGGCTCCGGTCAAGTCGTTCTGGCTCTTCATGTGGGAACCCCAACTGCAACCATGCAAGGCATACATGCTTGAGCTTGTCGAAGTCAGTCGTCCCAAGGTCCAGCCGTACTCGTAGAACCCAAAGCTCGATGCTTGAGCCAGTGAAAGAATCGGCTGCCGAGACTGCCCAGGCCCAGGTCGCACTCGAGACAGCTATCGGGAGCCGTAATGTGTCCATGAATCATACCAAACATCCCAACATGTCGAGAAGAGGATCAAACGTATCAATCGACGACAATGATTCTCTCGCCTCTCATGAAAGGATGGAACTCGAAGTTGACATTGAAGCCCAGAGAAAGAATGGTGATATGTCAAGCATGGAACCTGAAGGGTCCGATCCAAATCAGGAAAGTCTTTCTCAGACTCGTGGCAATAAGCAAGCCCCTGAACTTCAAGACCAAACGAACCTCTTGCCATTCAAACAAATCATCATTGTGTTTTGTGGAATCAGCTGTGCCTTGTTTGTCGGTTTGCTGGATCAGACCATGTAAGTTCTGTCATCCAGTGATAAGCTGTTCTACCTCTTTTGACCAGCAAGCTGATACTTTTTCATAATCTACCAGTGTCAGCACGGCGTTGCCCACTCTCGGGAGAGACTTTGGCAGAGCCGATATCGTTTCTTGGGTCGGGACTTCTTACCTGTAAGTACACCATGATTGATACTACGTTCGGTCCGTCGCGCTTTCTCATCATTCGATTTGTATTGGACTATAGGTTGACAAGCACCGCTTTCCAGCCAATCTATTCCCGACTGAGCGACATTTTCGGGCGAAAAATCCTTCTCGTAACCAGTCTCGTCATTTTTTTCCTCGGAAGTTTGGCATGTGCTCTAGCGCAGTCAATGATCCAATTGATCGTCTTTCGTAAGTCTATGAGCAAACATCACTGGATACTGTTTGTTCACCGTGGCCGTTTTGTTTTCTCCACAGGCGCTATTGCCGGTGTAGGTGGTGGAGGCGTCTTGACGCTGTCCATGATCGTGATCTCGGATGTCGTCTCCCTCAAGGAACGAGGAAAATACCAGGGTGTTTTGGGTGGCGTTGTCGCCCTGGCAAACTCCGTGGGGCCTATTCTAGGGGGAACCTTCACCGAAACAATCGGATGGAGATGGTGTTTTGTGAGTGTGTGCTTCAATTTGCCCTAAACTCTCATCATACTAATAACGCAATCATGTCCTCAACACAGTGGATCAACCTACCCATGACTGCCATTGCCGTGGTTGTTGTCGTCTTTGCACTCCCACTCAAGGCCGTCAAGGGCAACATCATGACCAAACTCAAACAAATTGACTATCTCGGTTCCATCTTGACACTTGCATTTTCGATTCTCATCTTGATGGCGTTGAGTTGGGGTGGAACCCAGTATGCTTGGGATTCAGCCGGTGTTTTAGCTCCATTGTTGATTGGTGTTGCCCTGTTGGGGGCATTCTTGTTGGTGGAATGGAAATATGCGGTGTTGCCTTTGTGAGTGGTGTCTTGTATGCCCGACAGAGAGGTACCTGAGCTCATTGCCCCCATTCAACAGGATCCCAAGTGAGTTTAACAGATCGTGACTACGATCCCTACGACCTGACAGTCTCAAATTTTGGCAACGCAACTCCCAGTGCACATTTTTCGCGATCAAACAGTCGCAGCGAGCATGGCTGCCACTTTTCTCGCTGGTATCGTCTTTTTCGGGCAATTGTACTATCTTCCTCAGTACTTTCAAGTGGTCAAGAACGCTAGTGCGATTAGGAGCGGTGTCTTGTTGTTGCCCCTAGTCTTGGTACAGACGACTGCGTGAGTTGCGACTCTACATACAACCCTGAGCAGGGTGCTGACAATGCACATTGGTTTTAGGTCTTTCGTGTCAGGCTGGGTCATCTCCAAGACTGGCGACTACCGAGTGAGTTCTTGCAATCAAGTGCTACATTGTATGAACTCATTCTTTAATGAATGTCTGCCCACCAGTATATCTTATACATTGGCTACGGAGCCTGGACCATTGCTCTAGGATTGTTCTCAACTCTTGACAGCAATACTTCCATTGCAAAGCTTTGTGGGTACCAAGTCCTGGCTGGATTCGGGGGTGGACAAACGTTCCAAACCCTCCTTGTCGGTGAGTTTATGCGTACTCCTTTGATACCAGCTTGGATTGATTGTTGACACGCTCTTCATGACACACGTTCACAGCGATTCAAGCCGCGAGTCCAAGAGCAGATATGGCTGTGGCGACCGGAGCAAGAAATTTCCTACGTTCCATGGGAGGATCTGTAGCCCTCGCCGTATGCTCTGCACTGTTGAACAATGCGGTCAAGTGAGTGACGGCCATCTTGCGTTGTTCACTTGGGAAGAACCCACAGTTGACGCCCCCTTTTCCTTTGGACTACAGGACTCACTTGCAAGATGCTGAGTTCAGTTCAGATTCGATATCAGAAATCGTTTCCGATCCCACTCGAATCAATGGGCTCGGCCTTGATGCTACTCAACGAGCATCCGCTCTAGCTGGTTATAGTGAGTTTGACATTCATTTAATTGCTGGTACAGGAGGCTAATATAACACTCACAGCCAAGGGAATACAAAACGTGTTTTACCTCATGATACCGTGCTCTGGTATCTCGTTCTTTGTGATCCTCTTCTTTGTCAAACAACGTGAGTCGACACTCTCACTGGGCTGGTAGGAAGCGTACTGACAGCTTGAGATATCAACTGTAGATTCCCTGAACCGAGGGGACGAGCAAAAGCTCAAAGACGAGAGCAAGTCTTGGAACGAAAGGCGCAAGCATAAGAAGCATCATCAACAGGAGACACCAGAGGTTGAATCGTCGCATTGACGTCGTTTCTAGTTCAAGTCTCTTGATGAGTCGATGAAGTCGTCTCGACTGCCGACCACCCTGTATCGCAACTCGTATCTCATACCCACATGTAAGCTTTGTAAATCCGTGGCGTAGCGGCGCAATCTGTATTTCAAAGATTTCCAGCTCAAAAGCTCTGTAGCATATATTATACCTTGGGTTAAGGACCGAGACGGCGGGCGACTGATGTCAAATGCTATCCATTCAGATTTCCTCGTAAATTCATCTATATCAAGTCCTAAAGTCCGAGGTACAATGGCAAATCTAGCATGCCTCCTCGACAAGCTTACTTTACAGATAAACTGCAGCTGTGAGATTTATAGTCAACATCTTATCAATCCACTCCTCCGTCTTTTTGTCCCTATACGCATATTCCAGCGTCGCTCGCAAAAACAGGAAACGGGCTCTGAGCTCGTGTGGAATCTCTTGCCTCTCAGTTCCTTTCGCATTGATCTGTTGAGCAACGTCTTCAAGCAACGCAGTCAGCTTAGCGACCACCCCGGGTCGCCAATCATCCTGCCTCGCTAGTTGTCGCAAAAGATTGGTGAAGGCGATGTCGTTTGACTGGGTTTGATCAATCACTTTTCCCCCATGGACTCGAGCCGTCTCTTCGAGACCAAGCCCTTCATATAGACTTTGGAGGACATCTGGAAGGGTGCCTTCGGGAAATTCTGCAATGGTGCTGTCATTGGCCTGGTTGCGGATGGTAAAAGTGCTTTGGTACGTGTCTTCTGGGCAAGACGTTTGTGTCTGTTGGCTTTCACCACCCCGGGATGAGTCTTGTGATTCGGTGTTAATTGAAGACATATTGGGCTAGTTCAAAATCCTGGATTTGACAGGAAAAATGCCGCGCCTGAATGGCGAGACTACATGTAGTGGCAGTAGGACTTGTCTTCTAGAACCCGGATCATATATATCTACCAATTGACAGGTTGACACCCACACCACTCGTAGATTGAAACTTCCTTTGCGTTCCCTCATTCTTGCACCACCGCGATCGACGAGCTGAATGGCGATATATTGCAGATAGACTCCTTTGTGCGACTTACATGAATCTTGCGATCCTCGGTTCAATGGTGTGGAAAGTGAATGGCGACGGGGACAGGTGATGAATGGTTAGAGTCCCAAGAGGTACGCTTGATCCTTTGACCCTGCAGCCCCTATTGAGTCTGCTGGCTCGGACCAGCCCCTATTTCTGCGTGCTGCATTCTACTGACCCGCTTCGCTCAATTACACCCAAAGATGAATGTGGTCGAGCCAGGACAATGATTAATCGCATCTTCATGTATAGTCTAGTAACCGAATCGACTACACTGTCCGAAAGTAGATTGGAGTGTAAGCACGGAGAGATACCTTGTCGGCCTACCTGGTCTCGCATGACGCCTTATTAGTCCACCATCACACCATTGATTTCCGCTTCAAGCTCCGCCCATCTTTCACGAAGAGCTATCGTCTCCCGGCCTCGATAGAAAGACTTTACCAACCCAAGCACGTGTTGAAATCGAAAGATCAGGTCTTGAGGCACCACCTGGCCATTGACTCGAGTCATGTAAATGTTGCCGGATAGATCATCGAGGATAGCGTCGAGACTTTCAATGACTTCGTCGTCAATCCAGCTTGGATTGGTCGTGATTTGTTCCATCACGCTTTCAAAAGTGACCTGATGTCTGAGCTCCTCGAGAACGAGAGTCCCAGCTGCGTCCTGGACGGTGTCTTGGAGATCACAGCCATTGTAAAGATCCATGAGGAGCTGAGGCAGAAAGCCGTCTGGTACTCTGGCGACCACAGAACTGCCAGATGGGTCGCAGATGGAAAAGAAGTGTTGACAATCAGCTGTATCCGTGGGCTGGGCATAATCGGTCTCTATGGAGGCAACAACGTGAGTGGAACTTTGAGAACAGTCCGACATGTCAGGCTAGTTTCCAAAGTTGTGGGAGGGGCTGTCCTTGAAGTGGTGATGATGAGCCATGACGGACCCATCCAGCTGGAAAACAACCGCATTATATCAAAGCTAGATCTCAAAACGGGCAATAAGGTGTCGTATGTCGTACTTACTGTAAGACGTTCCTTTCAAGGATCACTCAACAATGACTCTCCAGCCTCATTGACATTATAGCTGAAGATCTCACATCTCCTACTGTGAGCCTCCTGAAAGACCGGCATTCCGCAGAAGATGGGAGAGAGACCACCAGAGTGCTGGCCACCTTTGCGCTAGTTTATTCATCCTCTTAGCGCGGTATTGGCTCTTCAGCTCCCCCACAAGAGACAACGTAAGCGTGCTGGATCATGCATCTTTGCAGACTTTGCAGCTATCACCTGCAGCAGCACACTGAGCCATTTCATTCGGTGCACTAGGCCAAATAGGTTCCGCCCAAAATGGTCTTGCAGGCCTGCAGACTTGCACTCTGGAATGAGTTGCAAAGCGATCCCGGCGTCAGGTTCTAATGGAGCAACCGGATCGTATGGAGCCACCGGATCGTATCATTCCAGAGCATGATGGCACGAGGCACAGGTTCATGGGGGATAATGAGCGTAAGTTTGCGGACCCTGGCATCAGGAGGAATTCTTCGCCAGGCATATAAACACACAGACACGACTGAGTTTTTAGCTATTCCAGGTCACCCACGTCGCGAAACATCTCGACAACGCAACGAATTCAAAGGGCCCAGTCCTACCCATAGTTTCGGCACAATCCAAATTTCAATACAAGAATGGCTTACGAACCTGGTCCTGTCTGGGAGGGTAGCCCCAAGTCCACCCATGAGTCTTATGCGGACGCACAGGTCAAGACGCCGGTCTCGATCATATCATCCGACGGAGTCGAATTCCTTGTTGCAGATTTTTACCTCAAGGCCCACAGGTAAGCCTACTCTAACAAGCATACAAAATCTCCAGAGTTTGAGCATCGCTGAGATGCGGTTGATCTACTCTTCAGCAAAGTTTGGAGAGACATTCCAGACATGGAGACTACTGTAAAAGAAGATCCCACCCAGCTGCGCTTGGAGGAGCCTGCAGCCGTCTTGGAGGTACTTTTCGATGCGATGACACAGTCAGAGCGTCAAGAGGCCTTGTTCAGACAATTCAACAACGGTGCCAACTTGCCAACGGTAGGGCAGGTTGAGAAAGACTTGAAACTCTTCCCAGCCGTTCATAAAGCCATGGACAAGTACTCTCTTTCTGCGCTGATGGAAGGCGATCTCCTCTCTCGAATGGCAGACTTCCTGCTAGTGCTCACTCCCGATTCGTACTATCCAGACGTCATAATGGACCTTTGGTTGACAGCCTTGCGAGTCCAACACAAACACCTGTTCCTAACGGCTTCGAGATGCTTGAGAAATTACGTCGGACGCTTTTCGGAACTGAGAGAATTACACCGATATTGGATCTTCAACAGACCCAGTAAATGGCCACTCGCGATTGTCGAAACCATCAGTCTTTCTATCGGTCTTTCTTCTTATCACCTACTCATTCAGGCTATTTACAGCGAACCAACTTCGTCCCTCAGACCTGATCAGGACCGTCAGTATTGGGATAACTTCATTGACCGCGCTTGCCAGCTTGGATTCACCAAATGATCTATGGGTGCACCCATGTTAGGCCGCCCCACTCAGACTCTACCACTTTGAAGTCGTCATTCACGTCACGATGCCCCCTCTGCTAGCAAATGGAGCTTCTGGCCTCTGTTCAACGCGACTATGGTGGTGCGTGAGGAAAGATGGTGCTGTATACGAGTACTTGCGTGTAACTATGGCAGTGGAATATGGAACGTTGAGATAATGTTACAAACGCCCCTAAATCATGCTCAATCGTCAAGTTCGTGATCTTCTCTACAATATCGAAATGGAACTCGAGAGAACAGAGCATCACCGCATCACTGTACAGGGCGTTCCACTCATGACTTGCCTGGTCCCCAAAGCCCCATAGTCACTATGGCCGACCATGCATGTCACGTGATTTACGTCTTTGCTTAGCGCCGTATCTCTCTCGATAGCTCGATACAGCTAAGGCCGCTCAACAACGGTCACTCTCTTTGCTTACATTCACCTAAGCTATATGTCCAGCAACTGCTCATCTAACAGAACCCTACAGACAGCTACACACATCGTGCCAAGGAAATCAATCAAGACTCATTTCATTCTTGTTGTCATGAATTAAGCTTGGGCTGCCAACAACTTTGCAGTGCTGCTGTTACAATCCTTTCCAACATGGAGGTCATATCATAGAGTGACCTTTATCATGACACCCTTGCAAGTTGACAAATCGTTTGATCTTTTGTTTTGTGAGTTTTACCGCTTCACCGTTGTCGCGATCATGTTATTGAACATTTGGCTGCCTAAAAGGTCAGTCTGAATGATTCTGATCAAGCCGTGGTCTGGCCGCTGGCTGATGACACAACAAACCCTTGCAGAGCTCCAGAGTAGTCATTATGGGAAATCGAGGTGAGCGCAATCTTGCTGGAAAGTCTTTCGACACCGCTTCGGAGCCCGATCGGACTTTCGACAAATCTGGCCCTACTTTGGCGGAACAGAGCCACTCGGAGCTTTTGGAATTTAACGCGATCTGGTGGTCAAAAGCGTATCATCAGCTGTATTGCATCTTCGACCAGCAGGTCCGCATACGTCGAGATCACACGACCACGCACTGCTAGCTGCCGAGTTGAAAGCGACAGGTACTCAACACGACATTGATTCTTGATCTTGATTGGCATCTGTCATTTGCTACTTAAAGGTCCTTTCACCAGCCCGGGATGAGTCTTGTGATTCGGTGTTGATTGAAGGCATTTTGGGCTAGTTCAAAATCCTGGAGTTGACAGTAACAATGTCGCACCTGATTGGCGAGATTAGTGGCAGTAGGACTTGTCTTTTAGTACCCGAATCATATAGATCAACCGATTGACAGGTTGTTACCCACACCACTCGTAGATTGAAACTTCCTTCGCGTTCCCTCATTCTTGCACCACCGCGATCGACGAGCTGAATGGCGATATGTTGCAGATAGACTCCATTGTGAGTCTTACACGAATCTTGCGATCCTCAGTGAATGACGACCAGGACAGGTGATGAATGGATAGAGTCCAAGAGGTATGCTTCATCCTTTGACCCTGCAGCCCCTATTGAGTCTGCTGGCTCGGATCAGCCCCTATTCCTGCGTGCTGCATCCTACTGACCCGCTTCGATCAATTACACCCAAAGATGAAAGTGGTTGAACCAGGACGATGATTCATCGCATCTTCATGTATAGTCTAGTAACCGAATCGACTACACTGTCCGAAAGTAGGTTGGAGTGTGAGCACGGAGAGATACCTTGTCGGCCTAGCTGGTCTCGCAAGACGCTTTATTAGTCCACCATCACACCATTGATTTCCCCTTCAAGCTCCGCCCATCTTTCACGAAGAGCGTTCGTCTCCCGGCCTCGATAGAAAGACTTTACCAACCCAAGCACGTGTTGAAATCGAAAGATCAGGTCTTGAGGCACCACCTGGCAATTGACTCGAGTCATGTAAACGTTGCCGGATAGGTCATCGAGGATAGCGTCGAGACTTTCAATGACTTCGTCGTCAATCCAGCTTGGATTGGTCGTGATTTGTTCCATCACGCTTTCAAAAGTGATCTGATGTCTGAGCTCCTTGAGAACGAGAGTCCCAGCTGCGTCCTGGACGGTGTCTTGGAGGTCACAGCCATTGTACAGGTCCATGAGGAGCTGAGGCAGAAAGCCGTCTGGTACTCTGGCGACCACAGAATCGCCAGATGGGTCGCAGATGGAAAAGAAGTGTTGATCGCAATCAGCTGTATCCGTGGGCTGGGCATAGTCGGTCTCTAAGGAGGCAACAACGTGAGTGGAACTTTGAGAACAGTCCGACATGTCAGGCTAGTTTCCAAAGTTGTGAAAGGGACTGTCGTTGAACTAGTGATGTTGAGCCATGACGTACTCATTCAGCTAGAAAACAATCGCACTATATCAAAGCTAGATCTCAAAACGGGGCAACAAGGCGTCGTACTTACCGTACGTGAGGTTCCTTTCAAGGATCACTCAACAATGACTCCCAGCCTCATTGGAATTCTAGCTGCAGATCTCACATCTCCAACTGTGAACCTCCTGACAGACCGGCAGTTCGCAGAAGATGGGAGAAAGAGGGGTACCACCAGAGTGCCGACGAGATTATCCATCCTCTTAGCGCGGTATTGGCTCGCATTGGCTCTCCAGCCAGCTGGCCTACATGTAGCTGCTGGCCCGTAAGAAACAACGCAACGTAAGCGTGCTGAATCATGCATCTTTGCAGACTTTGCAGCTATCACCTGCAGCAGCACACTCAGCCATTTCAATCGCTGCACTAGATCACTAGATGGCCTTGGGCCAGACCAAATAGGTTCAGCCCAAAATGGTCTTGCAGGCCTGCAGACTTGCACTCTGGACTGAGTTGCAAAGCGATCCCGGCGTCAGGTTCTAATGGACGGAGCAACCGGATCGTATCACTACATGAGCATGATGACACGAGTCACAGGTTCATGGGGGGATGATGAGCGTAAGTTTGCGGACCCTGGCATCAGGAGAAGTTCTTCGCCAGGCATATAAATACACAGGCACGACTGAGTTTTTAGCTATTCCAGGTCACCCACGTCGCGAAACATCTTGACAACGCAACGAATTCAAAGGGCCCAATCCTACTCATAGTCTCAGCACAATCCAAACTTCAATTCAAGAATGGCTTACGAACCTGGTCCTGTTTGGGAGGGAAACCCCAAGTCCACCCATGAGTCTTATGCGGACGCACAGGCCAAGACGTCGGTCTCGATTGTATCATCCGACGGAGTCGAATTCCTTGTTGCAGATTTTCACCTCAAGGCCCACAGGTAAGCCCACTCTACCAAGTGTTCTGAAATCTCCCAGATCTCGAGAATCGCTAAGACCCGATTGCTCTACTCTACAGCAGAGTTTGGAGAGACATTCTAAGCTTGGACGCTACTGCTAAAGAAGATCCAATTCAATTGCGCTTGGAGGAATCTGCAGCTGTCTTGGAGGTACTTTTCGATGCGATGACACAGTTTGAGCGTCAAGAGACCTTGTTCAGACATTTCAACAACGGCGCCAACTCTCCAACGGCAAAGCAGATTGAGAATGACATGAAACTCTTCCCAGCCGTGCATAAAGCCATGGACAAATACTCTCTTTCTGCGCTGATGGAAGGCGATCTCCTCTCTCGAACAGCAAACTTCCTGCCAGCACTCAGTACCAGCTCGAACTTTTCAGACGTAGTGGACCTTTGGTTGACAGCCTTGCGAATCCGACACAAACCACTGTTCCTAGCGACTTCGAGATTCTTCAGAGATTTCGCCGGATCCATTCTGATGGACAACACGTCATATCAGCACGTCAAAGAACATTGGGTCTACAAAAGGCCCAGTGAATGGCCACTCGCGATCATCGAAACCCTCGGTCTTTCTTCTTATCACCTACTCATTCGAACCATGTACAGCGAATCAAATCTGTCCCTCAAACCTAAGTTGAGCCGTCAGTATTGGGATAACTTCATGGGCCACGCGTGCTGGCTTGGATTTCCCAATTGATCAATGGGTGCACCCATGATAGGCTCAGACTCTACCACTTTGAAGTCGTCATTCACGTCACGATGCCCGCGATGCCCCCTCTGCTAGCAAATGGAGCTTCTGGCCTCTGTTCAACGTGACTATTATGGTGCTGTACTTGCATGTATTTATGGGAGTGGAAATATGGAACGTTGAGATAATAATGTTACAAACGCCTCTAAAATCATGCTCAATTGTCAAGTTTGTGATCATCTCTACAGCCTTGAATTGGCACTCGAGAGAACCGAGCATCACCTAACCAAATGTGCATGGCGTTCCACTCATGATTTGCCTAGTCCCAATAGTCACACTAACTCACTATGGTCGACCCATGCATGTCACGTGATTTACGTGTTTGAGCGGCTTAGCGCCGTATCTCTCTTGATAGCTTACATTCATGTAGGCTATATGGCCAGCAACTGCTCATCTAACAGAACCCTACAAACAGCTACACACATCAAGCCAAGGAAATCAATCTAGACTCATTTCATTCTTCTTTTCATGAATTAAGCCTGGGCTGCCAACAACTTTGCAGTGCCGCTATCACAATCCTTTCCAACATGGAGGTCATATCATGGAGTGACCTATATACTTTAATGACACCCTTGCGAGGGGACAAATCGTTTGATCTTTTGTCTTGTGAGTCCTACCGCTTCACCGTTGCTGCGATCATTATATTGAACATTTGGCTGCCTAAAAGGTCAGTCTGGATGATTCTGAATAAGCCGCGGTCTGGCCGCTGGCTGATGACACAACAAACCCTTGCAGAGCTCCAGAGTAGTCATTATGGAAAGTCAAGGTGTGCGCAATCTTTCTGGAAAGTCTTTCGACATCGCTTCGGAGCTCGATCGGACTGTCAACAAAATTCGGCCCTACTTTGGCGGAAGAGAGCCACTCGGGGCTTTTGGAATCTAACGCGATCTGGTCAAAAGCGTATCATCAGCTGTATTGCATTTTCGACCAGCAGGTCCACATACGTCGAGATCAAACGACCACGCACCGCTAGCTGCCGAGCTGAAACCGACAGGTGCTGAACACGACATTGATCCTTGATTGGCATCTGTCATTTGCTACTTAAAGGTCCTGCGGAAGACAGAGCCCCATCGATATCAGAGGAACGGCGCACCCCAAATCTCAGCAACAAAATGACTTCAAGACCCTGGTCGGTGAGGCGTTGTTGGAACTTGCCAAGTCGTTACTTTTCTGATACGGAGGCTACTGTACCCGTCTTGATCGTTTCGTCCGATCAGTCCGAATTTCGCATTGCAGACTACCACCTAAAGAGTCATAGGTAAGCTATTCGTCGCTGCAGGTTGATGCCAATCTCCTTCCTGCCCTTTGCTAAAGCTCTGCACCTCACAAAATACTTGGGAATACAGTAAAGTATGGAGAAACGCTCTAGAGCAGGATGGGTCTGCCGACGGTGAACCCATCGTCTTGCGGCTAGAAGAGACCAAAAATATCTTGGAGATCCTTTTCAGTATCATCACCTCGTCGAAACATCCAGACTATATTCACAACCAACCCGAACGACTTGATGCATACTCGCACCATTATACAATCTACAAACGTATTCGAGTATTCATGGAACTCCATAGCCTCGCGGACAAGTATGCACTTTCCTCAATGTTTAAAGGCGAAGTCATTGATCAGTTGGCCATGCTGTTACGATGTCTGCCTAAATGTAACCGACCAGGACTTGAAATCGCCATCCTTGCTCTCACGTGGGCTTTACGAATGCGACAATGGGCTGTTTTGCTTGAAGCACTCAACTTTATCCAACGGTTTCGCCACGAAAGAGACAAGGACCGTGTGACATGGGGCCAATACTGGGTGTTTCAAGACTTTAATCGTTGGCCTTGTCAAGTCTCTGAACAACTTGGTACCGTTGGATTTTGGATGCTTGCCCAAGTAACGACTTGTGAGGTGCAAAGGGATCGTGACCCCTATACAGACCCTGAATACTGGTCATATATTATCGACCATTTGCCCGAGTTCCTGGACGACTCTCTTTGATCTCGTCACCTTGGGTGCGTCTTGCGACTAGAGGTCACACCACCTTTGGAACCCAACTCGTGATACTTTCAACAAGGTCTGCGTCTTTTGTCCGAGTTGGATCAAGCTTCCTTCTCGTGTCTTGTGTCTCCCCAGCTGCACTCGAGTACAATGACATGCGTTATGACTTATGAGTACTTGCATCTGTGGACAAGCGACATGAGAGCGCTGGCCTCGTAACTCAATTGTCCATCCTCCCTCGTCAAGATGCAGGGTTCATCATTCAAGCCACTCTATTCGAGCTTGGTATCAGCTGCCATGGATGGTGCATACAGAAGCGCATCAAGTGTTCGAACGGTGAGACGATCACGAGTCACGTTTCACTCTATGTGGACGACAAGCACCGCGCATCGATGATGCGACACGTCACATTGGATGGTTGGACCAACTTTGCAGTGTCGCTACTACATTCCTTTTCAACATGGAGGTCAGGCATCATGGAGTGACCTATATAATGACACCCTTGCGAGGTGATGAATGGTCTGACACTCTTTCTTGTGGTTTCTATCGCTTCACTGTCGTAGCGATCGATATCTTGAAGATTTGGCTGCATCCTAGGTGATTCTGGAAAACTCTTACCAAGCTGCAGTCTGGCCGATGGCTGATGATAACCATTTGCAAAGCTTGAGACTAGTCACTATGGGCAATCGACCTGTGTACATGGTTGCTGGGGAGTCTTCTGACACCAAATCGGACCCTATGGTCTCGATCATCTCCGGGGAAGGGACAGAATACCAAGTGCCAGAGCACCTTATCAAATTTTACAGGTAAGCATCAGAGCCTCCTAGTTCAAGAGGCATGTCAGCCCATTGAGCTAAAGGCCAAACGATGGCGTTTCTATTCCAGTAAAACATGGAGACGGATGTTGAACAAGAACAGGGACAAGTCTGAGGGAGGAGAGCCGGTTGAATCACTCGACAGCATCCATTTAGAAGAATCCGACAGAGTCATTAAAAGTCTTTTGGTCGCCATCACCAACCCTCTACTTGGAAACTTACCACTACGAATGATCCAAAAGGGTCAAACCCCACCCTGGACCTGGTGGGAGCTGATCCGTGAATGTTTGGAAGCTTTAGACAAGTATGAAATACACCCTGCCGCCAGAACAACTATTGTTTTGCCAATCCGGGAGATGTTAAGCAGCGAGACCTGCCAGAAAGAGGATATTGAAAAAACGTTCGCTTCGAATGCATTGGTTTGGGCAGGTCAAACCAAAAACAGAGAGGTTTTCGAGGCTGCTCTTGAATTTTTTCGGGATACCAGGATGACTGAGAAAGACGGTCAAGCACATGCTAGACACTGGATCTACAAACCCCTCTATGAATGGCCAGTCACTGCCTCCCGAGAACTAGGCATCGAGGCGTACTTTAAGCTCGTTCGAGGTGTCTCTCAACCGTCGCAAGGTACAAGGTCGCCTAATGAATCTGAAAAGTTTTGGAATGTTCTCATTCAGTCGATTGGAGATTTCCCTAAATAAAAAGTTGTGCTTTGGGAAGCTCAACAGAATAGTGAGTCTTGCTAGCATCTGATTGAAACTGGAGGGTTCACTGACTGTCACGATATTCTTTACTCACCAGGGCACCACCGATTGATTTCAACATGCGAAAGAGAGACTAAACGTAGCATCGCAAGCATTTACGTAACGTTTGCACCTGGCGATAAACGTTTTATACGGATGACTGCCAGCAATGCAAATTCTGCATGCACCCCGAGATGATGTAACCTATGCAAGATGCTCTCGGCTAAAGTATGACTTTGATCCATGAATGCATGAATATAAGCTCGAAGTCGGATGTGTGCACGTCACCATGCCCGCTATTCACCTCGACGATAGTATACAATGACCCTTTGATTGACTTTGGCCTCAAGGTCTTGCATTAATCTCGAACGACTGTTTTGTCTTGTGAATGGGCTGCAGGCTGTGCAACCTTGCATTGCATATATGAGATGAAACGTTGTTCAGAGTGTGCGTGTCTCACTACTGGTCGTCGCTCGCACTTCAACGCGCTAGTGAAAAATAGGCGTAACCGCGCAAGAGCCCGTTTCAAGTACATGTAATCGTTTTGAGTGTCAAACGCACTCAAGAGGTATTCGAGTACGCAAGCCCAACTCATGACAAGAAGAATGAAATGAGTCTAGATTGACTTCCTTGGCTTGATATGTGTAGCTGTTTGCAGGGTTCTTTTAGATGAGCAGTTGCTGGCCAAATAGCCTACGTGAATGTAAGCAAAGGGAGTGTCGTTGTTGAGCGGCCTGAGCTGTATCGAGCTATCGAGCGAGATACGGCGCTAAGCAAAGACGTAAATCGGGTGACATGCATGCATGCATGGGTCGGCCATAGTGACTATTGGGACAAAGCAAGTCATGAGTGGAACGCCATGCACATTTGGTTAGGTGATGCTCGGTTCTCTAGAGTGCCAATTCAAGGTTGTAGAGAAGATCACGAACTTGACAGTTCAGCATGATTTAGAGGCGTTTGTAACATTATCTCAACGCTCCATACAGTATTTCCACTGCCATAATGACATGCAAGTACAGTGTATATACAGTACCATCTTTCCTCACGCACCACATAGTCGCGGTGAACAGAGGCCAGAAGCTACACTTGCTAGCAGAGGGGGTATCGCGGGCATCGTGACGTGAATGACAACTTCAAAGTGGTAGAGTCTGAGTGGGGCGGCCTATCATGGGTGCACCCATTGATCAATTGGTGAACCCAAGCTGGCACGCGCTGTCCATGAGGTTATCCCAATACTGAGGGTCCGTGTGAGGCTCGAGGGACAGATTTCCTTCGCTATACATGGTTTGAATGAATAGGTGATAAGAAGAAAGACCGATGGTTTCGACAATCGCGAGTGGCCATTTACTGGGTCTTTTGAAGATCCAATATCGGTGTAATTCTCTCGGTTCCGATAAGCGTCCGACGTAATTTCTCAAGCATCTCGAAGCCGCTAGGAACAGTCGTCTGTGTCGGACTCGCAAGGCTATCAACCAAAGGCCCATTACGACGTCTGGATAGTCCGAATCGGGATTGAGCACTGGCAGGAAGTCTGCCAGTCGAGAGAAGGGATCCCCTTCCATCAGCGCAGAAAGAGAGTACTTGTCCATGGCTTTATGAACGGCTGGGAAGAGTTTGAAGTCATTCTCAATCTGCTTTGTTGTTGGCAAGTTGGTGCCGTTGTTGAAAAGTTTGAACAAGGTCTCTTGACGCTCAGACTGTGTCATCGCATCGAAAAGTACCTCCAAGACGGCTGCAGATTCCTCCAAGCGCAATTGAATTGGATCTTCTTTAGCAGTAGCGTCCAAGCTTAGAATGTCTCTCCAGACTCCGCTGTAGAGTAGAGCAATCGGGTCTCAGCGATGCTCAAATTCTGGAGGTTTCAAATGCTTGTTAGAGTAGGCTTACCTGTGGGCCTTGAGGTAAAAATCTGCAACAAGGAATTCGACTCCGTCGGATGATATGATCGAGACCGGCGTCTTGGCCTGTGTGTCCGCATAAGACTTGTGGGTGCGCTTGGGGTTTCCCTTCCAAACAAGCCCAGGTTGGTAAGCCATCCTTGTATTGAAGTTTGGATTGTGCTGAGACTATGGGTAGGATTGGACCCTTTGGATTCGTTGCGTTTTCAACATGTATGAGATGTTGATGGAGTTGCTGGCAAGTCAGCCATATACATAGCTTTATGAGCTGGCAACTTTTCCTGAAGCCTGGGAAGCCTGGGTCCGCAGATTCACACCAATCTCTGTTACCCCAACGACTTGTGACTCGGGTCATCCTACTCTTGCAGTGATTCGATCCAATTGGTCCACAGCTAAAACCATAATGGGCGCTCCGAATGAGATTGCTGTGCAGCCTCGCATTGCACATAGATATGAGAGATTAAACGTTTTTCAGTGTGCATGTCTCACTGGTCGTCGCACTTTAACGCGCTAGTGAGAAATAGGCGTAACCGCGTAAGAGCCCCGTTTCAAGTTTTCAGTGTGTAACTCGTGTGGCGTTGACTGCGTTGTCGACCATTATCGCAGACAATTCAAACGCACATGATAGTCTATCAGTTGTGCAATATCAGTCACGGAGGTCTGAATGGGGATGAGCTGGCAGAGATGAATACATGGTGTGCTGCTTGGTTTTTCACCTATAGGCTATATCGCCTACCTCGACTAATCTTTCAAACCTGTTGGAAATCACACAGGTCGTTTGGATCCTCGACATGTTCAGAACAGTCTTGACCATTCATCACCCGGGTCCTGGTGCCAGCAAGCCAACTTTCTGTTCTCTGAGAGCCTTGAGCAGCAGCACATCTGGTACGACCTTGACCAAGGAATCAACTGGTGACTCTAGTAATGTCAGGGTCAACAAGGGACAAGCCGAGAAAGCCGTCCAAGTCAAGGTACAGACCAAAATTCCCGCCCCAATCAAAGGGGTTCCAAGCGGCTCAAAGAAGAGGGTGAACGAGTTCTTTTCAGCTACCCCAAACGATGGACGAATGGTGTCTATCATTTCGGCAGAGGGGACAGAATTTCGAGTCACCGACCATGTGCTCAGGTTTTTCAGGTAAGCCAGTCTTGATCGGGCAAGTGGTCGTTTGTCAAGAATGTTGAAAATGACGTTTGATTGTCTAATTCGATACCTAGCCCATGCTGGGCGAGTGGTTTCAATCCAAATACAAAAGCCAACGGTCGACCTCTAACCATAAGACTGAAAGACAAGGAGCAAATCGTGGAGCTCCTATTAGCAGCCATGACAAAGCCTAGTCTCGAGCGACGGCTTTTTGATCAACTTCGAGCCGAAAAGGGGCAATCTATTCTCTGGACTCGCTGGCAGGTCCTTCGTGACTGTTACGAAACCTCGATCAAACACAGTCTCCATTCGGCGGTCAAAATCTCACAGACGTTGCGCATGTGCAAGATCTTGAGAGACGTCAACATTTCCATGGATCCTCAACGCAAGGTGGCCTCAGATGCTTTGCTGTGGGCAGCTCGACGCAGAAACAAGGAGGTCTTTATTGCTGCCTTGAAATGCTTTCGTTCCACCATGTTTGCCGAAAACAATGTTAACACCGAGACGGGACATTGGATTTACAAGCCCTTTTATCAGTGGCCATGCACAGTCGCTCAAGAGCTAGGCCACGACCTTTACTGCTACTTGGTGCAAGACTTGTCAAGGCCGCAGCAGGTGTCTCGTTCCGCCACCAGAGACGTGGAGCTGTGGAACGATCTCATCAGTACCATGCAAGAGACTGCTTTATGGAGATAGACAAAGAGTTGAACATGGCGTGCCGCTGGACTGTATGTGAGATGGTCTTGGAATATCACATCTTATGCTTTTGCATATGAGAACAGCATCCTCGTCTTCCCATTCGACATACAGGATTTTATAGGGGTCATTTGGATCATGTCAGTTGCCATTTCGACCTGGATCATGGGCATCGCAAGATTGAACAGTGTGATGCTGGCGACACTGGTCCGATAAGCGACTTTGTGAATTTCAAGTGGTACGTGATCCTGGTTGGAAAGTCTGATCTGTGACCCCTATTTCGCGGGCTTGGCTTCCTGTCGATACTGCATCCTTTGTCAAAGGTGCCCTTGTTTTGTGTTATAGAGTCCGCTTCGAGATGGCTGCGCTATATGATGGTGTCCTCCTCGGACGACCTTGCCAATGTAAACGTGAGCCCGCTTTCAACACTCGCAAGTAGAGCCGTAGAGCCAAGAATTTCCATCAATCTGAAAAACATCCAAAGCAACATTGAGTGATCAGTCTGCATCAACCTTCATCTCATGGAAACAATCGCTCCCTCAATCATTCCAAGTTCACCATGTACGACTGCCCTGAGTTCCACACTGGAAAAACTCGACCGCAGTGACCAACCAACTCACTACCCGTCTCCATCCCTCGTGGTTCAACCTCCTTCACCCGATATGCCCAATCCATTGTTTGCTCCCCAATCGCAGACCGAAGGAGGCTTTATCTTGCCATACACCATGTCGCCGTTCCTCATGCATTCCAGATTCAAAAAAGATTGCAAAGTGAACGAATCCCAAGTGGGAGGTTTGATGCGTGTCGATCCAGTCCTTCTCGTCGATCCCACCGCAAATGACTCGGATGGGAGCTCAAGAGAAGCGTGCCCAGCAGACGATGTCGATAGACAAGACGACGCCGCTCACGTTGCGATCCTATTGCAAAGCCTGGGAATGGAAACGACTCACCAGGGTCCTATCGATGCAACCCAGCATCCATTAGACGACTCGGCGTCGGGAATGCTTGAACACGACACCATTTCGATCAGTGGGTCACAAGTGCCTACATTGACCCAAGCTGGGCCGACGGCAGCAAGTTGTCAAGTGCCGACGTTGAATTCGACGGTACTGGAGAGTCGGTTTGAGGGTTCATGCAGAGCAGTTACACATGACAGGTCTAGACACAAGGTTCCCAGGAAGAGGAGGCTTGAAGGCGAGAAGCGGGTCTAGGCGTTGTTTTGAGAGACGTCTAGTTCAAGCGCCGTGTGTGAATGAGTCAGGTTCGAGTGTGTGATTCTGCATCCCTGAAAATGACTGCCTGCTGGTGAATCCAAGACCTGCTACTGTTCTGTTGAGAATACCATGGCCGAATCCACCTCTTGCGCACACGAGCACCATGACGCCAGAGCCCGAACTTTACGAATTTCGGTTTTTGCTCCCGCGCTGAGTAGAGTTGCTGCTTGTTTGACTCGACTCTTTGTGTATACAGTAGTAGGATACTAGATGGGTGTACTTGTCCAAGACAACTCTTTGGCTTGTAGCAACAGACAAGCAACGATCAACATGGGCTACGCTTCATCCAATTCATCGTCGGAACCTCCGCTCTTGGCCAACTCGATCGAGGATGACGCACCTTGGGTTGTTCAAAAGTACGGAGGCACATCTGTCGGCAAGAGTCTCGAAAGTATTGGATCGATTGTGGAATCATACATCAAGGGCGACAACAAGGTCGCCGTAGTGTGTTCTGCCCGTTCGGGAGTCAGTAAAGCTTTGGGGACCACCAACTTACTACTCCAAGCTTCAAGAGAAGCTCTGGACCCACGGTTGAACCCAGACTCGGACAAGGTCACTGAATCTGTGTCTGGAACGGCTACCCCATACTACCCCAACCGAGTCGGGTCTGGGTACTTTAACAATGGGTCGTTCAACATGTCGCCTGCAGATGCTGCACCACCCACTAGCTCCAAGGATTTGGCTTCCAGTGTGGCTTCACTGAGAGACCTCAAGTTGACGTCGCGTTCGTCGTCGCCATCGCCGTTTCAGCCATCCACCGGCTCACCTACTTCGTCGGCATTCTTGCCCACCAGCATCACATCTCCCAGCACCAATGGAAGCACACCACGAGCAGCAGTAGCGGTATCACAAGATGAACTGCCAAGCTTTCACAAGACGGTTGATCAGCTGAAAAAGGACCATTTGGCAGCCGCTCGAGGCGCAGTCAAGGACGAATCGCTCTTGCAAGAACTGAATGAAGAGATTGAAAGGGATCTGGAAAAGCTTCGTTCGTTCCTCAGTGCCGCTCAAATCATTGATGAAATCTCGGCAAGAAGCCAAGATAGCATTATTGGAATCGGTGAAAAACTCGCGTGCAAAATTGTCGCTGCATCGTTGCGGGATAGAGGCATCGATTCCGAGCTCGTCTGTCTTAATCACATTGTGGATAGCAGCATCTCTTCGGGGGAAGAAGCCGCTCAAGCTTCCTCTTCCCACGACCAAGGTATTGCTCAGCTAGACCAATCCTTTTATGACCGTCTTTGTGTTCGACTGGGAGAGAGGCTTCGTGCATGTGGAACCCGAGTTCCTGTCATTACAGGCTACTTTGGAATCGTCCCCGGATCTCTTCTCTCCCAGATCGGGCGTGGTTATACCGACCTCTGTGCAGCATTGTGTGCCGTCGGCGTCCAAGCAAGTGAGCTCCAGGTGTGGAAGGAAGTCGATGGGATCTTTACCGCGGACCCAAGAAAAGTGCCTACCGCCAGGATGGTCCCCATCATTACGCCCGATGAAGCCGCCGAACTGACGTATTACGGAAGTGAAGTCATTCATCCGTTCACCATGGAGCAAGTCATTCGCGCAAAGATTCCCATCAGGATCAAAAACGTCGATAATCCATCGGGAGAGGGAACCATCATCTACCCTGCTCAAAGTTCGGATATGGACTCGAGGCGGAATTCGACGGATGCCGCGCCGGGTGTGGGAAAGACGAATGTCAATGATATCGTCAAGATGGTGGATTCCGTCAAGATGCCCACCGCGGTCACGATCAAGGATGAGATTATTGTCATCAACATTCACTCGAATCGAAAGACGATCAGCCATGGGTTCTTGGCGAGGATCTTTGGGACGTTGGATCGTGCCGGAGTCGTCGTTGATTTGATTAGCACCAGTGAAGTCCATGTGAGTCCTAGTCGTGACACATCAATCCCATCGTACCACTAAGACCTCATCACTTGCATCACGCACGACAGGTCTCGATGGCTATGCAAGAGTTTATCAAAAAGGAACGTCTCGACAGACTCGTCCGCGACTTGGAAAAGATTGGACACATTACCATTTCCAAAGACATGGCCATCTTGTCCCTTGTCGGAAGGCAAATGAGGCACATGGTCGGAACGGCTGGAAAAATGTTTGCGACGTTGGCCGAGGGTAACATAAACATTGAAATGATTTCTCAAGGGTGAGTTGATTCCGACATGAGACGTGCGTGCGTGTGTATAGACATGTCTTGACTCGTGACGCTTTTTTTCCACGTTTAGTGCCAGCGAAATCAATATCAGTTGTGGTGAGTTTCTTCTGTCCTTGTCCCATGCCACACGCCTCGCCATTCGAAACTCATTTCTTTCTTCTCTCTCTGGCAGTCATTCCTGGACGCGATGGCGTGAAGGCTCTCAACCTCATTCATCAAGCTTGCTTGACCTCACCCGCCGTGGCTGATCCCGTGGGATGTAAGTCGTGAAGCTCAAGTCCCGTGTGGATGTTCAACGACTGACGATATCCATTCATTCGACAGCTGGTTCTCGATGAGCTTTTTTTTTTGGCCGGGACCTCTTTGCTCTTGTTTATGGCCTACCTCGACCCAAACCTCTTATTCAATCAAAACGCCATAGAAAAGTCACAGACGTATATACACACATGTATCCAACTACACCTGCATCAGCCTGTCGAAAGACGTGACAGTTTTCGACAGTGGTTGCCTCCAACGGCACACAGACACACCCACCCACACACATCTTCACAGCCTCGTATGTTTGAGAGAGAGGTAGCATAGCATTGTATCCGTAACGTATTTCAAATCGGACGGGTGCATGGGACACGGCGAGGGAGATTGACAGGGATATGATCATGATTGATAAAGACTAGTACAGGCGAGCGTTGTCATAGGGGACCAGACTATGCTCAGAAAAAGGCGTCTAAGAAGAAACACAAGTCAGAAAGAGTTCGAGTTATCCCACGAGGGCGCTCCGGGAAAACATACCGTAATGCGCCAACTGGGCATACGTCTCACTGCTCAGCCTGTACCTCAACATGCCCGCAAACATCATCAATGCCCTCTCTTGCTTTTTCAACCTGTGCACTTGTTCCGCCTTGCCGACGCCGCTGCCTTCAGCCCCTTGAGACGATACCGATGTTGCCGTCTTGAGCCTCTGGTTGAGCTCGAAAATGGCATTCATGGTCATGAGCAACACTTTATCAATCTTGCTCGTCACCGTATCATCCACATGCTTGAAATCCTCGGCCGCCCTCGTGATCCCCGGTACGTCCTTGTCCAATGGGATCAAGTCTGATTCTTGGACGGCAGCGAGAGCACGGGCAAAGTCACCCCGTTCAGAGTACGCCTTGGCTTGACGAAGCGTTTGTAATTGTTGAGCGGCGACTTGACCGGCACTGCTGACTTGAATACCGTCTTGTTGCAACGCGTCCAACTTGTACTTTACAAACGCGAGCAAATCGTCTTGTTGTTCGCCTTGGAGGATGGATGCATCATTGGTGGATGATCCTGGCTGGTCGAGGGAATCGGATAGAGCCTTGTTGATGGCGCCCATGATCTTGTCGTACTGGCCGGCGAGCTTGTACAACTCGATACGGTCATTTAATGGCAAGTCGGCAGGGGCAGATGCGGCGAGTTTGCCAATCAGGTCTCGCACAGCTTCTTCGGGGTTGCGGACCTTGACCAATTTGACATCTCGCATCAAAACGCTTGGCTGTGTGTGTGTGGTGTCATTAGCCAATATCATATGGAGCGGACTGAAACGCCGGAAAAAACTCACGACAGGCTGTCCACTTGGCGTCTTTTCGTTTAGCACCAACCCATAACTCCTCGTCTCCAAAATAATCGCTCGAATCATGTCCCAACACGCCTGGACTTGTTCGTCCCCCAACGATCCGGGCGCGTCGGCATTCAAGGAAACGAGGTAGGCGTATTGCAATGCCGCGGGCGGATCGATTCGGACAAAGTTTCGAATGTATCGTTGGATCAGTCGAGCAAAGTTGCAGTGTGAAATGGTAGATTCTTGGTGGGGTTGACCCATGGTGGATGCATTTGGGCGGTGATGGTGGGGGTGATGGTGGGATCCGCCGAGGGATGAACCAAGGCCAGGGGTGGGGGTCGTTGTTGTCGTCTTGCCTGTAAAGATCTCAGTCTCGCTCTGGTTCTTGGCATCGGGAATCCGCAAGAGTCCATAGTAGGTCAACGCGATCGCAAAGTGGACGGCATCTGTTTCAAGACCAGCTTCGTATAAAAACGAGACGGCTTTTTCAAACTGACACGTCAAGAGCAATCGCTGGAAATAGACGAGAGGTCGAAGCCGGTTCTCTGCCAAGTCGTCTTCGCCATACTTTACAACAAGTGCGCCCAAGTCTCGAAGCGAATACGACCCTCCTCCGCCACCCAGACTGCTTTTTCCGAGTCCTGCGGCAGTACCAACCAGAGGTGTTTCCCGGACGAGGTTGAGCTGGAGCCACATCCAATCTTCCGTCGTGACAATCACATGCGGGATATTCTTTTTATGAATCTCTTGCCGTCCCATGATTTTGTAGACTGCGTACTTGAACGGATCACCCTTTTCGAGATTGTGCTTGATTCGAGCGTTGAAATCGGTCTCAAACGCGTTGCGCATCTCCGGGGGGATAGATCGATCCGATGCAGAGGTAGCCCATGCTTTGAACAAGGCGGCAAAGTTTCGGTCTTTGCGAGGCATGGCATGTTGCTTTTCTTCGGCCAATTCGAGAGCTTCTTGCACTTTTCCTCCACGCAAGAGGTAAAAGATTTCGGCCCACAAAAAGGTGTGTGCGACTTTTTCGAGCTGGGAGGCGACGGGATGGTTGTTGAATTTCCAATTGACAAATGCAGACACTTTGCTTCTGAATCCGGGGATACCTCCTACAGGAATCTCCTTGATGTGATCAGCCAAGACCTTGTTGACGTGGGCGATAAAGATTCGCTCCAACCACAGTGAGCCATTCGCAATCAACCTTGTCAAGACTGCGCAACGTTCCCGAGTCGACTCTTCGGCCATATAGCCCTTGGCAAATGCACGTTCTCCGGGAGATGCGCCGTCTGGGCTCTCCTTGAGCAGCTGAGTCAAGAGGGTATACGTTGCATCCAAATCGGGTATCTTGTCAGAGTTGACCTTTTCTTTCATGTAACCTACAACAGGGAACGGTTTGTTCTCCTTTCGGTTCGCGTTGAGAGTCTTGATGACGGCGTCATACTCCATCATGCGTTTTTGAGCATTGATCGAGTCTAGAGAGGTTGAACCCGAGGTGGTGGGTGCGGTAAGCGTTGAGCTTCCGAATCGGGAGGCACCGAGGACAGAAGCTCCCATGCGGCTCTTGGCCATGCTTTCACCCATGGCTCCCGCTGAGGATTGTCCATTGGCACCTACGCCCATTTCTTCGAGGATTTTTGATCGTTGAGATTTCCATTCTTGATCGCACCTGTCCATCCATCGTTCTTCGCTATCTCGGACAGCTCGGCGTAACGTGTCCGAGATCGCACTCAATATGATCTTTTCCTTGTGTTGTTGGAGAAATGTGGGAAGAGGCACCGAGGGTGATGTAGGGTCAGAGGTTGCGTCCATGGAACCACCGGCGGCGGCATTTGACTGAGCAGATGATTCTCCTTGCGGAGCTTGAGGGAGTGAGGGCAAGACTTGGGAAAAGTGATTCACTTGATGAGCCAGTGATGGGGCATTGATTCCATGAGTGGCCAGCAAGTAGGCTCTGTGGATAGACATGTCGGTCAGCTTTCATATTGTCGCATGTACACCTTGTCGAGTGAAACTTGACACTCACGCTCCCCCGTCAATGTTACCATTCTGTCCGCCCGCTTGCACACCCGATACACTCCTTGCTACACCACCGTTCCCACCGGGTACGTTCAACAGATTGCTTGCAGAAGCATGAGCACCTGTCCTCGCTTTGGCTAGCTTTGCACTACCGAGCAAGACATCGTCGAGACCGGAATTGAGCCTAGGAAGGCTCGTCGGTTGCTGGGCGTTTGGGGGCAAAAATGAGTAAGACTCGTTGGCCAGTGACTGTAGAGACGACATGGTGCTCTAGAACTGCACTGAGACGGTGTCGTGGATGCTTGAATTATGTCTTGTTTATTTGTTGGGTCGTGTACGAATGAGTGGATGTTGGTCAGTGAGCATTCCTACATTTGTTTCGAACAGATCGCCTTAGGTAATATAAGTCGCTCTGTCCCCAGCGCCCAGTGTTAGTAATAAGTTACGTAATCGTTCTGTATGGAGCTCATGAAGTTATGGGCTTGCGAGATACGAGGTCGTTATAGAGCAAGGTTATCCCCTATCATGCCCAATGCCCCGTTGGGCAAGGTCGTCAAATGCTGTCTTCCCTCTGTCACCGTGTAGCATCGTATCGGCTGTCGCATGTCGCATATATCGATACATGGCGTGACGCACGTGTCATTCATCCTCTATCTCAGAATGACAGTCCATAGGATAGGTAGTCTCAAGGCTTTACAAGTGCAGGACAAGCAATGTAGATGCCTGACTGGACCGACTGTAGTGAGCATCGCCTGGGCTTACTTGCTTGCTTGCTTGGCGAGGTCATCCATGATGCCCGAAGCAACGACACGGAGGAATTTCCGCGCCTCGATAGAGGAATGCATTCAAACGTTCAAACGTGCGTAGTGTACGTATATCCTATTTTCCCATATGGGACCATATGTCTCTCCACCGCTCCACTCACCATAGCTCGCTATGGGCCCTTGAAGCAAGACGTATAAGAAGCCGTCCCCTCGTGGATGAACATGCCCATCATGAAGAATGAGCGGCCTGCAACCCTGACCGACAACCGCCCTCCAAGCTTGCTCATCATCAAATAATTCCTAGACCGACGAGTTCTAGGAAGCTTTATAATATCAAGATGAGGTGCTCTACTGTCGCTCTCATCTCTACCTTGGCTGCTGCTGCTGCCCCTGCTCTGGCTCAAACCTACCGTCGTCTCGGTGAGTGTCGACGTGTGCATGATCTGACTTCACCGCTTGTGACTGAATATATAATCGCTGCCATCTTCCAGGTGCCTGCCCTGCACTCGGTTGTGTCTTTCCTCCCGATCGGGCCGAGTTTCTCGCTGGTGCAAAGTTTGATATTCGACTCGAGGTGAGCTTGCATAATCTTTCCAGTCTATACCGCAGTCTCCCTAACGAGACACAACAATTTAGGTCCACGCCCCAGTGAACGGTTCCGAGGCATTTGCCGACGGTGTTCCCCCTCAAGACTTTACGTTTACCGTTTCCAACAACAAGGGGTACGAAGCCGACGTCAAGGACTTTTTCGCTCTCTCGGGCGACACGGGTGCGGTCGAGACCTGGTCGTTTGACTGGTTCGAGGACTTGTTTGCCAAAGAGGCTGGTACCCCATCTGTCGTCAATGTCGCTTCCACTGCTTACCGAGGTCTTGAGCTTTACGAGCCTGGCGAATACACTGGTACGCTCAACTACTGGGACCAGACGACCGTAGTCCACTGGACCGTTCACCCAGCCAATGAAAAACGAATGGCCAAAAACGTCATTTTGTTCATTGGCGATGGTATGCCTCAATCGACCATCACCGCCGCTCGATTGCTCGGCCACAAGCAAGTCAATGGAAAGTACGACTCGCTCATGCAACTCGACCAAATGGACGCTCTCGGTCACCAAATGACTCACTCTTTGGACAGCTTCATTACCGATTCCGCCAACTCTGCCACGGCCATCCTGAGTGGCCACAAGACTTCGGTCAATGCGCTCGGTGTCTACGCCGATTCTTCCCCCTCACCCCTAGACGACCCCAAGTTTGAAACCTTGCCTGAGCTCTACTACCGTCAAAAGGGTGGCAAGGTCGGTATCGTCTCGACAGCTGACATCACCGATGCCACCCCTGCTTCCAACATTGCCCACACTCGCTCTCGTGACGAGTCTGTTTCGATTGCTGAGATGTTCTTGACCGGTGTTCACCCCAACTACACATCTTGGCCTGAATGGAATGGACCCGAAGTCTTGTTTGGAGGTGGCGCTGAGCAATGGATCGAGGGACCTGGATCCCCAGGAGGGCGGGACTATTACCAAGACTGGAGGAATGCAGGTTACCAAGTCGTCAATGACAAGGACGCATTGGCTGCGGCTGATAACAGCCAACGAACCCTCGGTTTGTTCTCTCAAGGTACCATGGCACTCTGGTTGGACCGCAACATTTACCCCGAAAAGCTCAACAAGACCAAGAGCCCTACGAGCGATGATGGCAGCACGGCCGAGAACCAGCCTGGGTTGGCGGACATGACGCTCAAGGCGATTGATATCCTCAACACCCGGGCCGGAGATGAAGGTTTCTTCCTCATGAGTGAAGCTGCTTCGGTCGACAAGGCTCTGCACGGACTCAACTTCAAAGGCTCTCTTGGTGAACTCTTGGAGCTTGATGATACGATCAAGAAAACCGTCGCTCATCTCGAGAGTATTGGCATCCTCGACGACACCCTCATTGTCGTCACGGCCGACCATGCTCACGGGTTCGACGTGCTCGGAAACTACGACACTTGGTTTGCCGACAGCAAGCCTGATGATGAAAAGAACAAGGCGATTGGTGGAAACGACAAGTCTGGCTCGTCCGAGTACCAAGTCGCTCCTGGCTCAAAACCTGACAACCAAACCGTCGTCTACGGCCCTCAAGGCCCCGGATTCCCCGTCCAATGGGATCCTAGGTACGAATTCTACGCCCAAACTTCGACGCTTGGAAAGGGAGGTGTCCACTCGCTCCAAGATGTTCCCGTTTATGCAAAGGGTCAACCCGAAGCCGTTCAGTTGTTTAGAGGTGTCTACCAAAACACTGACATCTTCTTCAAGCTGGCCAAGGTCATGGGATTGGGTATCTGCAAGCCCAAGGATGAATGAGGCGAGGTGGTGAATAGTCGAAAACAATTCTTGTTCAAGTGGTCATAGTGTGATAAATGTCATAATTTTGAATGTTGAAAGACGTTCTATGCGCCAAAGATTCGCGTTTCATCTTTGACATTCGGGTGATCTTGCCGCCGCCAGACAGTCCTTTGAAGACATCAACAACCATTTAACCCCTATTACATACGAGTACTGTACAATAACGGCTCATTCTTGCGATACCCCCCCACTCCACCATTCCCAACGTCCTCTCCAAAATGAAACTAAACAAGTCTCGGTGGGACCCGTTTGTCTCGGCAAACACGACGATTGTTCAAGAGCAGGTGAGGGGTTGGTGTAAACCACGAGTATGCAAAGATGTGCTTTGAGAGTCTGAGATGTGGTTTGTTGATTTCAGCCCTCGATAACAAAAGTCCGCATTTGGTTGTTGGGTTTCTCTGTGAGTGTGTATGACAAGCGGTTACTCCTGGATTGATTATTGGTTGACCGATGGGCACGACTAGATCTTTCTCTGCTTCATCACGATTTGCTGTGTGGGGAGTTTAGCTGGATTCCAGACAAAATGGAAGATTGGTGTCTGTGAGTCCACTCGAGCACATGCCCCATC
Source organism: Filobasidium uniguttulatum (assembly GCA_039545395.1). Classification (NCBI taxonomy): domain Eukaryota; kingdom Fungi; phylum Basidiomycota; class Tremellomycetes; order Filobasidiales; family Filobasidiaceae; genus Filobasidium; species Filobasidium uniguttulatum. The sequence continues at coordinate 86,142 of BCJK01000003.1, read as the reverse complement.
TACATGGACTGACACATGATCACCGTATCGACACAGCTGGACTCAACGGCTTTATGCTGTTTCTGCTCTTTATCCTCTTGATCATCCCCACCGTCATGATGACTATTCCCCTCGTCTTTGACAGGTGGGATCGTATGGCCACCATGAATCGATGGTTGTTGATTCCCAGGGTCGCATGGATTCTGTTTGCATGCGGGTCATTGGTCAGTTGGCTAGCTGCCATGTTGTTGACTATCAGTGGTGAGTCACGAGAGCGATCATCGGGGGGTGTTGATGCTGGGAAGAGTGAGAGGAGAGCTGATGGGACACTCTGATCAGCGTTTACGCAACCCGGATGCAAGGACCCAGCTAAAGATCCAAACGAAGACAAGGGAGACGAGTTCAAGGATGCCTTGAAGACATTTTGCACAACCAAAAAAGCGAGTGCAGTGTTTTTATGGTGAGTTACACGAGTCGTGTGACATTGCTTGTGCTGCTCAAACTCAACACTGCGCTGTCTTCTGCTGACGAGTCCAGGCTGATACTTGGTGAGTTCTTGCTGCTTTCTTGCCAAGGCAGCACTTCAAACTAACGAATCGGACAGGCTGTTGGCTTGGAGCCATGATTCACCTCTTTGTCATTTGTCGCCGCGAAAACTCGGAAAGCAAATCATCACTTGCCCGTTTACGCTCCAAAGAGAGTTCCGCCATCTCTGGTGCAAGTGGCATGATTGAAAAGGAAGCGGTATCTCGCCCAGCTTCTCCCACCAAGCGAGCCAGTTTCACTCCTCTTGGCCAAAATGAGCGCGAAGCTGGGTATTCGTATGGTTATTCCGAAGCTTCGGATGATGAGGATCAAGATGATGGTGATCTTGCCAATGCCTTTCACAATCGCCAAGATACCAAAATGTTGACTCCGACTCAACTGCCGAGGCATGGAAGAACTTACAATACGAGAAACACGTTTGAACACCACTTGTATAGCGGCGCTTTTGAATCAGAATCTGCGCCTGGAGGTCACTCGACTTCAATCACCGTCACACCCGGCTCGCCTCAACCAGACTCGGCTCGCCGAAGTAATCGTCGGAAAAGTCGCGCGGAAAGTAGGGGCCGTCCCTCGGACCGTGTCGAATCGATGATGGCTGGAAGAGATGTCGCCATGAGTGGACAACCCGGAATGATTAGTAGAACCATGCTCTTAGCAAGTGCTGCCTCGCCGCACGATGATCCTTGTGAGTGGTGTTTGGATCCGATTCAACGATTCCCAGCTCACGTTCTCATATCTTGATATCACCAGATGCCAAGGTCCGAACAGCTCTCGTCAATGTTCCCGAGCAACGCCCTCAGTCGACGGCCCCTGTCGAGTATCGATATAATCCAGTTCATTATTGAAGAGCAACGGCGTAGACATTTCTTGGGCTCTGTTGAAACGACATGGGCCAACTGTTTGTATCGAGTAGAAAAATGGGATCATAATGAGAGCTGATTGAAATGATCAGTAGTCGGTTTGGGGGCACGCGCAAATGAAGTCAACTCTGCCGACGGAATCATCAAATGGTCATCAAGTCGCGTAGATACAGTTGATTTTTCCTTGATCGAGAGACTAGACGAGTGACACAGCTTTGTGCGTTTCTCCATTTTGCTGGCGGGGATCTAGACACGAGTGGTGGTGGTGTTGGGAAGAAGGAGGAGGGGCTGCATGAGAGCAGATGTTTTTCTTGTTTCGTGGCGGTCCGTTTATGTATTTGCGTTCTTGTTTTCTAGAGAATTCGTGAGGATGCAGCGTGTGCCTTGGTCTTTGTGGGTCCATATAGAGTCTCTTGGAAAAAGTGTCGTTTGTGTGGGAGGTGTTGGATGTATTCTGTCTAACCAGACTTGAGGGAGACTTCGGACAAGACCCTGATCAATGCAAATAACAGGAAAAAAGAGCAAAGATGAGCATCGCGCACCACGCCTCTCCCAGCCTCGACCATGACGAATCAAAGGCACCACTTACTTGAAAGCCTCCTTGTACGCATCCAACAAGGCCTTGATCCTCGTTCGCTCAGACACCAAGGCCTCATCCTCGTACAACAACTCTGCAAACCGATCAGGCTTGTACAAATTAGTGACCAATCGTTGTTGAACCACGTCTCGTGAAAAGTTGACCAAGAGGTGCATGATTGCCTTGGGAACCAAGTCTTGTATCGTTCGTCGGATAATGTTGAAATACGAGGCAATCAAGGACCGGATCAATGACGTTTCCATTTCCTCCCGAGGTGTCAGTTCGGGTCCGCCGTGTGATGGACCGGTCGCTTCGAGGTGCTTGCCGAGTGATTTCATGTCATAGGCGGCACTTGAGGCGTCGAGACGGTGACCGCTGGCTGGGGGTCGTCTTGAACCGAGGTCGGGGAGGATATCGCTCGCACCTCCACCTCCGCTTGAGTGAGCACCACTCTTGGACGCTCGAGAGTTTGGGTTTCCGCCGCCACCACTTGAATGAGGGTGGTGGGGGTGAGCCGCACCGCCACTGCCGCCGGGTTGACGAGGTGCGCCCGGTTCGCCACCGAAAAAGTAGCTCAAAAAGGTTTCTCTCGCCGCGTTGGGGGACGTTCCGGTTTGTGGGGCGTGGTGGCTCATGTTGAGCATGGCCGTGGTTGCGCCAGGTACCATGGACGCTGATGTGGATGCTGATCGGTGGTGATGATGCCCTGATGAGGAGCCGCCCGATTGCCTGTCTTTACCTCCGGCCGAGGCAAGGTCGTTGAAATGTTTAGGGGTCGGTGCAACGGTTTGCGGTCGGTTTCGCGATGAACTGTGGCGAGGCGAGTCGTGGGAAACGGTTCGAGACTTGTTTCCATTGGCGGTGAGATGACCCGTGTCGTCTTCGTCTTCTGAATCAGATACGTCATCGTCATCTCCACCACTGCCATGTCCATGGCTGTCCGAATGATCATTGTGAGTAATGGCAGGCAAGCCGTGGTGGTGGTGGCCGGTTTGACCACCGGGTCCATGGATGAATTCACCCCTTGCAATGGCAGCGGAACCAGCGACAAATTCAGGGTGGTTGGTGTTGATGTAGGCTGCTTGGATTCCAATCAAACTTGACACGTATTCTGAAGTGGGTCCGAGACGTTCACGCAAGAGTTCGGATACCGACTCGACGAGCTGAGCGTGCATGTGGGGGAATCGGGACAGTTCCTGAAAGGGTCAAGTCAAATTGAGCCATCGTCAAAAGATTGTCATTGAGGTTCTGAAAAAAAAAAAACAACTCACGGCAGCACCGTCACAATTGTGACAAATCTTCATCAATTCTTCATATACCAACTCGACACATCTCAAACTAGGTGCTTCCAAAAGCTTGATTTGGGGCTTGATGAGCAACTCAAAGGCAACTTCGGGAACAAACAAGCTAGGTCGAGGGCCAGTAGAGTTTCGAATAGCGGTGCGAATGTCTTGCGTTGTCAAGTTGTATGTCGGATCGATCGATTCCAATGCTTGCCCGAAAACGTCATTGAAAATGTAGTAAATTCGAGCTCCGCCACAGAGTTCCTTGGTCGAAATTTCAAGAGAAGTTCCCTCGATGGAAGAAACAAAGTCTCGTGCGAATTCGGTCATGAGCTTGAGAATGAGTGAACCACGGTGTTGTTCACCCAAAAAGGTCGTGTCTCCAAATGCATTGAGTTCTTGTTGGGTTTGACCCATCAAGGTGTTTAGCCTTGCCTTCATGTCTGGTAACTTGTCCCGGATATGGTTCATGAGGACGTGGTTCAGTGTTTTGGCGAGGTAAGGTGTCCCGCATCGGTGGGCAAGGTTTCGGTAAGCTGGGTGGCGGTTGAAGAATTCTCGTTCCTTGTCTAGTGCATCTGTCAAGGGGAATCCGGCATTAATGTCTTGTTGTGAACGGTTGACGACACCAATAAAACCGAGTTTGAGAGGGTAAGTTCGTCCAGTCAAGATATCTAGTGCGTTTGTGCCGGCATCCATCAAGTCGAGCTTGGTCAAGACACCAATCGTCCTCAACCCTCGTGGATCAACTGATCTCGCGAGTTTGAGGGAATCCGAGTTGGCAATGTCTACATTGGCAGGAGAAACGGCCAAGATGACCGAGTTGGGTTTGGAAATGTAATCGACAACGAGGTTCTTGATTTGTCGCTCAATATCGGTAGGCTGATCACCTACGGGGACCTTGGTGAGACCGGGTAAATCGACAAGGGTGAGGTTGAGAACACCGGGACTGTAAATCTTCAAGTTGATGGGCAACTTTGAGATGCCCTTGTTTTGTCCAGCAACTCGGAATGTCTCGGCTTCAATCTCTCGTCTAATGTCGTCAAAGTCGGTGAATCGCCTGTTGAGATGTAAAAACTCTGCATACTCTTGGGCCTCGCCGAGATCGCTGCCGTCACCACGAGGAGGCGTATGAATGAGTTGCAGAATCAATGGTCTGCGCGTGACGATACCGTTTCCTCGAGGTAAAAAGTCACGACCAACAATGGTCTCGAGGACAGACGACTTTCCTGCCGACTGGGAACCGACGACAACGATTTGAGGCAAGTCGACAGCATCTCCACCGATGGCATTGAACGTATCCTGAAGCTTGTTGACCAAGGTGATGAGATCCTTGTCCATCGACATGATGAGCTACTGCTTCTGCTTTTGCTGCTGCTGCTTTTATTGCTGCTCTTGAGAGCTGGAGGAGGCTAGTAAGATCCAGCAAGAGCAAAGATGGCGTACGGGAAACGATCCCTGAATGTGCTTGTCTTCTTCTCTGAAGTAGGAATTCTTTCGAATTGACTGTCCAGATACATTCCTTGAGCGGCCAAAGCTACGCAGGCAATGGAAGCTTAGCCGGCCGAATGAGCAACAAGTTGGTGAGTAGTAAACACGCGCGTGAGAAGCGTAAACATCCTTAATCTGAATCTCTCAACAGATGTGCCATGTCAACCCCACAGTTGGCAGAGTTGATCATTGTCATAACTTGAGATTGGTTATGCCAAAGCTAACTCAGAGGGCTTTGTGGTGTTGGAAGGTGTATGATAGCTCTTTATCTGAAAGCCGGGCGAGACTTCTGGTCTTTCCCAGGTCTTACACCAGGTCTCACACACCCCTGGAATTTGGATATATTTCCAGAGAAACCTCGATTTGTGTCCACCAATACATACTAGATACAATCCTGACATCAATGCGGTTACTATCAAAATTGAAAAGACCTCTCAATTATAGCAAAGCAGTCATACACGCTGCCCAAGTACTGCCAGTCGAGTAAGTCGCTCGCTCGACTTGAGCCTTGGGCGCGCTGAACAAGACGGTCAAGCTGAGACTTTTCGCGCAAAAGGGAGCCATTTGCCAGTCAACGCTTTCCCTTTTGCACCACCCAGTCACACAAAGGTAGGTAACACACACACACTCCAAGGCTCTTGGTCTCTACGTCAGCTCATCATGAAGCTGCCTACATCTTTACACCGGATACCGTGGACCAGGCAGGTGTCATCTGTCAGGTCATACTCTTCGACTTGCCTCACGGCCGTGAGGTGTTCAGACGCCTCTCGTCGGGGAGGAGGATCCTCGTCTCCCAGCGACCCATCCCAGCAACAGCAACAAGGCAAGATTAGTGGAGGGCATGGCCGTATCAGATCTAGATCGAGATCGACTAAACGGTCAGCCTCTGTTGGATCTGTCAAAATCACTTCCCCTGCCGCTTTGCATATTCTTCGAGGCGGAAACCACGGTCAAGATGGCAATCACGACAGCAGCAGCAACCAAGGTCCTACTTTTAAACCCATCTCTATGGATTTAAAAAATGCCAGTCTACACATGGCTTTGACCCCTGCGCATATGCCCTTGACACTCAACCTGGGAAAGTCATTCTTCAGTCCGTTTCGACTTGCTCATCGCAATGCATCGGTTTCAGCAAAGGATAATGGATCAACCACGGAATCTGCCGTCAACTTGTTCGCCTCCAACATCTCTGGCACCACCCCAGGTACCAATTCGCGACAATTTGAGCAGTCACTGAGGCACGCTTTGGCCGTCACCAAGCACGTTGAAAGTGTCGCCACGCTTCGCAAGGATTTCTCGTCTTCTTTGCTGGAACATGCGACTTGGGTAACAAGCCTCGAGGAAGACGACGTTGATCTTTCTCGTGAACATGCATACGAAGAAGAAGAAGGTCACCAGCCCACAGTTCGAATGAGCCGAAAAGAAGAACGTGACTCCATTTTGCCCATCTCATCAATCCCGGATCAAATGGCAAACCAATGGAGAAATGTTGAGGCTCTCATGTCAGCCACTCAGTCTCGACTTGCTACTCCATCTTCCAGCACTGCCACTACCCAAGCTACCGAGTGGAATGTCTCTGAAGCAACCGGTCAAGTTTACAACCTCTCCCATTCGTCCTCTGCGGAAACCATTGTTCGTCGAGACTTGATCGAGGCTGCAGCTCGACAAGGTCCTTCGAGCCATGAGATCAAAGCTGCCATCGCCGATGTCGAGGCTCTGATTACTCGTTTGGAGCTCAAAGAAGAATCTTGGGGAACTGGTGCGCTTTCTCGCCGACTGACCCGTGCATCACGGATTCACACATACAAGCGTGCAGGAAGCAGCGGTCTCTCTAGGTTCACCGTCTCCAGAGCCCGAACATTTGGCAGGTGGAGAATGAATGCATCCGCCATGTCGGCAGCCGGCCGCCCGTCGGACCGAATGGTGGATATCGGTGTCCCTGGCGTAACCGAATCAGACGATGTAGTGCAAATGACCAGTGTCAAGCGAAAGCGAAAGAAGATGATTTCCAAGCTCAAGTAAGTTTTGGTTGAATGTTGTGTGTGTGTGTACTCGAAGGGTTTTCTCATTGGCAATCTGTCTTTTGCTTTGTGAATGACAGGTGGAAGAAGAGGAGAAAGGCCACTCGAGCTGCACGACGACAAGCTGGTAAATAGATGCAGAGACGATCGTGTAGCATTGCATCGTTGAAGAGACCCAACTTGATGTAATACACACCCCATATTTCATGTTACAAGCAGCAGTACCAGTGTCCACCACCACGATCTGCCATGCTAGGCCTAACATTCCCATAAAGTTCATTCCTAGCGGAAGCAAAAACTCGAATACGCACCCACGCAGAGGTTGCTCGGGCTTTGGCACACACAGGGAGAGCACCAGCATTGGAGCCATTCAGAGGTTGGCCATTGGTCGAGAATCACCATTCCTACCTTTTTCCTGTTCCTACAAGGGGAGAGAACGTTGGACCCACTGGTCTCCTGATGCCACCTTCGAATTCTGGAGCGTCATCCATCAACCCCCAAAAGGCAGATCAGCAGCAGCAGTCAACGCAGCAGCAGCAGACGGCCAAACGACCTCGCTCTGTGACTCCTCCCTTGCACCGTCAAACGCTAGATACCTCCTCCTCTGGTAGTCAGTTAGCAGTAGCTGGAAGTTTTGAAGGCCAAGGTTATACCCAAAACCAGTCATTGAGTAACGAGACTGAACAGTCGTCACATTTGGGCACTTTATACCCCGCAACATCTACGATATCATCGTACCCACAAGCATCCATCAACGGATCCTCGCCTAAACGTACCATGTCGGAAGAGCATTTACAAAGCCGAGAATCTAGCCCGGTCGTTGGTCTGCCCTCGCCCACCAATGCGAGCGCGAATGAAGCATCTGGAGGACAGAGTGGGACAGGTGGTGGTGGTGGTAGTGGTCAACCGACCAAGATGACCGAAGTCTTTCCTGAACCTGGTAGTGATTTCGGTCTGCAGAGTGAAGCTGCTGAAAAGAGCTTGCCAAGTCTTGAACAGCAGTTCAACGTCGTTCGAGGTGAGTGTGATTGATCATACGCTATAGAAGCCGCCCGTAATGCCCGGTTGACCTTGAATGCGATGTTGACTCTCACAGACGCTGTCATGGCACCCCTTCATCCCCATACCGTATTTTACCTCGTCCCGTCCTCTTGGTACCTTTTGTTGCGACATCTCGCCCACCCATCCTCGTTCCCACTACCCAAAACGCTCCCCAAGTCTCACTCTGCCGACATGTCTGTCGCAAACGGAATTACTCCCTCGGCTGAACTTTTAAAGGACCCGAGACCGTCTGAAGACTTGCTAGATACGTCTGCTCCATCAAAACCAGGTGATATGCTCTATGGGACCGTTGCTCGACCTGGCAGCCTATCACGCGGGGATGATTTCAAGCTAAAGAGCGGAATGATAGAGTTTAGGGAGACGGGCAAGGATGTGGCCGATGAGAATGAGTCTGAGGGTGATATGGTGTTTGTGGAAGCCAAAGGGTGGGCCAAGATCAAAGAATGGCAAGTCACATCAACAACACCAAGGATGTAGACTGCCCAAGCTGAATTTACCCCTATCTCTTGCTTGAAAATCAGGTACGGGACCACAGAGACGGACAAGCATGCCGTCAAGAGATCGGTGGTGTCAGATTCTTTGGGAAAGCTGCATATTGAGCTGAACCCTCGAATGGTCAAGATATACCAAGTGGCTTCAGGCTCTGCTACCAACCAGCCGGAGCCCATCATTCGAATGCCTGCAGTCTCGACCATGCAAATCTCCGAGTTGCATCAAGCAGTAGAAGCCATGTTCAACGTGGATCTTGGCAAGAGCCAGACCAGACTATGGAAGTTGGAACCAGTCCAACCCTCTTTGAATTCGGAAACGACTGACCGCCGAGTTCCTCCCGGCAAGCTCAACTCACTGTCTGCAAAGTGCATCTCCACTACTTCTGAGCAAAACACTGGATTGGACCCGATCATCGATGACGCCGATTTCGAAGATGGTGATGCGATCGCATTGGAAGTGGCGCCAGTAGTCCAAGGCGAGGCCAAGTGGATGGTTGACATGAACGAGAATAGAACGGCAGAACCGGGTCAAGAGGCTACCACTTCGTCTTCGTCTACTCATGCCCCATTGTTCAGCCAGCCAGCCTTGTTCTCGGGCAATCATCAAACCACGGCAAACACCACTTCATCCGCAAATGATAATGGAGCTGACGAGTCTGTCGCCAAGAAGCGAGCCAAGGCAAGGGGTCTCAAAGGGTTGATGAACCTCGGCAATACTTGTTTCATGAACAGTGGCCTCCAGTGCCTGTCCAACACAAAAGAGCTGAGCGAGTACTTTCAAAAGGGAGTTCACAGGCGAGAAATCAACCGACAAAACCCTCTTGGCATGAAGGGTCAAGTCGCAGACAAGTTTGGAGGACTAATGGAGCAGGTCTGGGATGATTCGACGGCTTCGGCAGCTGCATCGACGTCGAGGAGCTTTTATGGTGGAGGTTACTCCAACGCAGTGACTCCCCGGGAATTCAAACAAATGATTGGACGCTTTGCACCTTCGTTTGCAGGCTACGGACAGCAGGATACTCAAGAGCTAATTGCTTTCTTGCTCGATGGTCTTCACGAGGACCTGAACCGTATATACAAGAAACCTTATATCGAGAAGCCAGATTGGAAAGATGGCGGCGACGAAAAGGATCTAGCCTTGTTCGCCAAGGAATGCTGGGATGGATACAAAAAGAGGAACGATAGTGTGATTGTTGACTTGTTCCAGGGTCAACTGAAGAGTACCTTGGTTTGTCCAGATTGCAACAAGGTGGGTCTCTAGAAAGGAGCGAGTGGTCGGGGGTTAGCTTCAAGCTCACTAACGACAACATTTTGGGGACGCAACAGAAATCAATTACACTGGACCCATTCATGTACTTGACAGTACCGATTCCCTTTAACAAGCTCAAGACAAGGGAAATCAACGTGCAGCGATGGGATCCTCAGGAGCAAAGAATCAAGGTTCAAGTTCAGTACACTGCATCCAGCTCTTATGCTGACATTAAGAAAAAGGTCTCAGATTTGTGCGGTATCCCATCTCACTTGGTACGCCGTGTTCTTCTCGTGCTTTTGGTGCTTCCGTACGCGAGTTTGACTGATATCGCACACATCTCTACAGCTCTTGACTACCGACGAGTACAACCACAAATTTTGGACTTATCCTTCCAATACTGACACGGTAACAGGAGACGCTTCTGATGCAATTGTCATGCACGAGCTTCCTTATACCGTCGTTCAGACCCGGCAAATCACCCGTGTTCTTGTTCCAAAGGGGGAGGACTTGATCATTGTACCCGTGTACTCTTATTATCCAGCACCGGATCGCAATAGAGCGGCTGACCGGTGCTTTGGCTTCCCAATCTTCATCGGTCTGACAAGCGCTCAGGCCAGAGACCGCCGAGCCATCGGCAAGGTCATTGCCGAAAAGTACGCTGGAATGATCTCCCTCGAGTCCGAGCCAGAATGGGACCAGTTGATCAAGAACTCGAGCGCCAGAGCGTCCATGGGCCAAGATGATGATGAATCGATCACGGATGGAGTGGCCGATAACGTCGATGAACTGAGCATCAGTAAACACTCTGGCCACTCCAGCAACCCAGGGTCACCAGTGGCAAAGACGGCGAGCCTGCACAAGGAGGACAAGAAGGAGAAGACGAGCCGACACGGGTTCCACCGCCGACATCGCCACGAGCAGGAAGAAGGCCCACCCCAACTATCCGACATGTTTGAACTCGCGTTTTATGGCTCTCGCCGTTCAGACGAGGGACTCGCCAATGATACCGATCGAGTGAGGAGAGAGACAGTGAGCGAAAGACGACAGCCCAAACCTGGTGTTATGCATAGGATGAGGCACGCATTCGATAGACTTGCAGGGTCAGCACCTGCTAGCGAAGACGACGAGGAAAAGGAAAAGGTTCCGCAACAGCTCGTCTTTGCCAGCGATGTCATTGCTGTCGAATGGAAAAGCTACGAAGACGTCAACAAGTTTTTCGGGCATCAACATCTCGGCCGTTATGGAGACAATGCGAATTACTTGACCCACGTCGACGCAGCCATTGAATCTGAGAAGCGGAAAACAGCCAAAAGGCTCGAAAAGGGAGTCACGTTGGAAGATTGCCTGGATGAATTCGAACGTGAAGAAACGTTGGGAGAGAATGATTTATGGTACTGCTCCAATTGCAAAAAGCATCAGGCAGCCACCAAGAGGATGGAAATCTATCACGTTCCCGATATCTTGGTCATTTGTTTCAAACGGTTCGGATCTTCGGGATCGTACTACCGAAGCAAGATTGACCAAAACGTCGATTTTCCTATCGAAGGGTTGAACCTCGAGGACCGATGCGACGAACGAAGGTTGGCCAAGACACTAGAATTAAATGGTGCCGAGCTCGGACCTCTTGGACTCGAAAACGCAACCAAACCATTGGTATACGATTTGTGTAAGTTGGATTCGATTTAGCTGTGCTGGACATGGTTTTGCTGACAAGACGTGTCTCTTTATCATTTGCAGATGCTGTCGATCAACACTACGGATCGTGCGGAGGCGGTCATTACACGGCGGTGTGCAAGAATGCCGACGACGGTAATTGGTACAAGTTTGACGACACCAGTGTCAGCCAAACAACACCTCAAAATGCCCAGGTGAGTTGATCCTCTCAGTGTTGTCGTCATTGTTACGGCCTCTGACATGCTGTCGTCCAACTGTAGAACTCGGCCGCATACCTACTGTTTTACCGCCGAAGAACCGAGCAGCCACTCGGAGGTGCCCAGCTGGCCCAGTTGACCAACGTGAGTTCTTTAACCCACTCTGGAGCGGCTCTCTCGAGTACGACTGACTCGAGTCGGCATCTGCACAGTCTGGAATGAAGAATGAAATTCCGACAGGACTTGAGTCTGCTCCCAACAGTCCGACACCTAGTAGTCGAAGCGAAAGTACCGCTCTCTACTCTGACGCCGCCGATTCGTCGCCATCGTCTGACATGTTTCGCCGAGCCCCAAGTCCGGAAGATGGCGGCGCTTCCATCATATCGGAGGCCCAACCGAACACTCTCGACCATGACACGGCCAGTAACTTTGTGTCTGCTGGATCAGCAGGTGTGGATTGGGGTACTTTGGGTCATCCATCAGTCGACCCATCTGACCTTGCATCTCGACCGAATGGCTCTACCTAGGCTTGTCCAGATCGTAAATCAGCATCATGTACCCTGACAGCAGACCATGGAATTGTTCAGCATATCAATCAGTTTATTTTCCCGTCGTCCCTGCCTCGGTTTTCATTCTTATTGCATATTGTCTGAATCCCAAGCGTGTCGTCATGGATGTTGTGAATTGGATTTGTTGACAATGTCATTGCGCAAGCTACCACGACTTTACAAGCCTGAGATTCAGACCAATATTCGTTACAACACTACATGTACCACTACTAGTTGACAGCCAGCTGACCACCTACTCAAGCACGGATGACTTGAGGTCAAAGAGGAGAAAACAGGGTGTTGGCCTCATTAGAGAATGCGATTGTGGCTACCTGGTCCTGACCGACTGAGCATCGGTCATGTCCTCCTTTTGTGGCTATCATGGACAAGCTTTGCGATTTGTGGCATGGCCATGACTACAAGGGAAAGAAAGCGTCTTCGAGACCAGACCAAATCCGTGAGATTTCCGTTCGAGTCATTCAGAACATACGGGTTGTCCTGCTGACGAGGCGCTCACATTAGCTTTGGGATCATGGGTACCTCAACTACATGGCATTCGCATATCCCGAGGTAAGAACCGTCCTCGTGCGTCATGAGAAACCGGACTCCGAGCTGACCGCCTTGTGTATGGAAACAGGACGAGCTCAAACCTCTATCATGTCGTGGACAAGGGCGGGATCTGATCAACCCGTAAGCATGTTCGTTGAAGAAACAAGATCATGATTAATCCTTCTTTTTTGAGACAGCGGCAACTATGCTCGAAATGATGTCAACGGAGACTATGCTTTGACATATCTGGACATTCTCTCGACTATACCGTTGATACGAGGTGAAGAGGAATTTGTCAGAGCCATCGACAAGGTGCTTAAAGATGTCGGTCATTTTGACCGTGATGTCAAGGTTCAAGTATTCGAATGTGAGTCTTGCAACGGTACATTGATTCCCCTGCATGCCTGACCGTGTGACTGACAACGAGGCATACACTACGCAGCTACAATACGGATCATGGGGTCTTTATTGTCAAGTTATCAGCAGCTAATAGACATGGAGGAAAGAGAGTTTATACATCAACGGGTGCCTTCTCTGAATGGTCGATGCAAGCACCGGCCGTCGATACTAGGCAGCGATGGATTTCTGTCGTCCATCTTTGGCCGGTCATTGTTCTCTCGCAAAAGTTCACCTTCATCAGCCGAACCAGTAGTACCTAACGCCAAAGAGGATGGAAAGACGACTTTCGGAGATCAAGTTTATACTGAAGATGTCAGAGCCTGTCGAAAAGCATTCAAGCCACTCTTGGGCGAGTTCCATCCCTCCCATCGAGCTCAAAGACTGTTGAGTATGGCCAAGGATCTAGGCGACCGATTACTGCCAGCGTTTGATACGCCCACATCATTGCCCTTTTCTCGAATCAATCTCAAGCATGGTGTTGAAGCAAAAGAACCCGAGGAAACATGCGCGGCAGCTACCACGTCCCTCACATTGGAATTCACTCTGCTCAGCCAGCTAACAGGAAATGCTTCCTACGAGCACGCTGCAAGAACAAGTTTCATGAACACTTGGGCCAGAAGAGTTCCATCCACTGGACTTTTAGGCAACCAGATCGGTGTCAAGCATGGGTACTGGATGTTACCAGGCACATCCAGTACAGGTGCGGGTATAGACAGCTTCTTTGAGTATGCTTTCAAAGGAGCGGTCCTGTTTGACGACGACGAGTACATGAACGTCTGGGACGATGCGTATCGCTCAGTCCTACAGCATGTTAGAGCACCCAATGGGCATCTTTACAGAGGAGTCCATGTCCGTCATGCACGGCCAGCAGGCACACTCGTCGACTCTCTTTCAGCATTCTGGCCCGGACTGCAAGTCATTGCTGGAGATGTCGAAAACGCCATCAAAAGTCACCTACTCTATTGGCATCTGTGGCAGAAGCATTCCGCCATGCCCGAGGGCTTTGACTATGTCAACAAGACGGTACACTGGGCAGGTTACCCGCTCCGACCCGAATTCATCGAAAGCACCTACTGGCTCTATCGGGCGACTGGGGACTCTTTTTACCTCGACGTTGGCAAGCGAATTCTCAAGGATCTCGAGAAGCGGACCAAGGTAAGATGTGGCTTTGCGGTCCTGCACAACATTCAGACCGGGGCAAAGGAAGATAGAATGGAATCCTTTATGCTCAGTGAAACTCTTAAATACTTGTGGCTGCTGTTTGATGAATCCAATCCCATCAACCACCAAGTTGCGGGAACCATCTTCACCACAGAAGGTCACATTCTGCGGCTTCCATACAAGGCGGGAGGCAGTTTGAGAGCGGAAAGTCGAGCCAAGCGTCAATCCGATTTCCAAAACTCGCAGGCGTCCTGCCCGGCTTACAAACCGTTTGAGATTGGTGGCATGAGAGTTGGCATCAAGTTGAGACCCGATTTCGATTTTTCGCGGACATTGGTCGATATGCCTCTACTCGAACGTGATTATTGGAATCGATGGGCCACCTGTGAGCTTCCGACGGCAAGTCTGCATGTAAGTTGTCTGGTCCGTGTTTTTCTGTTTCCGTGCTATCTCATGACTCACCATGCTGATGGCTTGTGATGCAATCCATTCAGCATTTTGAAATGGCGTTTGTGGACAAGTCGAACAAGACTGAAACTTTCCACAACATGCAAGAAAAGGAATGGGTGCAGAGTCAATGGGACAAGTATATCCGAAGGGAACAAGGAGATCTCCATCTGTCCAATGTGACAGACTTACGTGCCATGGTGACGAAATCCATGGACGGTCGGGCGTACGAAATCACTAGTGGTAAGCTTTTTTGTGACCGGGCAACAAGATGTCTCCCTCACGCTAATCAACATTGACCCCCAGTTGGCAACCATCATGTCCATCCTGGACAGCTCGTGATTGTGGAACAACCGCAGACACTTGGAGCGTCCATCTCGCCCCCCGACAGCGGGAACCATTCACCTCTGAATTTTGCAACAGACTCGGACTCCCTCGCCCAAGTCTCACTTCGTTTCTCCTCCCATTCCCCTCATTTGGCCGAGACCAGCACGGACCCACATGAGCATGATAAACTGGTATGGGAGGGCCAAGGGTCTACGGCAATCTTCACTCGACCCTTGAGACCGGGGGGAAGTGACGATACCATGTCCATGGATATCGACCAATTACCCCTTCCGCTTCGTCTTCCTTTTGGGGACGGATTGGGATGCGACCCGGAAGCCTATACAACCGACGTCGACGACGACCGGCCGAATGGACAGCATCAAGACTATGAACCGTTTATAGCTTTCCCTCAGCGTGGGGAGTGCTCTTTCCACCGAAAACTCGTGGCTGCGTATGCCAGTGGCGCCGCCGGAGTGATTGTATGGGGAAATGATGATAGCTCGATACTGATCCGGCCTTCGGCCGACCCGGAATGGGAGTCGTCATCACCAAAGCAGGCTGAATCGCAAGGGAACGAGGAGGGTAGTACGAAGGCTGTCCCTGAAGACATCCCCATGGTGTACATTCCCCGCCAAGCCGGTCTATTGATTCGCACAGCCCTCAAGACGGGGGAAGCATCCATTGTGGTTGAAGTCCAAGAGTCATTGCTTGATCCTCATGATCAGCAGCATGATGTGGAGGTGTACACCAAACAAGTCTTGACAGAGCTTCTCGGGGGCTTGACGTTTGTTGAAGACGGTATGGACGGGATCTTGGACAAGCTCACCGAAGTCTTGTCTGGAGAAGATGAGCAACAAGACGTCGACCCCAAGGAGTCGTTGGAGACGAGTACGATCAAGCAATCTCAATTGGACGCCATCATGGCCTTGAGTCAATTGACACACGACGAAATGCAAGCATTTTTGGAAACGGGAGATGATGGCGTCGTTGTCGTCGAGCATCATCCGACCAATCCCGTGTCCCAACAAACGGGGTCAAATGAGGAGGCGGCAGAAGCAGCGGCAGCAGAGCGATCAGACGGTGGTGATGGTGGCCAGACTACGGGGACGACTGCTCGACCGACAAGGCGTCAGGACGTGAGGGACAAACTATTGAGCATGCCTCCCCCGCTGGCGATCGCCGGACTTCCGATTCGGAATCTTTATTTCCAACCTTGACCGCTGAAAATCTCAGACCACCAAAATCAACACGACCCGCACTGTATCATTGTAACTTTTACTTGAACGAGCATGACATGGACACGATCCATTTATTCAAAT
Source organism: Filobasidium uniguttulatum (assembly GCA_039545395.1). NCBI lineage: Eukaryota > Fungi > Basidiomycota > Tremellomycetes > Filobasidiales > Filobasidiaceae > Filobasidium > Filobasidium uniguttulatum. The sequence goes on along the minus strand of BCJK01000003.1, from coordinate 69,959 downwards.
CTTTCATTTTTTTTCTCCATTCACGATTGACAGCGATCAGTCACTCTACTCGTCCAACTCATCTAACAAGTAATGGTCGAATGTCTGGCAGGCCCAACACCGATCCACTCGACCTTGACGCCGAGGTACTCTTCAATAAACTTGACATACTTTTGGCAGTTGACGGGCAACTGCTCAAACGTCGTGCACTCGGAGATATCAGACTCCCAGCCTGGGAAGGTCGTGTACTCGACCTCGACCTTGGCCAACAAGTCCAAATCGGCGGGGAAGTAATCGAGGTCCTTGCCATCGAGCGTGTACTTTGTGCCGACCTTGATTTCCTTGAACCCGTCGAGAACATCGAGCTTGGTCAAGTTGAGCGTGGTGTACCCGTTGATCATGGTCGAATACTTCATGACGACCAAGTCGAGCCATCCGCATCGACGACGACGGCCGGTCGTGACTCCCCATTCGGCACCGACTTCTTGCAGCTGAGTACCGACGTCGTTGAGCTGTTCGGTCGGGAAAGGTCCACCGCCCACACGGGTGGTGTAGGCCTTGACGACACCAATGACGCGCTTGATGATGGTCGGAGGGATACCGAGACCGGTGCAAACGCCTCCGATGGAGGTGGCGGATGACGTGACGAACGGGTAAGTACCATAGTCGAGGTCCAACATCAACGCATTGGCACCTTCGACCAAGATCCTCTTGTCCTGTTGAATGGCCTTGTGCAAGAAGCTGGGTCCATCGACAATGTACGGACGGAGTCGCTCGGCGAGGTCAAGGTACTTTTTGATTTCAGCGTCCGTGTCGTATTCGAAATGACCATAACGCTTGAAACGACCCTCGACAAGCTTTTTAAACTTGGCCGGGAACTCGGGACTGTAGAGGTGGTGCACACGAAGACCGGAACGGGATGACTTGGAAGAGTAAGCTGGGCCGATACCCTTTCGGGTAGTACCGATGCTAGAGCCTCCGAGTTCGACTTCCTTGAGTCCATCAACGATTTGGTGGAAACCCATGACCAAGTGAGCTCGGTCGGAAATGAACAATCGACCCGAGCAGTCGAGACCTTGAGCTTCAAGCGCGTCGAGCTCTTCAAACATGGAGGGAATGTTGATGACGAGACCGGATCCAATAAAAGCAATACACTTGGGGTTGATTAGGCCACTGGGCAGGGTGTGGAACGCGTAGCTGGTCTTTTTGCCAGTCGCTTCGTCACGGACGACAATGGTATGACCGGCATTGTTTCCACCGGCACAACGACAACAGAGGTCGGCATCGGCGGCGAGGATATCAGAAAGCTTGCCCTTTCCTTCGTCACCCCACTGAGCACCGAGACTGGAGGATGGCAAGTATCAAACGGTCAGTGTGTTGTTTTCGTACTCTGAATGGTATGCAAGGCAAACTTACATGACGGTCACTCCGGCAGGAGCAGCTGTATGATACATAATGAAAACAAACGACATGCATTGATACTGTCAGCTGTTGTAGTGACGAGGTCTGACTCGAACCACACTCGGTTCTCTGCCGGACTCACCAGAAGCAGACATGACTTGTAACTACTCTATCGATTCCTACTCTGGTACGAGTCGGATAATCAAGAGGTGGACCGAAAAGGTTTGTGAAAGCAAACCCCAGAATCGCCCATCTTTTTAAAAAAGAGAGAGTATAGTAACAGGTCAACGTGCTTTTGAAATGACAAGTCAACTTGCTTTTCCACCGGGGCCAAGACAAGGGGGCGACGTGTATTTAAGCAACTGAGTGACACGTGACTGGTTTGGGAGGAGAACAAGATACGTTTTCAGAGATTACACATTCAGTCTATACAACCATGCCACAAGCAAGTCAATCTAGGCAGTCTTGATCTTCATGTGAACCGACTTGGCCCTAGTCAACTGGTCATAGCCTGTGGATTATACATGGAATTAGTCAAATGTGTCGAATCGACTTGTCAACTATCACACGAAATGAACCCACCAAAAGTCGACAAACTAACGCCACGTCCACTGTTCTTGACGCCCGTCCAAGCCAGGGCTGGGTCCAAGAAATCACAACGGTTGAGGAATACAGTTCCCGCTTCGAGCTCGTTGGTAAACATGTTGAACGCTTCAGCGGATTCAGGGTTGTTGACGTCTGTCCACACCGATGCAGTCTTCACACACATGTACATGATGACAATCAATATCCGCGTGGTTGCGCTTTGCATGCTAGAGAGGATGAGTAGAAAACAAACTCAAACTCACCAAACCATAAGGAGAGTCATTCATCAAACCCAATGCTTCTCGGTCACTCTCAACCTTTTGGATCCCAACGACGGGCCCAAACGTTTCTTCTCGCATAACGTCCATGTCCGGAGTGACATTGACCAAGACGGTCGGTGCGACATAGGTGGTCCCTTCCTTTGCAGCCTCAAAGTTGCCTTGATCGACCAAGTTCTCGGCGCCCTCGGAGATGGCTTGTTGAACCTGTTTCCTGATCCTTGCGGCACTTGCCAGACTAATCACCGGGCCTAGATTAGTTTCCTTGTCCCTTGGGTCCCCGAGCTTGTAAGCACTGGCAACAGCAGCAAACTCTTTGATAAACTCGTCGTAAACGGCAGAGTGCACGTAGATTCGTTCGATTCCACAACACGATTGTCCAGAGTTGAACATGGCGCCATCAACCAACTCGGCAGCGGCCCATTTGGGATCCACGTCTTCCCTCACGTACGCAGGGTCTTTTCCTCCGAGTTCCAAAGCGACGCCCTTGAAACCTTCACCTTGAGCAGCAATCTTGGCAAGCTCACGCCCACCGGTGACAGAGCCGGTAAAGGACAAGAAACCAATCCGAGGATCGGCTGCAAGTTGAGCCGTCATGTCTTGGTCGAGGTGAACGACTTGGATAACGTTGGTAGGCAATCCGACAGAGACCCATGTCGTCATGAAACGTTCGGCCGGGGAGGGAGTTTGAGGGGAAGGCTTGATAACGACCGAGTTGCCTGCAAGAATAGCGGGCACGAGCGAGTTGACAATGGTCATGTATGGGAAGCTGCATTGTTTGCATGTCGTGTCAGTTTCGAAGATTACCTTATGAATAGCAAAACATACACTCACTTCCAGGGAGAGACAATGGCAACGACTCCAATGGGTTCACGTTTGATGTACCTCTTGAGAGCGTCCGTATCGGTATCGAGCTGGGGAATGTCCTTGAGGCAGTCCTTGGCGATACTGATCAAGTGCTTTGAACGAGAAAGAGTGCCCGAGATTTCACCTGCAACTTGGGAAATGGGTCTGGAAGGGGGAGAAGGCAAGAAGTATCAGTGGGTGCACTGATTGGGGGTGACGGACGTGATGTTCAACCCACCTTCCCATCTGCAACGTGATCTCTTCGCCCAAGACGTCTTTTAATCTCTCAAATTCGACCTGTTTGGAATTCAACTCAGTCACTGAAGTCTCGATACTGGAGAGAAGCACTTGACCCACCATCCAATGCTCTGCAATGGCAATCCGTTCATCCAACGAAACCTTTTTCCAAGCCTTTTGAGCCTTGACAGCATCTCCGATAACGGTGTCCAGTTGCTCTGAGCTGAGCAACGGACGAGTACACGCCGGAGATTGGTCAATGGGAGAGATGGTGGTTTGAATGGGACCTGGCGACATGGTGCTGTGGATTGTTTCTACTGTAGTTTGTTCACAATCCAATAGTTGAATAGGACAAGTCGGCCTTTCTGCTCTGTGGTGGCAATGGTGGAAATCCAGAATTTAGCGCATCGTCATCACCCAGCAGCAGACCAATATGACGGTTCACTAGGGAAGGTATACACCAAGGCAATGGTACAAGACACTGGCTCAAGCACACCATGTCAGAATCAGCAGACGTGACAGCGGCAAGCTCGACGGACAAACCTCAGCGTCGAGCTCGACTTGGGGAAACTCAAATTGTCGAATTGTCAGATGACGACGACGAACCCGACCTCGTAGGGCGAGACGACGACGATACCGCCGGTGATGCCAGCGGTCCCGACTTTTTAAAAGACTATCCTGATACCACTGATGTGAGTAATTTGTACTATGGTGTCTCAACAGGCCGAATGACTGCTGACCGCATAAGACATTGACCCATCAAGGACCTTCATTTGCAACACTTGCGGATCACCAATGACCAACTCGTGCCCCTCCATTTCAGCCGGTTCGGTGCTCACCTGACCCGACTCTGTCTTCGACAAAACAATCTGACCTCGCCTCTCCCAGCTGAAGCTTTTCAGGGTCTGACAGCATTGGCCGAACTGGACTTTTATGATAACCGTCTTGGGTCACGGGTACATGACGAGGAAGTTTCCGGATGTCCCAATTTGACCACCTTGGATCTATCATTCAACAATATCCGACATGTACCCAACTTGCCCAGTTTGACTCGGGTGGAGACCTTGTACCTCGTTCAAAACAAGATTGGTGAAGTGAAAGAGGGCGAAATGGATTGGGCAGCAGGGTCGATCAAAAGCCTTGAATTGGGAGGGAACCGACTTCGAGTGGTTGAGCATCTCGAAAAACTGGTCAAATTAGAGGAATTGTGGCTTGGGAAAAACAAGATTCGAGCGTTGCAAGTGAGTAAAAGCAAAATCTGTCGTGACAGAGATGATATGATAGCTAATCTCCTTGTTCATTCTCAGAATTTGGATACCTTTAGCTCGCTCAAAATCTTGTCTATCCAGTCTAACCGAATCATCAAGATGGAGGGTCTGAGTGGTTTGGTCTCGTTGGAAGAGCTGTACTTGTCTCACAATGGTCTGGAAAAGCTAGAGGGTCTGGAAAACAATGTGAGCAAAGGTCTGGTGATCATGTTTCGCTCCGGCTCATCCATCATTCTTTGAACATTAGAAAAAACTTCGAGTTCTTGACATTGGCAACAATATGATTGAAAAGATTGAAAACATTTCTCATCTGACCGAACTTGAGGAATTCTGGGCATCCAACAACAAAATTCCTCATCTTCACGACCTCGAGTCGCAACTGGGTGGACTGAAAAAGCTCGAGACGGTTTACCTCGAGGGAAACCCATGTCATACAAACGATCGAAGCGGGTACAGGCGCAAGGTGATTTTGACACTTCCCCATATCAAACAGGTGGACGCAACGTGAGTCGACGCCGTCTATGCATGGCCACCCTGTTGGCAGGGACTCGTTGCTGATTTGACCGTCACTATAACAGCTTTGTGCGAGTGTAAATGAAGTGTCTTGTATGGGTTTATCTTTTTTATACGCATACAACGCTGCCATTTGCACCATCTGCTGCATCTGCTGGTCACTCGCTACTACAATTGTATTAATGCTGCTGCAATGCTGGCTAATAGTCGGTATGAATGCCGATTAATAGTGCATTATAATCCAGTTCTAATGCCGATTAATAGTGCGTTACAATTCAGTTCAAATGCGGATTAATAAAGCATTATAATCCAGTTCTAATGCCCATTAACAAGTGAAAAGACGCGTCGCGTTTGTTTACTTTGTCATCTTGCGCGCACTCAATTTCATTCGACGAGCAGCCACCTTCGCAGCTTAAATTCAAGTCTTGCGACCCACCCAACTGGGAAATTACTTCATCTACTCCTACCCCACCACACATTACTACCCATTTGACACACCATGGACATGCAAGTCGAGTACAATCATCCGTTCTCAAGCCCTGGGTTTGCTGGACAAGGGTACGATAGTTCGCCCGTGGTGACACCGGGAGGAAAGAGGAAACGAGATCAGGTCGTGTGGAGCGATGCCCAAGATGGTGCTGTCGGTGCCAGTGGGTCTGGTCAAGTTTATGATGAAGGAAGTGCGGCCAAGGTGAGTCAGAGTGTCATGAAAAGTGTTGGCAAGGTTTCGCCATGTCAAGGCCTCGTTGCAAAGCAGACTGACTGATTTAACCCCTATCTGGTTCGCCATGGATAACCACCTCCTTTACCTTTGCAACACATGACAGCAACTCCGAACGCTCCCTCCCCACCCCCATCCGGCAAGTTTCCAAATGGGTTCGTTTTCACCAGGTCACAAGTGGGGATCGAACCGCGGTTCGGTTCAAGGTACACCAACGGGTTCATCCAATGGGCCAGCATCGACAGGCGATGTGTTTGGTGCGTGGGGTAGCGTGAACAAGCAGTCGGCGAATGCAGATCAAGATATGGACGGTGCAAATGGAGGTGGGTAGTCGAGTGAGCAGGATTATCAAGGAGAGGATTGGCATCTCACAAGATTTGGCGCGCTAGATTACTTTGGCCGGAATATCGCACCGCTTCACAGTCAGGTCCACCGTCGAACATCCAACTTGACTCCACTTGAGAGTCCAGCTCATAACATGGGAATGGGATCCACGAGTCCGCTCCAAGCTCAACCATTTTCGACGGCCCTATGTCCACCGCCACCTCGAGTCGGGCTGATGCAGCCGCAAAGTCAATCGGGAACGCCGACGGATGAAGTTGTCGGTGGTATGCAAGTCCAAATGCAAGCGCAGGACGGCGGGTTGGCTCAGGAAGTTGCAAAGGCTCGCAATGTACACGGGTGAGTGTCCTTGTTTCAAACAAGTATTAAGCCAAGGTGCTGACACGGTGTTTTTGGGGCAGACCTCACTGTTCGACGATTCCAAAACTCGTCTTGTCCGACCACCCAGACCCTACAACAGGACAACGAAGCATGTGGACCATGTGTTCGAGTTGCGGAAGCGTTGAAATGTGTTCGTAGTGATGTGGCTCGAGGTAGTATCAACAAGAAAGATGACCCCCCCTCCTCCATATCGACGCAGGTAACGTTTGTTGTCAATAAGCTGCAAGTTTTGTTGGCCAAAAGGATTCCCCAAGTGTCCACCGTGCTACCTTGGGACAGTCGATGACAGGATCGATTGGACACGATGTAACATCATTAGTAGTAAATCTGCAAATAGGAACTTTGTACAAGTACATTAGGAAAGATCATGTCAAGGATATTGTATACAGACATTCCATGCTAGTGACTCGGATTTCAAGTGTTGTATTAGGTCATGATTTCACGAGACGAGCCAAGGTCTTGTGTGCTCCGTGTCACCGTGGTTGTCTTTTCACCTTGCAACAATTCTTCCTCGCCTGTGAATGCATCCGGCGGAATCGTACCTTGCCTGTAGGAAAAGAATGATCAAGAGACGGACATGAGTGAGATTTGCCAACTGTATTCGACGGCAGGGGTCAAACTTGCTGTTCTGCGAATCCGCCGGTGACTAGGTATAGGAAATCTGTGCTCCCAATTGGCCCTGATTCCGTTTGATAGGCCACTGTTAATCATTAGATCACATCAATGAGTTGTTCTTTGCTACATGTCCCATGCCAAGCCGTGAGAACCAAGACAAGACTCACCTAGTGTATTACACCTCGAGCACAGTAACGGCACCCGAACCTCTAATTTGGCCTCATGGGGTCGCCTGACCAAACACGACGACCCTTGAACAGCGGCCAACTTGAACTTGCGTGCCGTCATTCCATCCTCACTCCCACTCCCACCACCACCACTACCACTGCCATCCGCAGCTTTACCGGGTTTGCATCGAACAATGTACGCTCCATCGGTCCGTCTCCGGGGCAACTGGTCGAGGGCACGGTCAATGACCAAGAGGAATTCGCCGCACAGGCAGTAGAATGTCCGGAGGATCGTTTGAGAGGATGCCGTCGCGGTGGCTTGGTCCGATGAGGATATAGCTGCACGGGAGACGACTTTGGGCATGGCGTATGTGCGTGTGTTGCGGATTGGTACGGGACAGGTACAACAGGATATTGGTGGTGGTCGTTGTTCTCGTTCTTACGTTACTGAAATAAATGGATTGATAGTTGATACCGCGCTCTGACGAATAATCCAGTCATCCAACCATCCATCCAATCTATTCATACTACGTACTCCTGTACGTAACACTACGGAATCCCCTCCAGCAATCACCAGCCAAGATGCACAAAGCATTAACCTGGGCAATCCTGGCTACCACCTCCTGCCTCCTCACGGCTCAGGCAGCTGTGTTCCCACGCAACGGCGCCGTCAAGGAGCTGACGACCAAGACGTGGGATGACAAGTTTGTCGATGACGGGGTCAGTCCTCCCTTTTTTGTCTGGTACCCAAATTGGTGGACGATCTAACGAGTTCCGTTCTTGGTGACATATAGACGGTTGCTGTGGTAGCGTTCACCGCACCTTGGGTGAGTGGTACATGTGACGGATGGGCGAAACGAGTGGTATGCTGACGTACAATGGCATCATCAGTGTGGTCACTGTCAAAAGCAAGTCTTCACTCCACTCGCTGCTTGAGTGATGGTACTAATATCACTCTGTCACAAACAGCATGGCACCTCACTATAGCAAAGCTGCTGAGTCCCTCTCCCCGTTGATTCCATTCTACAATGTCAACTGTGACGAACAAGTCAACAAGCCATTGTGTTCCAAGCAAGGTATCAAGGGGTTCCCTACCATCAAGTCGTACACGAAAAACGCCAAAAAGGGGGAACAAGCCAAGAGCTATGAAAAGGCGAGGACGACGGGCCCAATGATCGAATGGGCCAGTGATTTGGTGGGGATCAAGGGGGTGAAAAAGATGAAAAAGGCGAGCGAGATTGCCAAGTGGAAGGAAACCGTGAGTCGCCTCTAGTCTCTTTAACATGTCTCTCACCGCTCATACGAGCTGATTTTGGTCCATACCCAACCAGAAACCCGATCAACCGCATGCGATCTTGCTGCACCCGTCAAACCCCTCGATCCCGTTGCTTTGGAAAGTCCTCTCGACCCGTCTCTCCGACCGCATGCAGTTTGCTTTTCTCAAAGACGACAAGGCGCAATCGGGTGCCTTGGCTGCCGGCATTGAACCCGATAGCTTGGCCGGTGGAAGGAAAAAGGGACTCTTTTCCGATGCCACTGAACCTTCTTCCGGTGCGGACGGCGTCCGGGTTATCACCTGGGGCAAGGACGGGCAACGCACCGTCTACTCGACCGGGGTGGACCTCAAGTTTGAACCCCTGTACCGACACTTTAGGGGTTTGATTGATCAAGAGGATGAAGTCATGTTTACGACGTTGCAAGCGACGACGACCATGACGGAAACCGTTACCGCGAGCGAATCAGAGCCTACCATGGTGGACAGTGACCAAGCTGAAGCAGCCCATGTCAAACAGCAACAACAACAGCAGCAGCGACAGCAGCAGCAAGCCCAACGAGCCGCTGAAAAAGCAGCCAAGAAGCGCGAAATGGAACAGAAATGGGCTGAAGAGGAACGCCGTGATGCGGTGAGACGTGCAGAGGCTGAAAAGGCTCGATTGGCCAAGTTGTTTGCAGACCAAGAACGGGTGACTGAAGAGCAGGATGCCAATGAAGATGCGGGACCTGTGGATATAGAAGCCGAGGGTATCAGGGTGGTCAGAGCTGACAAGGCCACTGTCAAGGAAGAGGAGATCAATCACCCCGATCCTGAACCTGCTGCTGCTGCCACCACTATGGATGATTTCAACGAGGACGAATGGGAGGTGGTAGAGGAAATCATCCATGAGCCTGTTCCGGAACAAGCTGCAGGAGATGACCAAGACGAGGAAATGGTCGTGATTGAACAAGTCATCGAGACCGGCCACGTTCACGAGGAACTTTAAAGTGCCCGCGATGTAGATAATGAAAATCTAGACCTAATGACGAGAAACTCCATATGAATCAAAAGAGAGATACGATAGGCATTACATGTTGAGAGTGATTGCATTGGCGGCACCGTACAGGTCCGGTCGACGCGGGGAGAGCGAGGAGGAAAAATAGGGGGTGGTATAGGACATTCTCCTGCTGCGTGCTTTTTTTGCCTTGTCAAGAGTGTCGATTTGGTTACTTGCACTGTGGGTATCGCATCGACAAACGTGTCAGTGCATGAACGATATCAAATCAGACAAAAACGTAGATACTCACCGCCGGGGTTTCAGACGAACGAGTGTTCAAGATCAACGCCACAATCAAACCGTACAATCCCAACACTTCGGCGAAAATCAAAATCAAAATCATTCCGACAAACAATCGAGGTTGTTGTGCTGTTCCCCTGACACCTGCGTCACCCACGATACCAATCGCAAATCCAGCGGCGAGACCGGCGAGACCTACTGAGAGACCAGCGCCGAGTTGGATGAATCCGGTGTAGAGGGGCATAGGCGATTGAAGATCACCCGAGATCAAGACGGAGACGACGAGACCGTACTGTCGAATCGATGCATGTCAGGATGGGCGTCCGTCGAGATGGGACCGGATGAACAACTTACAATGGCGATAATACCGGCCATGACGACGGGAATACAACACTTCATCATCAAGTCGGGTCGGAGAATCGACATGGCCGAGATACCGACACCAGACTTGGCTGTTCCATAGGCAGCACCAATACCTGTTTATGCAAGCAAATGGTCAGTCGTGAGACAGCAGGGACCATGGTTTTGATCGAGGTGAACCCGTCAATATCCACGCGGGATCCAATCAAGAACGTACAGGTGAGGGAGATGGCAGCGCAACATCCCATGGCGCCGAAAAAGGGAGCATAGACTGGGCAGAGATCTGACATGGTGGGTGATGTGTACTGGACGTGGGAGTGGATGCGAGTGTGGATGTCTAGCGTCAACGATTCACCAGCAGAAATAGGGGCCAAAGGATGAGGGATCGATGACGGTGGCAGCAGTCTACGACGAGGCAGCTCCTCCTTAACTCGCGGCCATGAACCGACTTAAGGCGCGGAAGCAGGCAACCGCGACTAGCTAGGGAGAGAGCAGAGAGGTGTATGACGTGTGAAGAGCAAGACTACTTGGAGAGAGAGAGCATAGCATATACTAGGTGCAAGAGAAATCATACAGCAAGATGGACGGCGTACCACTGGTAGTTGACAATGGAACAGGTTTCGTCAAGGCTGGGTTTGCAGGTGAGTGAGACACCGAGCCAGAGAGACACACACACAGACGCAAAAAGGCTGAACCGCTGCTGACGATTCATACATCTCTTGGGTTTCACAGGACAAAACTTTCCCGACCATGTCTTTCCTTCCATCGTCGGACGACCTATTCTTCGAGCAGAGGAACGGCTCGGATCATCACAGATCAAAGACCTCATGATTGGAGATGAAGCCAGTGAACATCGATCATACCTCCAAGTGACTCACCCTATGGAACACGGAATCGTCAAGAATTGGCCAGACATGAAGTTGCTTTGGGATTACACGTTTCACGAAAAGATGAAGGTTGATACGCGAGGTCAAAAAGTCTTGTTGACTGAACCTCCAATGAACCCAAAGGCAAACAGGCAAAAGATGTGTGAAGTCATGTTTGAAGAGTACGGATTCTCGGGTGTCTATGTGGCTATCCAAGCTGTGCTCACCTTGTACGCTCAAGGACTTCAAACCGGTGTCGTCGTGGATTCCGGTGATGGTGTGACCCACATTGTACCCGTCTATGACGGTTACGCTCTTCCTCATCTCTCGAGACGACTCGACGTGGCCGGACGGGATGTTACACGCTACCTGATCAAACTCTTGCTCATGCGCGGATACGCGTTTGAACGAACAGCCGATTTCGAGACGGTGCGCAACATCAAGGAGAAGCTGTGTTACATTTCATACGACCTCGACATGGACAAGCGTTTGGCCGAGGAAACCACGACGTTGGTCGAGTCGTACACGCTGCCCGACGGACGAGTCATCAAGGTGGGATCGGAACGGTATGAAGCACCCGAGTGCATGTTCCAGCCTCATCTCGTCGATGTCGAACAACCCGGTATGGCCGAGCTCTTGTTTTCCACTATTCAACAAGCTGCTGTGGATACTCGATCGGAATTGTACAAGCACATTGTTCTCTCCGGAGGATCTTCCATGTATCCCGGTCTCCCCTCTCGACTCGAAAAGGAAGTCAAGCAGCTCTATCTGACCCGAGTCTTGTCTGGAAATGCCGAGCGACTGAAAAACTTTAAAATCAGAATCGAAGATCCTCCCAGAAGAAAGCACATGGTGTTCTTGGGAGGTGCAGTCTTGGCGGACATTATGAAGGGACGAGAAGAGTTTTGGGTCACCAAGGCCGACGTCGAGGAGCAGGGACTGGTTCGAGCGTTGGAGAAGCTCGGGAGAGGAGATTAGTTTGCCTTGTTGCTTCTCTGTTGTATTGTGTAGTTTGATTATACGATTATATCAGGCATGACCGTGTTGTTCACTGCTTGGTCGGTTCTGTTGGTCAATACGTCTGGATCACAACGCGCACCGTTGTTGGACCGAGTAATAATCACTGTATTGAATGTCGCTCGTTCTCTATAAACCTACTCTAGTCACATCTACGACTGACGGCAAAGTGTGGTCGGTCGACGAAAGATGCTCATTCCAAAAAGACATCACATCCAAGCCCAAAGATCTTTCAAAAGGGACTGCTCCTTTCCCTCAGTGAATCAAATGCAGGTGAGGAAGAGAGAGAGAGAGAGAGAGATCTGTTCAAGACCTGCCGTATCCCATAGAACGTCTCATCGGTCTTGCGCATCGGACGAAACCTTTTGTCCCTCACACGCCTGTTCAATCTTGGCCATGACGAGATCATACACTCTCTGCATCGATGGTGAAGGCCGTATCCTACTTGTCGTCTGCTCTTCCAACTCATTCGCATGATGGTCGGCAATCTCCTCGAGAGACTCGATCACCGTGGGATGGTTCCAGTTGGGGCACTTTTCGAGGTCTCTCAATACCACTTCGAATCTATCGGTGCACGACTCTTCTTGGACACCATCAACGATCGGCAAGTTTGAACACTTGAACCCCTGATTGTACGCCCCAAAGTACAGCTCGGAAAGGACAGAAGGCAGCTGCTGATACGAAATCTTGGCCACGTCGATTCTCATGGTATCGGCCAGTGCACCTGTAAAAGTCGTGCTTGTGGGGCATGTCGAGCCCTGGGTGGTCATGGATGTTGCATCAGTCCCAAGGTGGGAAGAGGCATAGGTGCTTGAAGGTTCAACAGACATTGGCGGATGGAAGAATCTCACAGACAGTGATGGTAGGATGGTTGGCTGGCTCAGGAAAGTAGAGAAAACGGGAAAAACCTGGTTTGCCCCCTTTTGTAGCTCTCTTGATACTTGGATCGACCAAGCCTCCTTTGATCTATATCCGCAAAAGTCTCATTTAATTGTGAGATGCAGAAACATCCCACGCCTTGGCATGCCCAATGGAGGTACCTTTTTTGGGTGGCGATCGATCCTCACCATCATCTTGAAACATGCTATCTGACAAGACACGATCCCTACGAGCATGTGCAACCAAGCATTTCCGTTTCATACGTCAACTCTGATTGAAGAACAAGCACATCGAGACGCTCTACCGGTGAAATCGAGGACCCGGTTCATATTCTTTTTGCCAGAGGTTGAATCAGTTGAGCAGAGTCATTAGACATCCTTTTTTGCGATGATCAGGCGACATTGGTAGGTCATGAAGCGATCCTTGAAATGGCGTTTTCGCCTCCTTTGAACGAATTGGCTTGAATCAAGAGGCAGTGTTGTTCCAGCGCCTCAAGACTCGTGTCAGGATCAAGAGTCTCGTTTGCAGCTTGGTGCCATTGTCGCCATCAGAGAAAAGGCCATTTCGATTGGAGCAAGCAGAGATTGACAATGCATGCCGAGGATAATGTCGGCGACGTTTATTGAATCAATCGATCTTTGTGTTTTCAAACCAAATGAATTTCTAGTCTTCCTAGCCGTACGGAGGTTGCGATGCTTGAAAGATCTGTATTGTACGACATGAAGGGATCGGAGTGGGTGATAGGGGCTTTGGTGGTCTCGGTGCGTAGTCGCAGAATCGCTGACGCTGAGCCGCTTCAGCAACGCATGTACCGCACTTATATGTGTGCGCCGGTTTGTTGACCAATCGATGCAAAGTCGTTTGACATCCTTTCTTGCGTTCATTGACCAAGCCAAGAGCGTGATGGTTCGACATTCGCGCTGGCACAGCCGTCGCAGTGACTCCTTTGAACGGCTTTCACCCAAAGCAACGAGCCAATGCGGCACTGAACGTTGCTTCACTGTCCTGCTGTCTGCGCACCTTCTTCCACCCTGTACTTGTCGTACTGGAGCCTAACGAGCAGAGGTAGAGGTTCTTGTTCGTCCACCTGGTCATCCTCATCCTGCATCTCCTGGTGTTGTGCTTTGTTCGTCTCGCCAGACTGAGGACCACCAGTGCTAGCTTGTTCCACAGGTGGAGAGCGGGCTGTCGACCCAGTGGGATCATTGACCGGTGGCTTCTCAAAGAGGTTTAAAATCGAAAACACGTGAGGCCAGTTTCTCAATACCGAACCCACGGCTGAGCAAGAAAATCAAAGGTGTCAGATAAATGGACATCCTCAAGACGTATTCTCTCAGATCAACCTACCAACGCCTCCATCAGCCATCACATTGCTCATCTTGGCGACTTGTTCGATGCGTTCCAACATGTTCCCACTGGCTTCCTTGAGAGCTTGAAGAGACGCGTATTCCTGCTGTTTTTCGAGTAGCCGGAGCTGAGTGGGAGTCAGATCCTGAGTGTTGGAAGACATGGCTGATCTCGTTGGCAAAAAGGCTGATATCACAACAGTAACATAGGGGTCAAATAGCAAGTGCTGAATCCACGTACTCGAGCCAAAAGTCTGCGACTTGTTTGTTTGTTGATTTTGTCAAATTTGCATCCGAACAGCGCGTTTTCCGTTTCAAATGCATGTTTCAGTTGGTCAAATACAAGAGAAAATGGGGTTACCTTGTAGTACTCCAGCCTTTGCACCACTCATCTTCAACAGCTGAAGTAAGCAGTGTATTCATCTTTCATAAGGGTAGCTCAATTGAAAAACGACAACTTAGTTGTGCATTCAAGGTGCCAAAAACGACGTGAAGCAAGAGCTTTGCTGACCGACGAGCTACCATCGAGTAGATCTGTTGGATTGACTAGTTTCAAGTGCCACATGTACGAGAACTTGTCAACGTTTGCAACGAGACTGCAATGGCCTCAAGGTCCAGATAATCGATCAACTTCTACACTCGTACATTTGAGTACTAATTCAACAGGATTTCAAGCATACTCGAGTACGCCGGCTATCAAAAGGAGCAGACAACTCACTGGTGATAAGCCACTACAAGGCCCTGCAAGCTAGCGTTGTGCCTCGAGACCGGCCTCTTGGTGCCACTCATTCCACCTCGCATACAGATCTTCCGTTTCCCTCCCCTCGTGCGCTTTGCGAATAGTCTTCATCAAGAGATAAAACCGGCCCACGAATATCCTGGGCACATTCATCTGGTAGTCTCTGAATCTCTTGATGTCTGCAACATGGCAGTCCATGATCTCGTCTAGCTTCATTCTCATGGCTGGCGTGTTCCAATCAAATTGTGTCTCTAAACTTTTCAAAACGCTCCACAAAGTGACGGTATGGACCGTGTCTGGGGCAAAAGAGCCGCCCTTGTCTTGTATCGACCTTGCAAGATCCTTGCCTTGATATAGGTCCATCATGATTTCTGGAAAGGATTGTCCTGGAAATTCTGCTGCTACCGTAGAACCTGTACCGTCCAGTACATGGCTGACATGACAAGTTGTTGCGGTCGTGTTGGTTGTCGAACGAGACATTTGAGTAAGATCAGTGTGATATGTTTGCTCAATCGTGCTGTCCTCTGTCGCCTCTGTCACGCTTGAAGGGTTGTACCGAACGCCAGTCCAGTTGTGACGACTATGATAGGACATGTTGGATGAGTGAATTGGAAATGTGCCTTGCAAGCTGATGTTGTCCGGGAGTATGGGGAGAAATGACCGTGTGGTATCGATCAACGACACGTTGGCATTATTCTGGAATGGGAGCTGGTATTTGTATTCGGTTTTCTGCCTAATCTTTCACATCTTCCCTTTGGCTTGATAGGTGTGGCCATTCCTGGCCTGCTCGTCCCTAGAGCGGTCCATACTGATAACAGGTGAACTGAGAATGATTCGAGCGGTCATTTGTCTCCCGTTGCCTGGGTTCATAGAGGTCGAGCGGTTGGGAGACGATAAGCACTACGGTGCTCCTTTGAGGTGTCTGCGGCCCGGGTTCCTCCTCGTATCAAGTGGGACCTGATAAGCAGAGTCGTCTGACTTGAACTTCCAAACGTCCACCCCGACAAGCTGTGAGGATAGAATTGCAGGTGTACGGTTGCGCCTCAAACATGAATTACAAGATGATGAAATAGCGAAAACATGTAATCTGCAGCTCCTCGCGAGTAATTTGCAGGAGAAACTCCGTTATCTGCAGGAGTATCCTCCGTAATTTGCAGATCGTGAATAACATCGTCAGTTTTGGAGATAGAATCGGTTTGATTTCACCAGAATGATTCTGATGGTCTGAAGGTTTTGTAGGTCAAAGGATGTTGGGGTAGGTTCAATATTGAGCCCTCTAGCCCCAAAATGACGCTTTGGTCATTCAGGTGAGAGCCAGTTTCACGCAAACTGCTATATCTCACCCAATATTCACTCTAACACTTCGGAAGATGACGTATTTGTCTGTGGACAAGAAATGCAGCATATACAGCAATGAAGTACTCTATACTCTAGTATATCTAGTACACAGCAGGTATGAATGGTCAACACATACGATACTGTTCTCTCCCGAAGCGTGTGTACTATAATTATACCAGTATACCTTGCATCCTACCATACTTTACACATCCAGACCTTGGCCATCATGTCAGCGCAATCAAAGTACCGACTCACTCCAACTACGTGAAATCCATCCACCTCCTTTCATTCATCGTCGAAATCCACCTCGTCTCGTAAATTCTGCCACCTCTCGTACGTGTCGTCCGTTGCTATTTCTTCATAGGCCAGATACAACGCCTCCATCAATATATTGAATCGAGGGCGGTACCCATCGGGAACAGCCTTGTTGCTTTTTCTCAATTCAAGAATATCGGCAACGAGATCGTCCACAATTGCATCCAGCGTTTTTCTCATGCCCGGAGTGTTCCAATCTTCGTGGGTTTTGAAACCTCGCAAAACGCTTTCAAGATTGACACCAAGAGCATTTGACTCAATGACCACGCCGCCTCTCGCTTGTACCGACGCTTTCAATGTCTTGCCTTCATACAGATCCACGATGATATAAGGGAAAGCCTCGTCGGGGAACTGTGCAGCCACAGCATTGCCTGCGCCATTCAGTATATAGTTGACTTTGGGCCCTTGCACGGCGGTATGGGCTGTCAAGCCTGATGTGTGTGAGGAGTCCCTGGATGTTTGCTCGGACTGAAAATCAGTCATTGTGGTGCCGCCCGTCATACTCGACTGGTTGATCGACTGATTGAAGTCAGATGGATGGCCACTCCAGCCGTGATTATGGTAATAGGACATGATTGGAATAAGAAAGGCGATCTGCTGTGCTGCGAGATAAGGGATAGTGGACTGAGAGTGATTGTGATTTGATCTATCCAAAGAGCGAAATGACACGGCCAGATTGCCACATATATGTACTTGCCAATCACCTTGCATCCACATTCCTCCTTTTACTCGGTTGATCGCCAAATGACTCGAGTCATCCAGTCCGCCTCCATTGATTCAAGCTATATTTATGTGTACGTCCATTCAGTGACTCTATGAGCTTGCCGATCATCCCGTGTCCTTGCGTGCCTCTAGTGATCCTATCATGGATTGATGGCCATTAGAGGTCCTTGCTTTGTTATTGAAGTTGTCCCCCGAGTTTGCCAGGCCAGGTCAGGTTAGAGAGACTGGCAAGACTGTCACGACGGGAAAGACGTGTCCATACCGTCACAGATTGTGTGTGTGGTAGAACAAAGGAAGACTCTACGTACCAGAATGGCGTACCTCAAAGTACGTCTACAGCTGATGGTAGCTGAATACCACAGGCTGCCTGATAACTGACAATGTCTTGCAATCTGCCAATGACAGAGGGTTACTTTTGCAAACGACATAGTCGCTCCTACGCTCCTACGGATCACGCGCACAAAGTAAACAATGGATTCATAAGTAGTATCGAAGAGATCTTTGATGCCCATACGAAAATTTGTGGAAAGTAGGGTGGCTTGCATCATACAGTGCCATGCGACCAAAAATCAAATGAAAATGTCATCTTTATACGTTTATACAATTCACGCACCAAAACGTAGGAACACATCTGCCAACCTTGAGCGCGCTTGAGCGATTGACTTACTAGTATCCCGGGGCCATGGCTTCCGAAACTAGTAGGATTGTTCCTCAAACCCAGTTTCGCTATACAAATTCTCCCACCTTTCGTACAAGGCGTCGGTTTCCATCCCTCGTATGCCAAGCGCAGGGTTCTCATCAAGAGATGAAATCGAAAGAAGTCTTGATCGGGTACATCTTCCTCTAGCATCTTGTACATCACAATGTCGCTCACGTGTTCATCCATGATCTGGTCCAATTGCTGTCGCATGGCCAGCGTGTTCCAATCGTTATAGGTTGAATTATCAAAGCTTTGCAAGACGCTATCGAAGGTGACTGGTTCATTTGTTGGAGAGGCATAAGTACCGCCGCCATGCTGTTGCAACGACGCCTCCAATGTCATGCCTTCATAAAGGTCCTTGAGGATATCCGGCAAGGATTCGTTTGGGAGTTGGGCTGGCGTTGTGAAATCGGAGCCATTGACTGGATAGCTGGCATTACTGTTTGTGCTATAGTTTGCCATCGTGTCGGGGGTCATTCCGGACATTGATACATCGGATGTCTGCGGCTCGTTTTCGATCCTCTCCCCGCCTCCGGTCCAGGTAACGTACGAGTCATCTCGAGATTCGTCGAGGTCATCTCGAAATTGGTCGAGGTTGGTACCGATGTAGTAAAGATAGTTGGACATGCTTGATGTGACTGCAGAGTGATGTCCTTCCAAGATGGATGGGACAGAAATAGAGTGACTGTGTGTCGAGGCAAAAGCAAACAATGGCTCGAGAGCACCTGCCTGCGGGTAGGGGTTAATATACTCTTCAAGCTGTCCAGGCTTCTCGTTCTTCCTTTGAGCCGATTCATTCTGCTTATCGTTCGGTTTGTGAATTTTGGAGCCTGTTGATAGATACGTGACAACAGTCTAGAGATTTCATTTAATCATCCTTTGATGTTGCCACTATCTGTGGCGTATGCTCTCCATCAAGCCAGAGACGTTGAGCATGATCGTCAGAATTCAATGGAATGCCAGATTCTTGTGGTCAAAGGAGGAGTCTGATAAGAAGATTGTTTCGACTATCGACTAGCTACTGTCTCTACTGGACATGCGGTATCGATAGCGTTACTGCCAAACGGGCAACCAACAGCCTCTTGTCTGGCTAGTCTTAAGGCGTTAATGCGTTAGTGAGTGATGACGTCAACATGACGTCAGCCGTGGTCACCGCCTGTACCGCCTGCACCATGGCATTCAGAGATTCACTGCAGCTGCTCCATGTTGCAACTGTAAGTTAATGGTGGCATCGAGATCGAGGGCCAGATCGATCGAGCTTGCTGGATGACAGCTGGAATTCCATAGCCAAGGTGCTCCCTGTATATATACAGTACTCAACTACAAGTGGCCATTCTGCCTGTCACCACCTAGTACCTACTACCAACACGCCATCCATCCATATATAACATCTTCCAACAGTGAGCCCCTACCTCCATGTCCTTGACGTCAACGCTGTCCCAAACTCTGAGGCCAACGACTTTACATTTCTTGAAACCTCTACCTGGTCAGACCGCTCACATATCATCTTTGCACACCGCCCCAAACTCGATCCAACAAAGAAACATGTCAAACAAGGTTAGCATGACCGAGACCGAGACTCGAGGACCCTTGTTTGGTCTCCAAGAGCGTCAGCCTACTGCCGAGGAAAAGAAGATTATGGACAGCATTTTGCAATTGTGTAGGTTGAGTGTCTTGAAATCTGGAAATCAATAGTCACTAACGTCTGTGTTTTGACGGTTGCAGACCAGTTGAACCCCGTGTCGTCTGCCTATGCCCTTTACGACCAAAAGGCCATTTTCCATGACCCCATTACCAAGGCTCAGGGATTAAAGGAGGTTGAAGCCCAATTCAAGTGAGTGTGCATTGGCTATGCTACCGACACTTGGTTAACCAACTGTTATCAATAGCTCGATGCCCAAGATTTTTTCGGCATCTTACACCAAGGCCCTCAAATTCCTTGATAACCCCGAAATTGTTGGTCTCATGTGTACAACACTCATCAACGCCACGACTCTAACTTGTTCAAATTGATCATCATAGAAACCACCTTCGTTCCAGGTCTCGCTCTCCCAGGAATACCACGTCAAGAACAGTAGCACCGTCAAGATGGTCGACTCGAAACTCACGTTTGACAGGGACCCCAACACGGGTCTCATCACCAAGTGCGTTTTATCCATTCTTTGCTATCCAAAAACGCGCCTGATCACTGATGAATATACTCTGTCCACAGACACGAGGAGCAGTGGGCCGGTGACAAGAACTCTGACTCGAGTGATGGATTCATGGGCAAGCTGCAAGAGATGCGAAAGGTCATTTCTGCCAAGGCTGTATCGGCCATGACTGATTCTACGCCAGTTGATCAAAAGTGAATATCAAATGTAGACAAGTCCAAGTTGTAGATTCAAATCTTATGAAGTGTGTCAGTGTCATCTGTTGCAGTATTTCATTTTCCAGTATGGCTGGTTGCAACGTTGCAGCCAGTACAGTACCAGTGTACCACGGCGACGCGGACATTGACCTATTTGTAAGCATCGAATGTCCGCCTCAATGTCCGCGTAGAAGCTGAATGAGCGAGTGACGCAGCATGCACTGGCCGACCGACTTGAACAGGTTACCCTATACTCAACCAACGTGAATCGATATAACAAGACACGGCACCACCCCTGCAATGTACATATCACCAAGACTGGCACTCGCCTCGTTTGTGGGGCTAGTAGCCTCACTGACAAGTCTGGTAGACGCAAAATCAGCTGCAGGTCAGCGAGTACTCGTCGTCGTCGAACATGAAGTCAATAGACTAGAGTACTCCAGGTTTTGGGATAGCTTGAAAAGTGAGTCTGGACTGGGACATGGCTTGCGACTTTGAGCTCTGTTGTTTGCGGTCTAACCAACAAAACACAAATGTATCGCTCGACAGCTCGTGGGTATCAACTCACTTTCAAGGGTCCCAAGGAAGAAACACATCAGTTGGAACAGTTGGGTGAAAAGGGTTTCGATCATTTGATCATGATGGCCCCTTCAACAAGTGGTGAGTGCATTCCACAACGAGGGTCGCGGCTAAAGATACTCAACGAATTTTCCCATTTGCAGCGTTTGCGGATCACTTGAAGCCCGGCAAGTTACTGCCCACGCTGTTGGAATCATCCATCAACACTCTCTTCCTCTCATCCCCTCAACAATCCGACGCACTGACATCACTCTACCGAGAATTTGACCTCGAGTTTGGTAAAAAGCATACGGGATTGATTCCTTACAAGGCGGACAGGAATGATGGCAGGGTCTCATTCAACCTGCAAGATTCCATGGATTCGGAAGCTCCCCTGACGGTGGTTGACCAACAAACGCGAGACGCTGGCAAGTCCAAGCCGATTGTGTATTCAGGGATCGCACACAACCCTGGTCAATTGAACCCGTTTGTCATTCCAGTATTGCATGCTCCTCGAGGAACGTTTGTGGGTGATTTGGACGCTGATCAGGATGACGGATTCGATCAAGAGGATGCATCCACTGGCGGCGGTGGCGGTGGGAAATCAAAGTTGAAGCCTGTGGTGGCTGGAAAAGACGCTGGTCTAGTCAGTGTATTCCAGAGCCGAGAAAACGTTCGGTTCGGGTGGGCCGGCGTGGACATGCTCAAGGACGACGTGTGGACGGACTCGACCCTCAACCCCGAATTCATCTCCAGTCTGACCTCGTGGATTTTCCAAGAGTCTGGTGTTGTCAAGGTGGTATCCACTGAACATTATCGACAATCGCTTGTCAATGAAAATGGGACGGCCATTCGGGAAACGCGAGATCGGTACACGGGATACACGGTCAAGGATCTCGTGACGTATGAAATCGGTCTTGCTCAATACGAACCATTGTCTGACTCGTGGAAGCCGATCGAGATTAATGACATGCAACTCGATTTCACCATGCTCGACCCTCACATCCGGACGAGTCTCCCACCCGTCGGTCCACTCGATTTCGCCAACGAACAAGGCACGCTCTACCAAAAAGAATTCATGGTCCCTGACCGTCACGGCGTGTTCAAGTTTGTGGTCGATTGGTGGCGACCTGGGTATACGTTTATCCACGCTTCCACGACGACATCGGTCGTTCCGTACAGACACGATCAGTATCCCCGTTTCATCCAGGGCGCTTGGCCGTTTTACACGGCGGCCTTTATGGTCTCGGGATCGTTTATCGTCTTTTGTGTCTTGTGGTTGACCGTAGGAGCTCAAGCGGGGGATGCTGTTGTAAAACGAGATGGTAAAAAGCAAAGATGATGTGTGACATGACATACACGTGATTCATTTACGGGAAAAAGATGGCTACATGAGATTTTTGGGTTCAATTACAACCTCGACAAGAGACCACTGTTGCTGCTGCTGTCTAGTAAATCTCTGACTTGTTGGGGTACGAGTTCGAGGGCTTTTGACGTGTACGGATCAGCTCGGGTGAGGTACTTGGTGTACTCGGGGACCAAACCGATCGGAAGTTCGTCTTGGGCCGTGTGAGGACGGAGGTTACCCTTGTCCTGTGGTTGAGATAAATGTCAGGGTGGGAAGGTGAAAAAGGGAGGTTGATATCGAGACTCACGTGAATGACTTCGCCGGTATCATCGAGCACAATGTCACGGTACTATGTATACGAGTCCATTCGAGCGGTCAGCATTTGTGCAATATACATACGAGATAGTGTCAATGGACTTGCCCCCCAGTTACGTTCGACTCCATTGGGCAAGTAATCTGCCCGTCCGTGCCACTGACAATCGAATTCGCCTGCAGGGCTTGAACCGTCTTGGGGTGGTGTCGTGGGGCGACGGCGGGTGTAGAGGGAAGTCGTGGCGCATCCGGCGATAATGTCCATGGTAGGGTTTCCGGTGAGCTGTGGTGGTGGTAGTGAGATGTAGAGGGTGAGTGGAAATGTGGGTTCAGATGGCTAGTGTATGACTTACAGCTCGGCCTAGGGCAATGACACTGAGGAGTCAAGCGAGTCAAGCGAGTCAGTTTACCACACGGCGTTGTTGGGGTGTGTGTCGTACGTACCTGGCTGCATGCGAGTAAATGACAATCGTCTTGACGTCTGGAAATTCAGCTTCAACTCTTCGAACAAATGCATCAACAAACTGGACGTCCAAAATGTCAGCTCAGTCACAGCTGGAAACGACCAGAGTAATCACGATCCAACGCACCACCTCTGCTCGAGCTAGTAATGCCTTGAGATCCTCCCCTCGTCGACTCGCATACACTGTGCTCTTCCATTCTTTATTCAATTCGATTTCGGGAAAGAAATGCTGCAAATCTTCAGCATGACCAGGTCGTGGATGGAGACCTGTATCGGGAATGACATTCGAGTACCATTCCTGAACCCCGTGCTCGAGTTTGATATCGAGCCCGAGACGTTTGGACAGGGGTGCAGCGGTTTGAATGCATCGGTAAAAGGGGGAAGAAAAGATGAGTTCGGGGACAAGGAGAGGGGAAGGCGGGTTGGCGAGAAACGTGGCCAAGTCGTTGGATTGTTCCTGCAGAATGGAGGGTGAGTAATGAAAGAGAGACTTGGGTATTGGCGTGTGCTCACGAGACCATATCCCGCAAGCTTTGTGGATAAAACGAGTCAGATGGAGTGCCAAGTCTGAGATCATGCACGACACACACTCACTGGGGGATCCCGTTCCATCATCGTTGGGCCCGTCCTATAATCACCAACAACGATTCATTTGAGCATGGAGAGGACAAGAAAAAAAAAAGAACACGTCGTCTGAACAAACCGCCTGGACTCACGTTATCGTCTTGTCAACCCAATTACTCCGGAACCCATGACGGGCAATGTAAATATTTTCCAGCATGGTGGTGATGATGGTCTGAGCTGGTCAATCCAAACAGTTTATTTCTCAGGACAAGTTGACCTCTTTTGTGAAATGGGAACCTTGCTTGTTCGGTTATTCCCGCTCGGATGACGCATCGGCGTTCGCTCGGTTCTCGGAGCCGAAGAGCTTCCCCGGGCCGGGCAAGTAGCAAGTAGAGGAGTATATCTAGGATTAGTTGTGGATTGTGGACAGTCCAGTGATCTCACAGTCACCACAGCACATCATGTCAGACCTTGCGTTGCCATCACACATTAAAACCATCTTGATCACCGGTGCAGGCGGGTTCGTAGGTCGCGAACTCGTCCAGTTGTTGATCAAGGTCCGACCCGACCTTGCGCTCGTCACTACGGATATCAAACCTCCTCCGACGTATGGTATTCAAGATGCCAACAAGCTCATTGCAGTCGGGTGTGATTTGGGAGATCGAACCCAGGTAGAAGGATTGTTTAAAGGTCGACGAATCCAGGGTGTTTTTGCCTTGCAGTGAGTTGTTCACTATTATCTGACGGCCGGGACGACAGCTCAGACATTGCGCCACATCTACCATCTCACAGTGGGATCATGTCGGGGCAGTCTGAACAAGACTTTGAACTAGGTTATCAAGTCAACCTTCACTCACACCTCAATTTGATCCATACGACGGCTGCTCACGCTCGGTCGAGACCGGATGGTGAAGCGTTGCCCGTGTACATTAATGTCAGTAGTTTGGCCGTATATGGAGGTCCTAAAGCGACCCCGGCGAGTGTGGTCGACCCAGAGTGAGTGTCTTGTGTCAAATGTCTGTATGGATTTCCATTCAGCCAGCTGACGGGATCGTCCATTGCAGAACCACGCCATTGATCCCCGAGACAAGCTATGGCGTGTGCAAAAACATGATTGAAATGGTCACCTATGACCACGCCCGTAAAGGTGGGTTCGAGTTTATTTCATCTATTTTCCGACATGCCACTCACACAATCCCATTTCCTAGGCTACCTTGAAGCCCGCACTGTCCGCCTGCCGACCGTATGCATTCGAACGGGTGCCCCTTCATCTGCAGCCTCGTCCTTTATCTCCTCCCTCGTTCGCGAACCCCTTCAGGGTATCAGCGCCATCTGCCCCATCGCATCCTCGGCGACGGACCCCATCTTGGATGAAATGGGCATCTACGTCTCTCGATCCAAGACGGTCGTAGCCAATATCGCGTTGGCCATGACGTTGCCGGATGATCAAGTGGTCGCTCACGTGGGCAAGTTGCGGACGATTAATTTGCCCGGGTTTCGAATCACGACGAGGCAGATTCTCGAGTCGTTGCAGAAATGGGGTGGTCAAGAGGCGTTCAACTTGGTTTCGTTTGAAAAGGATCCCAACGTGATTGCGATTTGTGAAACCTGGGCGGGGGACTATGTATCCGACCGTGTAGTTGAGCTTGGGTTTAGCGTGGATGGGAGTGAGACGGGGTACGATGATGCCGTCAAGGATTTCGTCGATGGAATCAAGTTGGTCACGTAGGATTTGTACAGTGGGAATACATGTCGTACATTTCAACATACAACGTAGGAAAAACACACACTAGACGAGCGGCTAGACCGATGAAAGAGGCTGGATTTCGTGCGTCTTGAGCCAGGCTTGATACCTGGCTCTGCCTTCCTTGACCAGCTCTTCCGGAGTTTTTCCCTTGGCAAGCGGTCCGATGGATTCAGTAGAAGGCGTCATCTGACGAGATGGACCGGCTGATTCAACGTCGACGTCAAGATCAGCCAGTGGGGATATTTCGGGAAACCGAAACGATGATAAATCGACGTGGACCTTGCTACTGTGCGAATCCATCGCAGCGCCTTGACCCAAGAAGTCGACCAGGGCGTCGTTTGAGGTATCGCCCAAAGGTTGGTTTGTGGTCGTTGGCAAGACGAGGTGTCCGAATGAAATGTCGTCGGGACGAGGTTCCATGGTTCCCCAAAGCAATTGTTCGATATGATGCAGCATTCGAGAATACGTTTCGGGTGAATATAGCTCTGAGGGTGGTTGCTCCAAGGATATGCCATAGTGGCCTTTTGCAAGGATCGTTTTGATCACGCCTGGGTTGCCCACGGTTTCGTCGAGGTCACCGAGCAAATGATGGATTTCAGATGCTTCGTGACAAGCCATCCGGGATAATTGTGAACGAGGCTCAGTGTAAATCAGGCCTTGCTGGTGTGCTGTCTCGAGAGCATGGATGGGCCACGATTGGATAGCGTTGAGGGGTGTGGACATGTTTTTGCAAGGTTCTGGAGTAGTTGATGGACTGGAAGCTTTGGGCGTAGCATCTGGCGATGTCGGTTTCGACGCACTCTTTTCGGCTTGTTCAAGAATTTCTCGACAGACAATGTATCCAGAGAGAGAATGCACCAGTTCGAGCATTAAGCCCCTAATTCGATGACTCTTGAGTCTTGTCTTGAGGTGCTCCATAAAGGGGTTACCGAGTGTTGATGGTGCCTTGAAATCGGTGGGAGAGACGTGAGCTGTCGTTGCATGGCCAAGCGATAGAGGTTCAGATAGGGGTTCATTGGCCGCCGTCTTTGTGAATCCAAATGTCAACATTTCTGCGTCGAGATGGGTCTGCAAGTTTAAAGGGACCGTCTTGGAGGCTATACATGCTGCTGCCCATGTCTGTGATGGACGTGACAAACAAAGAGTCAGCCATTGCCATCACAGAGGCAAATGGACCTGCACGCTCACCTGCCAATCAACCACGGTTTGCCTCGACTGCCTAGATTTCTCTTCTGCATTGATTCGAGACGCGAGGCTCTTGGTCCGTGACCGCTCACGACGTCGAATAGACTGCTGCTGCTGCTGCTGCTGATGCGACTGTGCATGTCCAGACGACGGATCGGCCAGGTTGAGCGTGGTGTGAAAGCCACCTCTCTGGTCGAGGGATCGTTTGTCTGCCGCTGTCCGTGGAGGTTCAGGCTGATGGAGGGGACCTTGGTCAAGGGCACTGGCTTGTTCCATCCATGGTGGCGCCATTGGGCTGCCGTGTGTGTGTGTGTATCAATGGTATGTCAGTAGTTGTCAAATGTCAAACAGTAGAGATGTGGCAAGTAGATGAATTCTCGTTTGGGAATCAATGTATGCATCTCTCATCTAATCTATACCATTCGTGCGCAGGCAAAAACAAAACGTCTAGCATTCTAGATAAACTGGCCAGCGACATGACACAAACCCATCGTCCACACCATCCTCATCCATGACTATTCTCAACATGGTCGACATCCCCACCACGACCCCTATTTCCTCTATAGCCCCTATTCCCATTGTTTACAAAGTCAAGGCGACGTGTATTTAACATTTCTTTGGGGAGATCGCCCGCTGCCGGAACAAATCGATCGGCCAAACGCGCGCGGAAGCAAAAAGTGGAGAATCGTTCCACTTGGACATTTCTCAATCGCCGGTTCACTCCATTGTTTGTATAAAACTAGAGTCGGGGAGACGAAAAGTGGGAAAGTAGGGACAATAACGACAAACCACACTCTTTTACCTCACAGGACACTGCACCATGTCGTTTGTATCAACACACGCTCCGTTTTTGGCGGATCACTTGAACAAGAATACAACAGAAATCGCGTCGGAACTGTATGCAGGCGTCGACTTTGGACAGCTCAACTGGTTTGAACAGCAATGGGGTGAGTCTTGTCTCATTTACAGACTGGATCATTCAATGAAACTGATTTTGTGTGCTTGTTAGTCAACTGGTACATTTACATTGGCAACCCCGTCATTGCTACTGGATTAATGTCCTTTTTGTTGCACGAGGTGAGTGGCCGTCAGCGCATCATCAGCTTCCAGTCATCCATAGCAATGGTCGACGCTGACCATTATGCACACGTAGCTCGTCTACTTTGGTCGATGCATTCCTTGGATCATTATCGACAAGATTCCCTACTTTCGCAAGTACAAGTTGCAAGCTACCAAAATCCCCACCAATGAGCAAATGTGGAAATGCACAAAGGCCGTCTTGCTCAGTCACTTTACCATTGAATTGCCCCAAGTGAGTTTTGTAAGACACCATTCACCCACAACAGCGCTGACTGGCATGGGTTAGATTTGGGGTTTCCACCCAATGGCCGAGTACTTTGGTCTTGCTACCCACACAGTTCCCTTTCCTTCTTGGAAACTCATGATTCCTCAAATCGCCCTCTTTTTCGTTCTTGAAGATACTTGGCACTACTTTGCCCACCGAGCTCTCCACTATGGACCTCTCTACAAGCACATTCACAAGATGCACCACGAATATTCTGCTCCCTTTGGTTTGGCCGCCGAGTACGCTCACCCATTGGAAATCTTGATCCTCGGTATGGGCACCATCGGTGGACCCCTTCTCTACTGTCTGTTCCGACCCGACTTGCACATTTTGACCGTTTACGTTTGGATCATCTTGCGATTGTTCCAAGCCGTTGACGCCCACTCTGGTTATGATTTCCCCATTTCTCTTCGCCACTGGGTCCCCTTTTGGGCTGGAGCCGACCACCACGATTTCCACCACATGGCCTTTGTCAACTGTTACTCGACTTCATTCAGGTGGTGGGACCACTTGATGGGCACTCAAAACAAGTATGATGCTTACAAGAAGCGAGTGGCAGCTGCCAAGCCTGCTGAACGGGCGGCTTTGGAGAAGAAGGAACTCGAGGAAGTCGAAAAGGAAGGTCTGATTGCTGAGCGACTGGCCGAGCGGGGGTATGGCAAGTCGATGATGGGTGTGCCAAAGGGCAAGATGGAATAGATGTGTGCTTGTATTCGTTTTTTTCTTGGACTTTTTTTTTCCACTAGTGTGTGCACCACCCATGTGTGCCACACCATCACAATTGTCATTCGTTACCTATCTGTGTGATGCAGTTGTCACCTGCTTTCTCTTTCCATTTCCTCCAAGTCCTGCATTGGTTTTGTCCAGCAGCACCTATTACCTTTGTGATTTTCCCAAAGAGCCAATGGGCGCGAGCACGTTTTTATCGATTACGACAAGAAAGTTCATTTCATTCATGTTGACAATGACCCTGTCCCCCAGCTCTTGTTGTCTGTTCTTGACCCGTCGACGCCCTCTTTGTCATGCCACCCACACTCGCCTCGGCTCTCACCCTGTCCACGCTGGGACTAGCGTCCAAGGCGTTTCTTCGAGGAGCGTGCAAGGATTTTCGGACCGAAGGACTCGAGACGTTGCTGAAAGCCTTGGAAGAAACGAGTGTGGGTTCGTCGGCGGCATCCACGACACCGACGACACCACCAGCAGCAGCATCATTAATACCAACGACGACGACAGGACAAGGGAACAACACAAGCGACTCAAACGTGGTTACACCTGAGCCATCCAATCGAGGCAGACGGGGCGTGTTGACATTATGCAACCACACGTCCGTTGTCGATGATCCCATGGCAAGTCTCTCTCTCTCTCTCTCCTCGCACTTGGTAAACCCGAAGCTCAAATCTTTTGGATACATGTATCTCGAAACAGATGTGGGGGGCGATGCCTCTTTCGACTTATCTACCGTTTTCCATGTCTTCGGCACATACGTCACGGCACACTCGGTGGACACTGGGAGGTGAGCCTGCCGGACAAGTATAGATGGTTGGTTTGGCTCATGCCTGACTCTTTTTTCACATGTGTGGTGATGGTGGTGGTATGTGCAGCAAGCGATATCATGTTTACGAACCCGCAAGTCGGCCTTGTTTAATTTTGACTCGACACACAAAAAGGATGGTGACCACTCATACCTGCACATGCCACGATCTTTCTTTTTAGAATCTTTTCAAAGTTTTTTACACTAGGACAAGTGATTGAGACGGTCAGGGGAGGCGGTGTGTTCCAGCCAGCCATTGATATGGCGGTGAAAAAGCTGCAGGCAGGGGAATGGGTGAGTGTTTGGCGTGTGGGGTGACTCGAGGGATTGCTGGTTTTGGTGTGCTGAGTTTTACAATGACAGATTCATATTTTCCCCGAGGGAAGGGTAAATCAAATCACGCTGCATCCACCCGGAGGTCTTATTAGGTTCAAATGGGGAATGTACGTTTGTTTCCTCACTCACTCACTTACTCTCTGAGACGTGTGCGTGAATCAAGCTCATTGATATGCGGTGTTGTGTTCACAGTGCACGGATGATTATGGATTGTGTACAGATGCCCACGATCATTCCCATGTGGATTTCAGGTGGGTCTATCCGTGTCTGACATGTTCAATCAACACAAGACTGATTGTACAATCGGCGAGACAGGTTTCGAGGATGTGATGCCTGATGACCGCAAGTACCTCCGGTTCCTCCCCAGAGCCGGCAAATCAGTCAGCTTGACCGTGGGGAACCCCATCACTTCCAAAATTGTCCCCTTGGTGGAAGAATGGCGGAGGTTGGTCGATCTTGCTGCTGCTGCTGCTGGCGGTGGTGGAGATCCAGAGGCTTTGACGGGGGGACGAGGAGGGTCATGGTCCGCACATGATCCTGAATCTGCACACATCGAGTCCATGTTGCCCCACGTTCACGATGCCGAGACCCGGCTCTCCCTGGCCAACGCTCATCCAGAACGAAGAGCGAGAATGACGGGTCATTTGGTCGAGAAGAAACAGGAAGAATCGATCAGGAAACGGATATGCGAGGTCTTGACGGATGAGTTGCAAGCTCTAGGGATCGCAGTAGAGGAAAAGGAAGGCAAGGATGGGCGGCAATGGCGGAACGCTGTCCAGGTGGATCCACGGTAGGGAACATCATAGATGAGCTCTTGTGTGCATAGATTGCTTTCGCTCTTGGTGCATAGATGAAATAAAGCATGCCCTTCAAAGATTCCACATGATACACTAGATTATCAAAAGTAGGTGCAAAGTTACAATCATTTACAAGAGTCTCAGACGTCGGTCGATTTTCTAGCCTCATTGTGTTGCTTGACGACACTGTGGCACGGACGGGACAGTCAGCCTGGATCACAGTGTGTGCAGTGCGAACAAAAGGAAACTCACTTTTCAATGTGTCTAAACAAGAATGCCCGTTCACGTTGTCCGACGACAGGGATAAAAGGTCCATCTACATCGCCCATCAAGACCAGGCTGATACCGTTTTGTTCCAATGAAATGGCCTGCAAGTCATCAAATGGCACCTCCCAGGAAACCTTGAGGTTCGTGGTTCGGACAAGCAGAATGCGTGTGGAAGTGAGCATGACGATTGAATCGTCTCCAGGCAGGTCCAAATGTGCAATGTATTTGTCCTTGAAATAGCGGCCGTTTTCTGTAATCCAAAAGTGTCAGCGACGTGTTTGGCGTTGGGCTTTCTAGACCCGACTCACCCAAATCCTTGAGCCAGTATTGTCCAAATGCTTCTCGCTCATTGTATGGCTGGGATTGAATAAGGAGTCAGGCACCATCTTGCTCGATTGCAACTTTGTCAAACTCACCTTGAGAATGCCATCTGGGCCAATATACTTTGGCAGCCTGACCCTGTCCAGCTCGTTTTGCTCAAACACTGTGGTAGTGTTTCGAATGCCCTCACTGACATTGGACGCAAAGTCAAAGACACCGACAACTGGCTTGGTCACCGCCCCGACGAAACCTTTTCCGACGCCTCTAAAGAAACCACCGACGCCACCGCTCTCCGCTCCCTCGATTGGCTTTAGTGCTAAGCCTTCAAAGCCACTGGCAACACTAGTGGCAAATGAATTTGCTCCGCTTGTGAAGCCGTATAGAGCATGCTTGGGTTTGTTCCGGCGCTGAGCCATCCTTCGACGAGACTGGTATTCCGCATCCAATGTGGCAGCAGCCAAACCTTTGCCTACACTTCCAGTGACCTTGGTCAAACTGTCAGTGATACCAAACACTGTCTTTTTGGCGAAGCTCGAAGCTCCCTGCGACGCACAAAACTTCAAGGTGAGCAGAGGACCCTCAGTGACGATAACAAAACACTCACTCTGGCAATCCCAACACCCAGGTCTCTGTGGCCATGCATGACCACACCTTGCATAGGCTCGTAGAAAATGTCTTGCACACCGGAGCTGACGTTGTTGAATAATCCGACAGGATTACCCAAAAAGTCTGCGGATCCAAGGATTCGATAGATTTGAGCTACGAATTGCTCTCGGTAATGGATCAACACACGCTCTTGCAAGGAGGGAATAGTAAGTCGGGCGTTGTGAATGATCAACGCGTTCAACCGGACAGGAGCTGCGTTGATGTTGCCGAGAGCCATGGTCAGTGCGTTGAAAAAGTAGACAATTGGGCTTCGAGTATTGCCGGGTCTAAGGTCAAAGGTGCACACTTTCAGCGACATGTCAGTTCAATCCGGGATAGCTTGTCACGTACTTGTTATCCGCATTAACTCGTTCTGTTCGCATGAATGACAATTCCAGTTGCATTGGTTGCAAGGCCAAGTCTTCAAAGTAGACATTTGTCCCCGATTCTACTGGTGGTACGTCGGGTATGTCTCCGGGTTCACTGATCAAGACTCTGTATAGACCATTCGTCAGAATCATCGTTCATCTGAGGATGCAAGATGCCCAACGTACTCTGGAACAGGCTCCCTCCAGGAGGCGTTTTCAAACTTGGAAAAGTCGTACAAGGCAAACAAAAAGTCTTCGTCCATTTCGACGGTCATTGCTTGGAGTAGCACCGATGCATACTTGACGTAAAGAACACCGTGTTCTGTCGAGTCACAAGGCATCAGCGATCGTCCTTCAACATCTCAATTTGCACTCACTGTCATCCTTGAGAATAGCCACTGAAAACTGCAAAGTGGGATGAGCTTCCAACTCCTTCCCGTCCTTGGGGACCACAGTCGGATACAAGATGATCGGGAACAAGCCACCAAACAACTGGTTGTCAATTTGGATCCATTTGCACTCCAAGCTGAAGTCAAAGTAGTGTGGATAGTCCGAGTACGACAGCTCAATGCCACGGAATGAGATGTAGAGCAGCTCGTGAAGATTGCGGTTGACCAAGGATATACCCAACCCCTCAAAGTCGACAGACAGGACAAAAGTGGGCTTTTCGGGGGTCAAGACTGTCTCGAACGACATGGCGTTGAAACTGTCGACACTCTGCGATCGCTCCAGCTCGCTAGTCGGGGTCTTGGGTCGGTAAACACTATTTTCCTTGTCGTACGGTAGAATCACCAACACTTGTGTTTGGTTTTCAGCTCGAACGTCCAAGGAGAAAGTTTTGTTGACACGACGGTTCGGATTCTGGGGGTCGGAATTGGCAGAGACCTTGAAAGGAGGCTGTACACCGATCTCCATAATGTCCACTACTCGTTCCTGTCGCTGCGCCACCAATCGAATACGTTTCCCTTCGGCTGCAGGGGTGTCCCACGCATACTTGACAGCTTGACCAGGCTCGAGAGGAATCAAGGTGCGATCTTGAGGTGGTCCATTAGGAGCGTTGGCTTCTGTTTGTTCAAACGAGAATGCAAAGTCGGTCTCATTGCGCAAAAGCAACGGCCATTCATTGTCTTCTTGTACATAGATGAAGATGCAAGAGCCGCCCAGACGAATGTCGGCTTTGAGAAGGGTGCCTTCACCTCCATTACTTGAAGGAACCAAAACATGGTTGCGTCCCACTTCCGCCACGTTGATAGGTGAGGACCACCTGATGTCTGCGCCTTCAAGAGCAAATGAGAATTGTGTCGGAGCGGTGTTCTTGAACGAATGCCAAGGTACACGTTCATCGGGCTGAATATCCACATAGTTTTGAGTACGGAACTGTCGAATCTTGATGGGTCGGCTCGATGTATTCTTGATGAGGAATCGCGGCGCGATCGTGATGACCTTGGTCAATTTGTACTTTCCGGTACCCTCAATGTTTGAAAAACCGACATGTTGTGTAGCTTGACCACGATCTGTTACCAACCGCACTTCGGCATCGGATGTCACACCTTCGAGAGAGATGGGTGCAGACCAAGCCGAGTCTCCAACTTTGATCATCAGACTATTGTTCTTGTCATCGTTGGGGAACGAGAACAGGAATGGCGTTGGGTGCGACTGCTTGTAGTCGCCAGCGAAAGCATCGGATCCAGCGACTTTTGTTTGCAGTCCAGACCACGTCTTGAGGCCAAGACTGAAGGGCAGGCCGGTCTTGTTGAGGATGATGTATGGACTGTAGATTTGAACTTTGACAGCACCACCAGAATCGGGGTAGGTGTGGTAGTGCAACTTCAAGTTTAGTTTTTGGTTTTGTTTGTCCTGCAAGACGATGTTATTTTCTGTGCGGAAGTCATCCGGATTGTCGGTGTTGATGATGGCAAACTCGCTTTGCTTAAATCCAGAATCCTGAGCTTCAACACTGAGAAGCAACAGATGGTCGAGCTGGACCGTGTGAATCGGGCTAGAACCACCTTTGATCAAAAAGTTGGTCGTGTTCGAACGAGTGTGTTTGTCATACACCCGGTAACGAATGTTGTACGGCAAAAGGTTCTCGATATCGATGGGTGCTCTCAGACGCAACGTCATTCGAGGGTATTGCCTAGCGGCGGGATCATGTTTGTCGAACAGACTGGCCGCTTGAAAACGGAACGAGGCTTCATGAGGAGTCTTGTGCTTGCAAGCAATGGAGCGCACAGGTCTTCGAATCAAGTCTTGCCAGTACAAGGTTTCCGATGACCAGGAATAGTCGAATCCACCTGTGCTCACGTGTTTAGCATTGAACTTCACATATCATAAACACATTTCAAACTCACGATCAGGTCTGAGCTTGAACCGATTCTTGTAGGCTCCCTCGATGGGCAGAGGATACGATTCACCAGGAGCTGAGAGCATTCAACAGTTAGACACGAACAGAACTCGGGTACATTTCTGACTCACCAATCTTGGCGACTGGGGCAGCCTGCTTGTGGTTGGCATCGATCATGACAATTTCCATAGGAAGGTGAGTCATGTTCTCCACCTGGAATGCAGATCGGAACGTGACAATCTTGACATTGTCCTTGATGGTGATCTCGCAGACTACCCTGTGCAGAACCTCGCCTATGCGGGGACGCAGGATGTACACATGATCTCCCTCCTTGTCAGGGGAGATATTGCGAACACGCTCCCAGGGCATGTCTTCAAATTGCACTCCAAAAGCGTTATGACTGCTGGCCGACAAATTCTACGGGACAACTTTCTCAGAATCATGGGGCTTGTAGCAACGGCGAACATACTCACCTCTCGCTGCTTCTTGTGGTCTTGGAACCTCCAAGGCGCTGCCTCGTTGTCGGCCAGCCTTTTGACCTGAACCGTCTTGTTGGTGTGAGTTGCGCGGTCAGAATCTGACCAGATCAACATTGTGTAACCAGTTCGATTGCGGACCATGAACGGCGCATCAACACCCCGTCCTTCTTGAATGACTCTCTCGCTATTTTGCGACCAGATTGTGGCAGAAGTAATGGCGAGTTCGAAGAAAGCCTGAGTCAAGTTGAGCTCCAGCCTTTGCTTGGACGTGAAGCGAACAGTCGTGGCACCCGCGTCGTTGGCATTCGTTCCCTTGGCAACCTAAAGACAAGGAAGTGAGCAGTGTGTTCGTAAAGGCGAGTCGAACTGCTACGTACCGTCAGAGCAAACTCCCAAGGATCCATAAGGGGCTCCCAGTGCGAATTGATTAGGTTGTAGTAGTTGATGGTCGAAGACAAGGCCGTCTTGGCATGTAGCTGAAAGACATTCGCAGAGTTCAGCGATGTTCTACTTCTCAAGCGACAAAAGGCACTCACATCGTTACTCCAATCATTCACATTCAAGGAAAACGGCTTTGTGTGGAGATGTAGGACAGGCAAGTCTTGTAGATCACCAATAAGAACCAGCTGGAACCCTCCAAGGCGAGCGTGAAGCTTGGTGATAGCGAGTCAGCGACAGAGGTCTGTAAGGTCAAGTCTTTGCAATCCCAAACTCACTGTCTCCTTGGTCATGATGAGCTGGGGTTGCTTCACCGAGGATCTACGCCTATGCGTCTTGTGAGACGGGGCTCGGTTGGGCCGAGCTGGAAGCGGAGGCGGTGCCTTGGTCGATTTGACATCCTCCACTTGGTCTGCTTTGTTTTCAGCATTCGTCGAGGCGACCGCCGCGGCCAAGGAAGCAGCCTTGTTGACGACGTCGGTGATGAGCATGATTTCAGTGTACGACGCTCTGAAAATGACAGGTGTGATGTCAACATCGAGGATCACACTCTGGCCTGAAGCGGCCGAACGTGTGTCCATGGCGATAGTGACGTCAATGTCGTCCAAGAACCTGACTCGCTCGGTGGGTTGATCCATGGAACCAAACGACATGCCAAGTTCATGCACCGCGACCGTCATCTTTGCCTGTCATAACGCGTCAGTGATGGTTTCGATAAGTATATAAGTCAAGACACACGGACCTGTTGCGCAACGACCGTATCCTTGATTCTCAACTCGATAGCCTGGGCGTTCTTGTCGGTATCACTAGCCAAGACGAGAACCGTGGCGTGTCTGATTTCCACCCGATATGACAAGGGGACAGATGATGACTTTGACTCTACTACAGTGTCTTCCTCATCAGCTTCTGCGGCCGCTACAGAGGGCTGGGCCGATGTAGCATTTTTGAATGGCGCGACTGCAAATTCAGCCAAGGCGTAGATGGGATCAAGCGAAAATACGACTTGAGGGTTGTCCACGGTCACGAGCGCTTGAGCTGCAGAGTCAGGACCGGCGGTGACAGTGTATTTCACAGTGCTACCGCATAATTGATATATCAGCTGTGAGCCAATTCTGGGGTGATTAGTGACACTCACAATTGGTTGCCCTTGCGTTTACCCTCAGGGATCATTTCACGATATACAAAGTTGCCAGGGCGAGTGTTGGACATGCTGATAGCTTTAACGACCACATCCGCCCGGGACGCCCCATCCGCCTCGGAACGGTACTTTACACCAATCTTGTTGATGGCAAAGGCGGCAATGCTATCCTTCTTCAACGTCTCCTCTGTGATTGCCTTGGGTCCAAACAGCTCAAGACGGATGCTGGGGACTTCAAATCCGGCGTCGAGGGTCTTGGGAGCGTCTTGAGGAGGGGACGTGAGAGGTGGGGTAGCTTGACCGCCTGGGGTTGTCGCTTCTATTGGCGTCACCGATACCGACGATTCAGGTGAGTCGGTCTCTTCCACCCCAGTAAATGCTTTGGGTAATGTTTGCAAGAGTTCCATGGCGAGTATGTATTGCTTCTGGGTGAGCGACATGTGGATGTCATTAGATCGGCCTCGAATCTTTTGACCGGCAGCTCTCTCCTTGTTGGCGGAGAATTGTTCGTGGTCAAAAGACAAGTCTACGTTGTCTAGAATTTGCAATCGACCATTGGCTCCCTCGGTCACAATTTCAACTCCACTGAGGGATGCCTCAATCTTGTCAGCATCGTTTGCGGTTTTGCCATACTTGTTCTTGGCATTGACTTGACCAGTACGTAAGATTAGCCTCTCCTTGACTGTCAGTCCGTTTTGCGGAAGCACGAGAATGGGTGTCTTGACGACGACATCATAATGCATTCGAGTGACTTGGGCAGCCCGTTCCATCGCTGCTTCAGACGCACGGTCGTAAATCGCTTTCAGCCTTGACAGATTTTGCAAAAAGACCATCAACCGCGCAATAGGCTCGGGCATGACGGTGAACACGAGAGAGCCAGTCCGAAGTTTGACAGCAGAGTTGTACCCGGGGAAAGTCGCTTCATCGAGTGGGTTGAACGTTTCATAGCTGAAATCAGCTAGCTCTTCACCTTCAATGGCGAGAAGCTGTTTAAACGATGGGTCGGCGACTTGAGTCGGGGTATCATCCACAAACGTCAGGTTTCCGAGCGTGGTCGTCAGCCTCATGGTTCCACCACGCAACAGTAATGCAATGTCAGCCGAGGACAATGCGAGCGTCGCGAATTGTTCCGTATTGTTGATCAGACACACTGTACAAGAGAATCAGTTAGCACCATCAATTTCCAGGCCAAGACACAGATCAACAGCTCACATTCGATACTCCTCAATCGGACTCGAATTCGAATTTTCCCGCTCGCCTGGTCGGCTTCAGCTTCGTCTTCGACGACCTGATCCGCCTCTTGCTCCTCATCATCATCGTCTCCAGGAACAAACGTCGTCATGATGAAATCGTACAAGGCCAACATGGCCTCGGGCTTCGCATGAACCCTAAACGTGGACAAGTCAACTTGAATGTTTTGATCAGCGCCGTCAAATACGGTCATGTACTCTGGCGAGTCCTTTTGGACGCGGCGGTACACAATCTTGACGAGGTCTTCGCCCGATGCGTCGTCACCGCTATCAATCATGGATTGCCGTGTTTTCGAGGATTGGTCATCGTACATATCAAGCGAGATTTGTGTCAGGCCAATGTTGACGCCCATATCATATTTGCGAAGCTCAAACACTAGATCGAAACCACTCAAGCGGGCGACGGCAAGGGCCTTTTCGATTCCTTGTGGCGTACTCCTGGCGAGAGAGGCTTGAAGTTCGCCGACAATGAATTTGAACTCAAACGTGACTTGATGTATATCCTGACGTTGAGCTTCGGTCGTATCGTCTGCTGCATCGTAAAATGTGTCGGGTTGAACGCTCTCGACCGACGAATCTCGTCGTCGGATGATACCGTCTCCACTGAGCGAGTGGTCATCGTCTTCAATATCGGTATCGTCGAGGAGATACTCTTGGATTGCAGGTTGAGGGCCGCCAAATCCAAGCCTGGCGGTATCATCTGTATCAGCTGCCGCGGCTGTCGACCGTCTACCATCAGTGCCCCCTGGCTTTTGTGGCGCGACGTTGTGGTGCTCGTCTTGATCATCATCGTCCTCACTAGTTGGGATAGCGATATCAATCATGCGCATCAGCGACTTGTACTTCCGATCAGAGATGTTCACACGGAGACTTGGAAGTTCGCCTGCGACACGGAACCGTGTGAATTTCGGAAGCTTGACCATGGCGTTTTGGAGCGTAAATGTCATTCCCACTTTTTCGATAATGTGAAGTGACGAAGCTGATGAGGCATGAGAGGGCTGTTGTAGTGCATCAAGACAAGTGTCCAACCCGTGCCCAATGATCACTTGGGTCGCGTCCAGGGAGAGCCTAAACTCATCGTACATCAGTCCTTCAAGCTGCTTCATTTCTTCATCCGACAGCACTTTGCCCCTCTTGCTTTGGACTTCTGCAATTTGCTCTTTGGAAGCCAGCGTACTCGAGACACCAATATGACCAGCATCGAGAATCATGTGCAGGCAATCGGTGGTGTCGGGTCGTTCGGGAATGATAATGACGGGCGCGTTGATGGAAACTTGAACGTCAATCGTCTTGTGGACTTCGAGGGCAAACTCCAATCCGGCCCGTGTCTCCCTGCGAATCCCTTCAAAGGTCTCTCCGGCGGCAGATATCAAGGCTTGGATGGATTCCAAGTGTGAAGCGGGCGGAGTCAAGAATGCGAGAACGGCGACAACGTACGTCCGATGATAGATCACTTCGAGATGTCGCATGCGGATCGAAAGACCGGTATCAGCCCGATGGTCAAGCGGATTTTGTTCAAACCGAACCATCAAAAATGGCTGTTCACCATCCTCTTCGTCCTCTTTCTCATCTTCTGGAACGATACGTGCCGTTTCCGTACCATTGTTGGCCCCTGCCTTGACCCGTACAACCTTTCTAGTCACACTGCCTTCGGTCGCTCCATCGAACACACTGAAATCGGCCAGCGAAACAGACGCGTCGATGGTCTTGGGATACTGGAGAACCTTGGCACGGAACGTATCGAATTCGAGTGAGATCAAATCCTTTTTAGTCGCACGGTTTGAGGGAGAAGATTTTGACAAGGCGGGTGTTGTCGTCCGGAGCGCAAGTGACCCCTTGTTGAGTACGGCAGTGACTTGCAGCAACCGCAATCCTTCCTCCAACGCGTTTGCACCTGATCCGCCCTTG
Source organism: Filobasidium uniguttulatum (assembly GCA_039545395.1). NCBI lineage: Eukaryota > Fungi > Basidiomycota > Tremellomycetes > Filobasidiales > Filobasidiaceae > Filobasidium > Filobasidium uniguttulatum. The sequence continues at coordinate 30,097 of BCJK01000003.1, read as the reverse complement.
CCATCCTTGTGGGAGGGATCGTACTGGATGATCTCGTTGAGCTGTTCCTTATCCTGTTCGGTCATGACGATTTCATTATCGGGATCGACTTGATCTTGATCAGGTTCTCCGGCGGCCTTGTGACCACCACCTCCTCCCCAGATCCATCCGAACCATCCACCGCTGTTTTTCTGCTGAGAGGACTGTTGAGCAGCATGTTGTTTGGCGAGCAATTTTTTCCGCAACTCGGCATCCTTTTTCACGCGGGCTTTGGCGACGGATCGGAAGAATCGAATGTCTTCGTAGCTGAGTTTGTTTTCCAAAGCGGCGAGTGCAGCCGACTCCTGACCTGGTTCGACGTCTTTCAACAGTGACTCTGAGACGGTAGGGGCGTCAGCGGGTGGTGGCGACGATGCTGGTGGCTCGGTGCTATGCGACGGTTCCGGCTGATCTTCGTCTGCCTCGGGCGCTTGGAGGGGATCCTGGTTGGACGAATCAGTCACGGTCTCCATTCCTCCCGGAACCACACCGGCTTCAGTCCCGTGATGCCCATCATGGATGGACGTGTTATCGCCAGGAAGCGTCGCGCGGACATATAACTCGACATAACGTTTCCGCTCATCTCGACGTTGCTTAAAGTATGCCCATTCCCACTTGCGGTTCTTTTCTCTGACTTCACTGCTGATAGCATTTAGCGCAAACTTCCAACGGGCTTTGGCGGGTGATTCTTTGAATTCGATCGCGGGTGGACGGAATTTGCGGTACTGATGGGTTCGGGAGTAAAAGTGGAAGAGATCGAGCATGGAGAGGGCGTCGCGGTATTGCGTGTCATCGAGAACGAAACCTATCTCATCGAAAAACACTTGAGCGTCGGTCTTGATGGATGACATAGATGGTTTGGATTGAAGTGTGAGACGGGAAGACGCCGAGATGGGCGTGAGAATGTATTGATGGGTCGGGACGTCGTGGTTCTTCGACGCAATGAGAGATTTCAGGGAAGCAAGCATATCTTGGCGAGATGTTGCCGAGTAGACGCTAGACGCATCCGTGTCAAAGTAGACGGCGAGTCCGTCGAGGGAGGCGAGCTTGTGAACACCACCTTGAGCAGCGGCATTGGAGATGAACGCTTCAACCCAATTGGCATCCGTTGAGACGGCACGAAAGGAAGCAAGCGTGATACCAGCCGCGAATGGATGTGACGGGGTGGAGAGCGAGTCTTCATAACGAAGATGAATGTTTTCAACCGAGATTTGAACATTATCAATGAGCTTTTGAGTGAAAGCGCTCAGCCACGTTTGTTGGGTCGCATCGTCGCCATCTTGAGCGTCTCCGGGAGTCTGTTTGGCAGCAGCTGCTGCAGCATCCAACGATTCGGCTTTCTTGAGTCGGTCTTGCTTGTGTTCTTGTTCCCGACGTTGCTCATCTGCTGGATCGATTTCTTCTGCGGATGTATCCCGCATCTTGACGAGAAGGAAAACATCCGATATCTTGATGTGGATGGGATTCGTGGCAAGTGAGAACCACGGGATGGTAATGTGCAAATGACCAATGTTGCCTGGATCGTTCGAGAAGCTGTCAGTTCAAACTGACTGGGATGCTACCACCGTGAAACCTACCTTCAATGACCTCGACCGGTAGATTGTACTTTTCAACGGCCGATTTCTTGAGGTGCAAGTTTTGCAGACTCAAGTCACCAGCCATGACGGCCACGTTCAAGTCATTGGGATTGAGATTATCAACATAGGGCGATATGAACTTGTTGATGAGCTGCAGCACAAACTGTTAGTGAACATTGTGAAGACACTCATCCGGTGACCGACTTACAGAGACGAGAACGCCCCGGAAATTGAGGAGGCCACTCATCCCGGCCAGACTCTACTCCTTGGCCGTTTCCTTTTCTTCCAGATGTGAGTATGTGTCCAGTGTTTCTCCCTTGTCCTTTGAGTAATCTATAGCCCCTATTCATCGAGCGGGATCTCGAGTTCTGGTGAGTCTGCTTGACGGGTGTCCGACGTCATCGTGCGCGAGATTTAAGGGATTTAGTGAGCAGAAACGAGATTTAAGAGTCTTAACTCGACCTATACAGGAGATTCAGGGTGAATTCAAAGTCGTTGTAACATGTCAGAGCAGTACTGCAATGTGAAATCAAGTCAAATATGGGAGAGGCCTATGGTATGGTTGCTTGTGGCTGTACGGACTGGAAATGTATGTGAGGATCTGGGTGGGTGGGGCCTTGCTATCGATATTCCGTGGGGGCCGGTTAGGAATGAACCTCCACTTTCATGACAAGAGCTAGAGCAGAGTACAGTATGTTGATAATTCATTGATACACAAGGGCAGTTGAGCAGAGGTAAACATCCATTCGTCCACCAACCATGGACTTTGTGCAGCCGTCTGTTCGGGGCATCAAGGTGAGATGATTCGAGACGATGAAATTCCACTTGTTTTCTGACTGCTGTGACGATGTGACAGCCACCACGAACAACGCTACCGGCTAAGCTCGTGCAGGATAGAGACGGGCACCAGGGCAGCGTGAACTGCATGGCATGTAGCCCAGACGGAATATATTTGGCAACGGGAGGGGAGGATAGATGCGTCAAGCTGTGGCAGTGCAAGGCAAGTTCCGGACGAGGTCATCCAACAGGAATGCGACTTACACTAGCGAGGTAACAGGCATCGGCGGTCCCGACTTTGGTCAAGCACGGAAACGCAACGTCCCTCTTGCCAGCTCATGTCAATGGCAAATCTGGCAACACCACATCAAGTTTACCCATCACCTTTCTCGCCTTTTCTCCTCGAGATCCTGACATTATCGCCGTAGCCTCGCATACCGACTCGTGGTCACCGTCGACGTTGCAACACGCAGGGAAAGCTACCGGTATCGAAGGAGTTCAAGTCGGGCACTTGGCTGGCAGCCGAGAATGGAGAGCGCAGCAGCAGCAACCGCAAATCACCAGCAGTACATCAAATCTGACAAGCGTACAGCGTGAGTTGGCTGGCGAGGTACAGTCAGTGGATGGTGTCAATCCAGACTTGGCGATTGGGAATAGACCACGAGTGACGCTGTGGAATATTAAAAGTATGTGCCACTCAGATGTTTCTTCTGATGGCTTCAACTAATCAAGCGTCATCGTAGCTCGTCAACCCATCACCACCATTTTGCTGACGCATAACCCCGTCTCCATGACATTTCACCCATCATCCACCCAACTTGTCATTACATGCATGGACGCCAAAGTACCCATGGACTATGCCGTTTTCGTGTGGCAAAAGTCAAAAACCATGCTCCAAGAAGGTATGCTCACCAATGTTGACGATGCTGAATCCATCGGCGTCAAGGCATGGAATGTCGACAATGATGACACAAATCGACATGCAGAGGATGATCATCCCCTGGACCGTGAAGCTGTCCCAACACACGAACAGACAAACGACAACAATGAGGACGCAAAGGACGCTACACAATGTACAGTCTTTCCGCGGGATGTCACAATGACTCATGCAGGGGAAAAACGAAAGCGGGCCGTCGAAGTCGCTGTGATTGCGAATCGACGAAAAGTTCGGGACCAAGGTGTCGATGCCCCTTCAACAGCAGCGGCCATCACTAAACAGGATGGAGTGGATATGGTTGTCGATTCGGAAGCCGCGGAAGCTCTTGGCCCGGAGAGTCTGACATACATCAGAGCAGGTGAAGAAGGCTGGACGGTAAGACGCGATGTCAGACTCGTGCTCCGAGAACGTGCTACCGGACCATTGAATCCGACCAATCATACTGCCGCCGCTACCACTGACTTTGACAACCCAACTGAACTCAACGGCGCGTGTTGGAGCCCCGATGGAAGACGGTTTTTGACCGGCAACATGGACGGACGAGTCCACGTCTGGGCATACCCCATTACGCCTGATATCGAGTGGGAGAGGGAAGAGTGGAACGCGTTGGTCAGTCGTGCTCAACGGCTTGTCGAGCAGAGACGGATCCAAGAGGAGAGGGAATGTCGTGAACGTGAAGCACAAGAGAGAGAGAAGCGGGAACGTGAAGCACGTGAAGCTAGAGAGAAAGAGGAGAGAGAGCAACAGCTTCAAGCAGAGCTGCAGGAGAAGCGAGCCCAGGAACAGGCCGAGGCCGAGCAAAAGGAAAAGCAGCAGGACGAGCAGCCCGAGGGCGGCGAACAAGATCAAGTAGATGTATCGAACCAGGTGGTCGATGAGACGGACCAGATCAGCGAAAAGCAGGATGAGGTCACGGGAGCTGTTTCAGAACATGACAAGGATACGGTCCCGGGTGACGGGGACACAGCCATGGAACCTGTGACCCAAGACTCTACCGAGATCAATGACAAAGAGACCCTGGAGCCTGAAACTGTCGCTCCCATGACCAAGGAAGACGAGCAGGTCAATCAACCAGAGACAAGGTCCAACTCGCCCGAGCAAACGCAAGACGCAGATGTCAATCCCAACACCACCCGGGATGAAGCCATGGAACAGGATGAATTGGATAGCACACCTGATGAAAACGTCGCTACGCCGGAAGCATCCGACGACGTGCAGGTAACCGCATCACCAGAAGGTGAAAACGTGTCGAGTGATGCTCTGGAACCCGTGCCACGTCCGACGCCCTTGGCATGGATTCAACAGTACAATACTAATCTAGGGTGCCTAAACTCGATTGAGATTGATCCTAGAAGACGGTGAGTCTTGTACCCAGATCCAATGAGAATTTGGCCGGCTAAAGTTTCTTGTGCCCAAAGGTTCTTCATAACCGGAGGGTCAGAGGGATTGGTTACATTGTGTACAATGTGGGACGGCATCCCTCTACGGTCGTTTAGTAATTACACGTAAGTGTTGCTTCACTGTTCCAAACCCGGGCTTCAGAAAAGGCTGATAGTAACTGTGTAGGGAGGAGATCAAATTTACAAAATTGAGCTGGGAAGGCGAGTTGCTCGCCGTCGCGGGGATGGACAAGTATATCGATATCGTACGTCACATTTCTCCGATTTCTGCTGATCGAGCCGTCTAGCTAATAAAAGTCTGCACGTATCGATAGATTTCCACTGCCGATGGATCCCTGGTTCGACGAATCGAAGTTGACTCGGGCCGGCCGGATGCAAGGGTCAAGTCAATTGCGTGGTCACCATCACGTTTTCAGTTGACGTGGTCGAGTTCGGTGGCCGGCAGCAAGGCCGGGTACTGGTACAGTTTACAGTTGTAATCGTGTCAACTACCTAATCTCTACAACATGTGCCCCAGGAATACAATGTTGTCACCTTTACAAATGATTGTCCTTGATTGTGGTCATAAGCCATATGGTCCAGGCAAGTCTTCATCTTCCGGACTGTCCGCTGCAACGGTCGAAGCGATCGGCTGAATGGGTGGAATCACCGTTGCGTAAAACTTGGCGAGAGCGTCGGGGTCAGAGCAAAATGCTTCGAACCGTTGACGGAGTTCGTCTGCCTGCTGTTGTTTGGTCAACGTTGATCCTTGGGACGTATCGGGTCGGTTCCGTGAGGACGCCGAAAAGTAGAGACGGTTCTCGCTCCACAGGAAACCCTCGGTCCCACCAACACATTGGACCAAGACGAGGCCGGATTTGTGGACGAATTGGGAATAGTCGAAAACAGCTGCTTTGCGGTACGAATACTCAATGTCGAGGTCTTCGGGGTATCGATCCGTTGCTTCGACATCGAGCACAAAGTCAAACATCTTTGTCAAGATGGCATACTCGAAAAAGTTGGTCGTGCGGTATTGTTCGGGCACTCTTTCGTCCATGTCAGCAACTCGAGGGGGCGGAAGGGCGAGTTTGATGGAAAAACACGGTCGGTAAGCACATTTGCGACCACTGTCCTTGATTTGCTCTACAGGCGCTTCGACCAAGCGAAGTCCGTGTTTCTCGGCCAGCACACTCCAGCGTTGACGCATGTCGTCGAGGAGACCGGCCGTGACTCCAATCCAATTGAGCTCAAAGTGGAACCTGTGATGGCATCAAGTGAGCAAGCGGTTGGAAGATAGAGCAAACCATTTCAACTCACGCGTTGTTTGGGTTGTGAATAATGTCGGAATGGAGAATCACTACTTCGGCCCGATCACTTCGACATTGCAAGTCAAGGTCCAAAATGGTGGTTTGGCTCATCTTGACCTTGCGTTTACGTTTGGGCTTGCCAGTGCCGGCAAATGTCAACCCATACGGTTTAGGCGGACTAGACGACGTTCTAGCCCGTTGCAAATCTGCCTTTGTGGCGGAAGCCGAAGTCGATGCAGCGGTGGGTTGTGTGAACCAACCAAGACCCTTTTTGTGGTGCGACTTGCTTTGGTACTTTGGCGTCAATCGGTAAAAATAGTATCCATCCAGGAAACCGTGGCGTCCAGTGCAATGCTCAATCAATCCTTGGTCTAAAAGCTTTCTTCCCCACTCGACAGCGGCCTCCCTGGTCTTGATGTCCGAATAGAAATTGAGCAGCCATGTCACGAATTTGTCCCCCTGGAAACTGTCAGAGTACAGTGTCTTGTGCCACCAACGATCATCGATGGGCAAGCCATTGGCAGAATCTCGCATGGCGGTGGCGATGTTGGTTGCTGTACACTGTGTAATCTCAGCTTGCCGTTCCGGCTTGTTGACATCTGTCTTGTGCAAATTGTCCAACTCTTGCATAAGCAGAGCATCCGTGACACACGCAGAAGGTGCCAGCCACGTGGGCAAAAGTTTGAGAGGGGCGGTATTGGTATTGTCACTGGAACCCTTCCAGCGGTAACGGCTAATCAACTCGAGCAGACGGGTGGCGCCGGTAATGTAAATTTCTTGCTCATTGAAAGATTCACCAAATGATCCTTGTACCGAAGCACTGTGCTTGTCTGAGGGGATCAAGATGAATCTCGTTCTCCAGTACCTCAATGCCTCGGTCAGCTGATCTTCGGCTCCAGAAATCAGTCGATCGAGGTAATTGAAGTCATACGTGCGATTCTGCATGCAAAATTTGTCAGTTGGGCCGAGATGAAGAGTCGTCATCGCACTCACTGGGTACTTGAACACTGCATGTCCGACTTCATATGCTGTGCGCTTCCGAGGCCACACGAGACATTCGTACTCGATGGACGGGGTAGCGTAGTTGAGGATTCTTGTGTAATTGTGTACTTCAAGCGTGTTTCGATTGTCCATGGCGAAATCCAATCGGTGGACCTGACTCGGATTAGACAAGAACAATGGGCCCTTGGCCGAGCGCAGAATGTCAGAGGCACCGCCGTCTCGTACCCCAGCAACATTCCCTCGTTGATTCGTCGAGCCTGATGTCATTTTCGCTCCACATACGATGAATTGAAAGTTTTCTGTTGGATGGGTGGGTCAGACAGGTCCAATCAGAACCCCGACGGCACAGGCAGACAGACTTACGAGACAATCGCTGAGAGGCCATCTCGCGTAACACTTCTATAGGCAAGTCCCAGTGCTTGCCCGAAGAAGGCGGTCGAAGCAGGAAAGAGAGCTGGTTCGCCTGACAGTCAAATACATAGACTTGCTCGTGAAACTGTGACTTCAATTCGTCTTCTTTGGGTATGATATCCGTAGTGAGGGGAAGACATGCTGGCGCACATATGCTATCCCATTTGACATTTTGAGTAAAAGTGGGTCGAGGAAGGGCATGTTGCCATCGTCGAGCTTTGCTTGCCTTTTCGATGTGAAGGTTGCCTGGCCGGCACGGGTTGATGCTGCTCATGTATGACCGTTTGTAGCTGCTCCCGTACGGGACAGACAGTCCTCCTCGCATGGAGGGGTAAGAGAACGCAACCTGATGGGGAGCCTCGTAAGATGCCGGTGGCCGGGTGACCGTTCTCTGACGTGCTCGCGGACGCGTTGATGCCGTTCGGTCGTTCTTGTCCAAAGATGTACTCAAATCAATCTCCGATGCTCTGCGACCGGTGATGCGCTTGCTCATTTGTTTGCCCCGAGCAGGAATCGCCACGGGTTCGACTTGAGAGTTCCCAAGATGCCACGCAGCTTGTTCGAGGTCTGGTCGTTTTTTGATGGGTGTGGGTTTGCTCAAGCTGGCTTGATTGAGCTGGGAAACCGCGTGAACAGGCTCTTCAGCAGATTTTGCAGGTTGGGCAACGGTAATCTCAGGGAGCTGGCCATTGGTCGTGTTATCCGAAAGTGTAATCGCCACATCATCGGGCCCAGAATCATGGTGCGTGTGAGGTCTTTGTGTGAATGACTTGAAAAAATGGGTGATCGTTGAGAATGGTGATGGGTTTGGTTTCGCCCGAAGGCTTCTCAGACTTTTAGCTGCCGAGTTGGGAGCTTCCGAAAGACTGCCCACCTCGCCGCCATTTATGGAAACTTGACGGGAGAATGATTTGGCTGCTCGGGGCGTGTTGAAGCCCGTCGTCACTGATATAGGTGACTCTGGCCTTTTCAGATCCGACTGGGTGGGCAGCGCTTTGAGATCTTTGAGAAGTGCGACTGGAGGCTCGATGGTGGGTGCTTGGGACGTGATTGACATTTCACGTTTCCGTGTCACAGTCGGGCTCTTGTCGACGCCCAAATGAGCGGCACGTTGGGGCGTTGGGGCGGCCGTTGATTCCTTTCCATCACGAGTCTTGGGGGAAGCTATGGACCTTGGCGTATATAGACCTGGAGAGTGCAGCACTTTGGAAGCGATCTCGTCTTTGCTCTTTGGCTTGTCCCCTGTGAAGATATCATCATCAAATGTGTCGTGAACGGTCTTGTGCAAGACTCTTGCATCATAGTCTACATGTGGCGTGGCATCCCCCAGACGCTGGTTGTCTTGCGTTGCACCAGGAACGATATTGTCCACGTCGAGGAATGGCAGGGATAGTGTTGTCAAATCATGATCAATGACTCCGAGCATTTGGATCTCGTGCATCTTGCAGCGTGGTATGAAACGATCATAACGAAACGGTTTGTCGTAGGAGCGAGAATAAAACGAGCAGTATACCCATGGAGCGAGCGCTGCCACCACACTCGATCAGGATCTCACGTTATCGACAACAGAGACGTGCGACTCGACTCACAATAATGTACTTCTTCGACGCCTTCTGCATCTTTTGCAGAATCGTGATACAAGACGTCCTGCGTCCTGCCAAAATTGGCAGCCCGGTAGGGCCCAGCTTCCTTATTCTCTGGCAACCTGTGGCTCATAAAGCTGAAAATGGGCGTCACATGCAAAGGCAACTGAGCCAGGCAAACGAGATCCAAGGTGATGCCTAAATCGAGCAACCGTTCGGTCGTCAAGCGTAGCATATTCTTGTTGACCGCAAAGTGGCCGACACCTGGGGTGATGATGAGAATGGACAGACCGGTTCGGGACAAGTCGCGATCAATGTAAGATTCGTCGAATGGGTTCAAGACGAGGTTCATGCATTCCAAGACGTTGCCTTCGTAAGCATACCCGAGCCTGCCGACAATCTTGACTTGAGCGGTTTCGTCCTCGTCCTTGTGATAAATGAGCAAAATCTCTTCATGTGTCTCGAGCATTTGTTGTTTCAGAACTGGCATAATAGTATGCCATTCTTGTCGTGTCTCAAACTCGACAATGACCTTGTAGAAATCCTTGTAGTGGCCTAGGTAAGAGTCATGCTGCAACGCATTTAAAAACTTTCCTCGCGGGTTCATATTGGCCAGGTGGGAGATTTCGGTTGGGGTGTAGAATACTCGGGCGAATAGAATGATGGTGACCACATGATTGGCTTGAGAGTCTCTCCATCGAGCAAATAGTTCGGGAATGAATCCGTACAGGGCCTTTTCATAGTAACGTTCCCCGTCTTCATCGAAATCAAACATCTCCTTGCACAAATGAAGGAAGAGGTACGATTGAGCTGATTTTGACCTGAAAATCGTTTTTGTGCGTGAAGTGACATATCCAGCCGCTCGACGTTTCCCGTTGATGTAAATGTGCTTGATTTCAGCCTTGATGCCGGCAAACTCGACTTTTTGACGGATAAAGACGCATCGGTTTTCCAAACTCATGCCCAATCGCCACATGTCGGCTCTTCCAAGGTATTGACCGGTGAAATAAAGCTCGATGAAATCAGCTTCGACATCAGCTGGTTCAACTTTGGACAGAATGACTTCTGAACGGTTTCTGAAAGGGAACACCTGGGAGACGTGTTCGGAAATGGACAAGGCCGCAGTGAGACGTCGGAGCTGCTGGTCGTCGTTTTGTTTCAGCTTGAATAGAAAGTTTCCTCGAACTGCACATCCGTTTCCAAACCGACCGTTCCCTTCATTGCGGGGAAGACCTCGACGGCCATCAGATCCAGAGACGCTCTTGATTCCGCCATTCCCATCGGAGCCTCCGACTACCCCTGAGCTGGACACCACCCCACCAGTTGTTGGATCGAGTTTGGCCCCACCACTACCTTGGCGTGCTGGAGTCTGACGAGCCGGTCGAACTTGGACGATATCGCCAGGTTTCCCCCAAGGAATCTTTTCGAGGTCAGTGACGGCGAGTGCACCTCCAAACGCATCGGATGAGTGAATGTTGATACTGAGATGCGATGTATAATCCGAGGAGCTTGGTGTTGCTTGTTGTCCTTTTCTAATATTCGGATCACTCGAAGCATTAGGCATACCCTCCCATGAAGTCTTGCGATTCAGGCTGCCACTGGCCATTCTGGTCGTTGATCCCATGGTAGCAGCCGTAGCAAACGAGGAGGGACCCGGTTGATTACTCGGTGGAGATTGGAGACGACCGTCGCCTGATGGTGCTCGAGCATGTCCGGCACCTGGTCTGGGTCTCCCTAAGCCAAGGTTTGACGTCTTGGAGATGTTGACTTCGGTCCGAGCTGATGGTAAGGCGGCAGGTCGTACGGGTGCGTTGATGGACGAGGAGGCATGACGAGACGACGATGACGAAGAATTTTGGCCGTGGATGGTGCCTGAGCGAGCCCGCTCTGATTTACCTTGAGCCCTCACTGGTGTGGAGCTGTGGGACATGGCACCCAGAACTGCCTAGAAAGGCGCTCTTGCATTGGCTTGAACGTGTGGAGAGATACGTTGACCCATATACTTGTCCTATGAGCCAATGTTGAGTGGGATCATAGAGTGCCCCTTGACATGTCAATTTGATTCCGCCGTCTAGTGGTCAAAGTGGGTCCATTCATGAACAAATGACAGCAACTGGCAGGTACAAGAATAAAATGCAGAGATGACCGTGTCAAACATGGGTATAACACTCTGGAGAAATTATATACAACCCGGTTCGCCATGAAAAAAAAGAAAAGACTGTTGTGCCGACACTACCCAATACCTCGCTTCGCGTCTAATTTTTGTGCACTTGGGCCTTGTTGGCTTCTTCCTCGTTGAACCACTGTTGAGAACAAGAGTCAGTATTATCCGTTGCGTTCATAGGGAAAACACACACGCTCACCTTGAGAGTCTTTTGCAAAGCCTCTTCGACTCCCCAGATAGGGGTATAACCCAACAGGCGTTGCGCCCGTTCAACATTGTAAAACCTCTTTTGCGTCGCAAACTTGACCCTGAATCGAGTGAATCCGGCTTCTTTGCCCGTAAATTTAGCATACACCTCGGCAGCTGATGCGAGAAGCAGTCCAATGGATGGAGGCATCTTCCAGATTGAAGGTGCAATGTGGTTCATACCAAGTGACCAAATGGATCGGTGGAAATCCCAAAAGTAGAGCGGCTCGCAGTTGGTGATGAAATAAGCTTGTCCTGCTACCCGGAGCGAAGGGTCAACGTGGGTTGAGCCGATGGGAGCGGTAACGAGTTTGTTTCCTTGAGCATCCGTCGTGGCCTCTTGATTGGCCTTTTCGGTAAGCGCAGTGACAGCGGCTTCCTTGTCTTGATTCGCAGCGTATTCGGCGTCTGTGGCCTTGGCAAACTGATCCATCTTGGTTCTCAGCACAGGGCGGAGGTCAGGTTCGGTTTCATCGTTCAACTTGATGGGGACTGTGAATCGCTTTGCCGATTGTTTTTCTTCGGGGGTGGGGTCGGTGACCGGTCCCAAGGGACGAGCTCGAGATGTAGGGATTCGATGATCGCCGGTTGACTTATCATTGCTGGGGAGGGGGAAAGTGAATTCATAAGGACTGACGACCCGGGTCAGCTTGTCGGCGGCCAGCAAGTGGGCGTGAGCAACGTTTCCGACGTAGGTCCAGTCAAACAAGTTTTCATTGTCTCCGATTTGGTACTTTGTCTGGCCGTTCTCCATAACTTGCTTCAAACCAACCAACAATTGACGATCGCCCTCTCCAAAGATTCCGGCAGGTCGAAGTGCACATGTCAAGAGACCGTCTTTGCCGTTGGCTTCAAGTACGAGTTTTTCAGCTTCGGCTTTGGTTTCATTATAAGCATCGAGGGGTTCAGTGGGAATGGACATGCGTTCATCGACGTCGACAATGTTTTGAGTCCCATTGTAAACGACACCGGCCGAGGAGGTGTAAACGAGCTTGGTCACGGAGTGGGCGATGCAGGCTTCAATGACGGTTTGAGTACCGACGACGTTGACTTTTTGATAGAGTTCCTTGCCCTGGCCGTGGACAGGAGACGCTGTGTGGATCACAACAGTTGCCTTTGACTTGGTGAGGGCCTCGGCGACGTCGTCGGGGTAGGAAATGTCACCGGTGTAAAATGAGACATTGTCGTCGAAATGCCGTTGGACGAGGTCAAACACAGCAACCTGAGTCTCACCACGCCCGATAAGTTGCTGAACAATGTGACGGCCGAGGAACCCACATCCTCCAATGACGAGATACGACTCGTTTGTGGGTTGTGAAGTGGCCATAATGGGTGCTGAAAGTGGGCCAATCTGGTGATGATATGGAACAAGTATCTCGTGGGACGATCTTGCAATGTTTGGATTGCACGTAGACGGAGGCGACGTTGATATAAGAGTAGGTGCATTTAGTAGATTCTGTGCGTCACGGCTTAAGGGCACGGTTGTATGTGAAAGTATGTGGGTTAAGGGCACGGGTACGTGGGGATATCTGGATTAATGGCACGGTTTTAGCGAGGTAGCTAGGTGCTCTGGTGATCTGGTGCATCTGGTGACCGTTGGATACCACCACTATTTGCGTACAGCAGACTGATCAGCAGAATGACTTGACGTGGACGTTTATTTGGTTCACTGGTCGGGCCACTGTGTCAGCGTGACAATTGTCATGATGACATGCATCGGCGAGATTCCCACCTTTTTGACCATCTGCAGCCGCCAACCTATACAGAAACGGACATCGAGTCACTACGTGGCGGTCAAAAGACGAATGTCTCCCTGGGACATCGTCTCTCTGGCTCATTGCATCTCGCACCTCGCTCTGCACTGCACTATCCAAGTGATTCGACCAGCGGGGTAACGCGGGGTATCTAATAGACCGACAGTGGGGCTCCGCACTAGCGAGCCTTGGAGAAAAGGAGGCAAACTCTTTGTAATCCACTACTCGACCATCTGGGCACTGCTGGTAGCACGACTCGTGTCAGCGCTTGGGACGCTTGTCATTCAACTTTTCTATGAAGCTTTCGGCCAGTCGAGGGGAAAAGCAGACGGACACTAGAGGATCAGCTGAGCAGTCGACTCGTCGAGTTCTTTTTCTATTTCTACACTACCACCAGTCGGTCCAGAGACGCGATAGACGAATCCATCCGACTCGACTTGCTTACTACTCGATACTCAACCGGTTCAAGATAGCGCCGTGACCATTTGTCAAGTGTCATAATTCAAGTGGATTCTACGACGACACGACCTATATAAGAGCTCTGCAAGAGATAGGGAGATGTTCTGCCAGAGTCTGCATACCTGACCAACAGTACTTTTCGACTGGCTCTACCATGAAGACCGAACATCCCGACGACTTGATCAAGGATGAAAAGCATCAAGTGATAGAACACATCGAAACCGTCCCTCATGATGCGTCATCAACTGAAGGAGGCATAGGGCCGGTCGAGTACACACCAGGGACAGCAGAAGAGACGGCACTGGTCCGCAAAATGGACATTCGTCTCTTTCCTATTCTCTGGTTGATGTACATTTTCAACTACATTGATCGGACAAATATTGGTGTGAGTGAAACCGTATCAAAATCTCATCTTCGACTTGTTGACCCATGCTTTACATGTGGATTTGAAGAATGCAAAAATTGGAGGAATGGAACGAGACCTGCAACTGTCTTCATCAGACTATTCCCTCGCCTTGTCTATTTTCTTCGTCGGCTACCTGCTCAACGAGATCCCATCCAACATGCTTCTCACTCGCTCGAGGCCAAGTCTCTTTCTCCCCGCCTTGATGTTTGTGTGGGGCGCCATGTCGGTGGGTGCCAAAGGGATTCACAATCTCGGTGGACTGGTCGCCTTTAGGTTCTTTTTGGGAATCGTCGAGGCCGGGTTCTTTCCCGGAGTCATGCTCTTGTTGAGTTGTTGGTACAAAGTGAGCTGGTCATATCCAAAATCAGGCGCAACTCGAGTGCTGACCTCGAATGACTTAAAACAAACCAGCCTGCTGAGCTCTCAAAACGACTGGCCATCTTCTACTCGGCTTCCCTCATGGCCGGTGCTTTTGGAGGTCTTTTGGGAGGTGCCATTACCGAGTACATGGACGGTGTTGGAAACACACCTGGCTGGCAGTGGTGAGTGGGCAATCCATTGATCGTCACACAATGGTGGCGAGTTACTCACATCCGAGTCATCAGGCTGTTCATAGTCGAAGGTCTAGCCACCGTGGTCATTGCCATTGTAGCGGTGTTCATTCTTCCCGGTACGGATCATGAGACTTTCGCATGCCACGCAATATTAAGCTGAGCCTGTGTTCTTCTGATACGACTGCTGCAGACTACCCCACCACGACAAGATGGCTGTCTGAACGAGAAAAGCAACTCGCCGTCGCTCGATTGGCTTCGAGGGTAGATGATACCCAGGGATTGACTCACAAGCAAGCCTTTGTGGCGTCGATGAAGGATGTCAAGACTTGGGTACGTATGGCGTAAACGTTGATTTTACAATGACCCCTGTTGACACGGAGTGACACACAGATTTTCACACTCGGATACGTCTTGTTGAATGGAGCTGGAACAATCTCATACTTTTTCCCCACCTTGATGAAGTCGCTGGGGTACCAGAACCGAGATGCTCAGTGTACGTGCGGCGACCTGTTTATTGACCTGCACGGCACGAATCTGACGTTGCGATTAAACACAGTCATGACAGTGCCCATCTACACCGTGGCACTTGTTGTCACACTGGTCATGGGGTGGAATGCAGACCGAACGAACCAAAAGGCATATCACATCATGGCGGCCACCGTGTTGGGAGCGGTCTCCTTTATCATTTGCGCCACGGTCAAGACCAATGCAGTCAGGTGAGTCGAGTTGAATTTGGGCCACGACGACCGCGGCTCACTGTGGTTGTATACAGGTACACTTTCATTTGTTTCGGTGGTGCTGGGATTTGGACCGCCATTCCCTTGTTTTTGAGCTACATGGTCATCAACTTTGAAGGTCGTGAAAAGCGAGCCGTCTCTATCGCATTCATCAATGGATTCGGCAAGTCAGGATTCACAATCTCGTGCCTTTCAGCGTCGCTGACCCGAGCTTTTATATTGTCATAGGCAACCTTGCTTCGGTCTATGGTTCATTCATTTGGCCTTCGAAAGATGCGCCATTGTACCATGCTGGGTTCGCCACCACGACTGCTTTGATTGCAGCTGGTGGTGGAGTGGTTGCGTTCATCCGGTGGCGTTATGGCAATGTGCCCAACTTTGTAAAAGCCAGACAGCAAGAAGCTGAGACGAGTTTGTAAGGGAAGTGTCGTTGTGGAGATTTGTATCATTGTCTGGTTTGTATTCAAAGATTCGAGGTCATTTCAAGATTTGAAGTTGCCGTTCACTCGCTGTTTTTTCAGAAACTTTGCTCTGCCATGTTCAAAGATGCTTGTCCGTATCAATGGAGTGCAATATCGAAAACAGAGGCAACTCAAGTCCAGGCCTGATGGCTTTTCAGGTCTCTGGCCTGCCATGCCTTACGGTTCTGCCATTTCTCGATAGATTCCTCACTTTCCAATTCTTCTGACAGATTGTGATTCGTCATCCCTAGTCAGAGTTCGTAGAGTTCGCATGGTGCACTTTGCGGCCGATAAAGGTATTCCACTTGGCATTCCTCGTTTCCTACTCCAACAGACTACACGTCGTTGGACACCCATGGCATTATGCAAGACCAGGTTACAAATCATGAGCATGGGCATGACGAGGGGTTCTTGTCCGAAGACGAAATCGATCACCATCTCCTCGCTGTGAGACCCCTGCCGCCTGGACGGCCACAACCGATTGACACGGCCAGCAGCAAACAACCACTGCACCGTCAAACTGTACATCAGCCTTTCCAACGGCATGCAAGGTCGAGGTCGGGATCACCGTTCATCGCATATCCCGAAGGACAGGTTTGGACGCCAAATCAGCTCCCTGTTCCGACATCACATCCGGGCACACCTCGCGCTCAAAGCTTTGTGGATGGACCGTCGGAAACTGGACACTCTGCTGTCGTCAATGTCGAGGACACGAACGAGAGCAAGGGACAGCTAGAAGATGACGGGGAAAAGTTGTGTAGAATTTGTTTCATGGGAGTCGAGGAAGAGGAAGAATTGGGTCGGTTGATCTCACCGTGCTTGTGTAGCGGCAGTATGAGGGTCAGTCTGCAACGTGAATTCGTGTCTGACAAAGCAGCTGACACGTCGATTTTTATCTTGTGATACAGCACGTCCACAGTGAGTCGTGACTTCAATCACTCTTTCTGGACCCAATGCTGATATTTGGACCCACAGTCAATTGTCTGCGGCAATGGAGAGGAACGGGTCGAAACAAGGCATGTCCAGTCTTAATTGTGAATCGTGCAGAATCGCTGACTCCTGCCCCACCATCGTCACTTTAGAAAGCCTACATGGGTGAGTGAACGTGCAAACCAACCAACAGAGTTTGTTCGACTGATTGTGCGACGTGTTCCAGAATGTACTCAATGCAAATTTCGATATCGGCTTCGAAGGACATTGATCCTCGGACTCGCATCATCGCGCACAGGACTCTTGCTTACGTCCCTTCTCCTCTTTTTCCTCCTCACACTGACCGTCGGCACCGTTCTCCACTGGCTGATGCATTTCAACCGATTCAGACGCATCGTCGCAGGACCTGGCGCCGACGCAAGCTCAAAGCAAGTTCGAATTCTAGGTAAAAAGGAACTCGGATTGGAGCCGTTTGAGAATCAACGACAGAGGGAAGTGTTTGAGCGAGAAGTCAGGCAAGATCCACTGGGCGTCCCTATTGGGATCGAACTACCCGGAGGGTTGACCTATGTCTCGACCGGAATGTTTGAACTCATCATCAAGAGTATCCGAGCTTTTGTCAACGGGGAAGCACAACAAGTCGCCGAAGCCGTGCTCCGACTATGTGCGACTGGTATCAAGCGAGCACAGGTGTACAAACCCGTACGACTCGCCGTTCAGCCGTTTGCTTGGATTTACTGGCTATGGCTTACTTTGCGACTCGACCGCGTGTTTGCTTACCTCTCGCCTATACTGCAACGGGCGTCACTTGGCTTTTCTCTCGTTGGATCTGCTTCGTTTGTCACGCTCCTCATTACCTCGAGCTTGTTGGCACCTTTCCAATTGGCCAACAATGTTCGTTTTGGAAGAGGGTACGTGGCGCATATTGATTCTTTTGAAATTGCAAATATCAAAGCTCATGCTGTCTCGTCATAGCGGTGGGCCGTTTGGCTTGCCTATGGGATTGTTGGGGGGCAGAAGAAGGGCAGGTCAAGCTCGAGGTACACAAGGATCAGGAGCGTTGGGAACCGCTGGTATAGGCAGCGTCGTTTTGGTCATGTTTGTGATTATGGGCGCCATTCGGTGGGTTTGGTCTGATCCAAGTAAAGACGATGCTTGACACTGAGAAAGAGTTCTTACCACAGAGCCATCACTCAACTCTATGCGTTGACCACGTACTTTTCCGTTATCCTCCTTTCTAAAGCAGAAAATGCCATTCTCGAGGTCAACAGACAAGGCGAGGTTGTCGAAAAAACCGGTGAGGGGGCCCTTACCATGGAGGATGGAGGGGTCATGGGAGTGAGAATGGTTCGAGTCAATTAAAGCAAGTCATTTGTATCTTGTATTTCACCACACGCCGTCACCTCTTGTATGGATGCTCAGTTCAGATTGTATCGTCAGTGTAGAGTCATGGAAAGTGTACACCATCTCGTCAAACACGTTCGTAAATGTAGAGATACGCTAGGCTCTTCATCTTTTCGTTGCTCTCCCCTTCAGCCTTGACAACTTTTTCGTCATTGAACAAGACCCACGAGCCATCGTCTTGTCGAATGGTAGTGACATAGTGCCCCGAATGGACAGATGGACCTTTGTGCGAAATAAAGGACTTTAAGCGGTACTGTGCGGGTAGTCGATCTGAACCTCGGGGAAGAGCGGAAACGGCATTGCCAGTCGATGTAGGTGCGTCCTCCTCGCCATTGTCGTCTGGATGACTGAACAACCATTCGATGGCTCTTTCGGGATTGTTGTCCTGGGTTGCAGACTCCTCAGCCACTTGAGCCTCTATGTGATCAGACGTGATGAACTTACTGTCTCACGCAACGCCTTTCTCGCTTGAGCAGGAGTGAATCCCATTTCCGAGATGGTGACAATCTGATCTGCCGAAGGTTCGGGACCGAGAGTCTTGGCAGTCGAGGGGTTCGATTGAAGGGGTTCATCGATATCTACGTTGAATCAATGGACAGGTCAGAGACATCGTCAGCGTAGTAGGATCCGGGCCGCGGCGTACCGGCATCTTCCATGTGAGCAAAAAGCCAATTCATGGCAGCTTCAGCATCACTGTTTCCAGTGGCCAAAAGTGCCTTTTGACAACGAATGGTGGGGAATCCCATTGCTTCGAGTTGTTGAATCGCAGCTTCGTTGAATTGCGGTTGGCTCGAGGCTGAGTGACAGGCGACACGGGTTAACTTTGGTCGCTCAGTGACAGGCCAATCGAATTGACATACCATCCTCATCCGTCAGCTCTACCTCTCCCTCCTGTTTGCCAAGTGAGATGTACTTGTCCATGGTCAAATCATCTTGGACCGAAACCGGGATATCTGGAGTGAGATGCCCGATGAGTTACTCGAATGACCTATGAAACGCTGCATCGAGGCTTACCGAGTTTAGTCGGCACCCAGTTGACAAGTTGAAACTTTCTCATGTGGACCACAAGAACGTCTGGAAACGTCTTGAATTTTGTGGATCTGGTAACATAGCCAGTCAGCATCCACATATGGGGGTCCGGAACAGGCTCACGCGAATCGACTCACTTGAGTGCCGCTACAGACTTTGCACAGTGTGGACAATGATACTCCAAGGTCTCCGTTGCTGTGGCCAAATCCACGCAAGTCTCGAAAGTAACGGGCTCATACGTCTTGACCGAATCACCCGTCACCTCTGATGGGATCTCCTTGCACGGTACGGGGACACTCAGAGACTGAGCTTGGTCTGTCTTGTACCTCACGCCATTGCATTCCGGGCAAGTCAGCCTTTGTTCCATTTCGAATTCAAACACCCGTGTGGCTTCATCGTGCGGTGAAGTCCCTCTTTTCTTGGCTTCTTGCTCGACTTTTTGGATAAAATGTTGCAAGAATTCTTCTGCATCTTGTTGCCTCATGGTGGCGAATTCTTCGTGTCCCTTTCCAATCAGATTCTTGAGCATACTAGGTTTGATGCCTTCTTGAAACCGCCTCGCATCTTGATTGTCGGCGGAGAGTTGATGTTCAATCGCCGTCGATGGTTCAGCAGGCAGCTTGGCTGGGTGCGAGTATCGGCCTGATTCGAGTCCCTCGCTGAGTTTGAGTAACTGGCACTCGAGACAATCTGCTGGAGCTACCACTTGACAAGTTTGAAAGTGCTGAGACGAAGATTGATATCGGGCTTTGAAGGCTGGGAGCGAAAAAGCGGTTTGCAAGACAGAAGCCATGTAGCAACTAAGATGGTTGTGGGTCGAGTCAGGACAACCGTATGAAGCTACTTTTCTGAGGCGACTTACCTGTTGCCCAAGTTCTTGAGACCAGTCAGATGCGGTCCGAACAAGGGTTCCAGCTCTTTTCCGTCATCGCCCGTCATTGAAAAGTCGAATTTCAAGTTGTGCTCGATTTGCTAAAGGATGGGCTCATGGTAAGTACTCAGTCATGTATGTTGCGCCAAGCACGCAGGCTTACCAACTCGGTCATACTCTTGTCAGTCTTTTGCAAATTCATCACATTCAACTTGAAATGCTGAAGATGCTCGGGGAGGTTGAGGTCGAGTTTCGAGTCGTCACAAGTGTAACAGTAAATGTCTGAATAGCAAGAGTCGCTGTCAACAGAAGAACGGTCCAAATCTCAGAGCAATACATCTCACCTCCCGTCCCTTCTGGTGTAACAGTGCCAAGCTTTACCCCCACACCATGGCCGGTTTGCTTGTAATGCTCGAGAGCATGACCGTTTCCGCCAATCCCACCAAATTGCTGCCTACCGCAGTTGACTGATCCACATGTGAGACATAGCCAAAGATTGGATGCGAGTTCACATTGGCTGCAATGTGATGAGACTGAATAAAGCACAAATGAAAGGGGTTGACATGAGCGGCACTTCACAAGCATTGTCTGGTGACACCGTACCTTGGAAATCAGCCGGGACATGGTCTTGTTGAAGCATCAAAGTATGTTCACAAGCCGAAATTTCCTCTTCCCAAGCCTTCACCTCAGACTGCTGCGCCGAGTTCATGGCTTGTAAGATACCCTTGCGAACTTCTTCCAACTGAGAGGCGAGTGATGGTCAGTCGATGCGATTACAATGCTCAGATGATGAGACTCGGTCTTACCTTGGCATCTGGTTGGATATCGCTTGATCCATCAGGACAGGCAAGGCACACGAATCGTGTTTGGTAATCGTAAATGTCTTCGTTGGCTGGGACATTGATGGCGAGTTTCTTCATGGGCGGCTCTTGATCATCCTTGAGAAAGCACAAGATATCATACGTTGGTGCATTGTCTGCTGTACTACCAGTCAAGACCTGCTCACCCTATTTGTGGGCTCTTTTCGCACCCTTTTAATGATGAGCCCCAAAGGATGACTAAACTTTTGAGCATGCATCTTTGCATGCTCCCGACCTTGCGAGAGACATCCCCCGTTGAAACATTGGACGCAGACGCAAACGCCCTCTCCGTCATCCTGTGATTTCAAGTGTCAGTCTTGCTTTAACTATGCGGCGATGCATAACGTGTGCCTACCTGTCCATCGAAACAAAGTGTGCACTCGTCCCTAAAGGAGCAAAGCATACACGGATTAGCCGCCGGTCAAGAACAATGTCGGCAGGGAGCCTCTCACTTGTATACGACTTGGTGTGGCCGGGGCGGCGTAATTGAATCGCCGACTGATGCAGTGTGTGCGCAGGACATGCTCAAGATCCGACAATAGTCGTAAGTGACTTGACGAGAAGATGGGTGGTTATTCCAGTCGTTGAGGTGGTGTATGGTGCTTGTAGGTGGTCAACAGTCGATACGTCATACGCTGAGATACGCTACGTGGGGTGTTCATAATAGAATAATGGTACTGTATGGTATAGACTGGATGTATCACAGCTACTGCTAGCTAGCACTGTACATGGGTTTACTCCTCGGTGTCATGTGCATGTTTCATTCATTGTCTCATCAAGATAGACTTGGTTACAAGACTCGTTGCTGTGTTGGAACTGCAGAGAATTGCCTACCAGCCGCCATCTTACATGAACAAAGACTCACCAATTGCCATTTTGAACATTCTCACTCTGAGGTCACCTCGCTCTCCTCATTCTCATAGTCAAAGAAAGCCGCTCCAAACTTTGTGCATCGATCATTGGTCAGCGAGTGCGTGCAGGGCTCGTACTTCCTGGCAGCCACATCTAAACAAAAATGTGGTCGCCTGAATCTTCACTCCTGCACCGGAGCGAGATCCCAAGAATCGACTGTGAAATTGTGCGTTCGTCAAGTCATTGATTTGCCTGACAAAGGTCGATGGTTGGCGACTGTTTGAAACTTATGACTGACGAGTACCGTCTCTACCTTGGCAATCACGGACAAGAGGCAAATCATCATAAAGTCGATCGCATCCGCAACAAGAACAGTCGCTTGACCAAGAATCCCAACCAGCATCTCCAAGGCCGGAACGAGAAGCACCACGAGAAGAGGGCCAAGACTGATGGCAGGTGGAGCTTCATAGTGTGGTCTTGTCGCGTGTTTTTTGTCAAGCGTTTTTGATAACCTTAGCAGTGCCCTCGAAAGGGACAATCAGACAAGAGACCATGTACATGGATTTGAGGTGAGGATGTTTGTTGGACTTGTGCGGAGTGGAGGGAGGGAAGATTTCCAGGACTAGTGGTAACATGTGTTTCCATAAGTTGCAGCCTTTGGACTCGTTCTGGGCTGGCACGAAATCGGTGACTTTCTTATCGAGGGCCTCGAGCTGCTCTTCAGAGACCTCAGCGCGAAGAGCGGTTGTTGTGATTGACGAAATCTTCATGGTGGACGTCAAGGTCCCTTTCTCTCCAGAATGCGTGAAAGAAGCTGAAACGTAACATGTATGTGTCTGCTTTGAGTACACGGGCCTCCATACGAGGACATGGATCTCCCGGCCGTCGGAATCCTTGACTTTCAAAGATTTGGTAGGCTCAAGGGAGTCCAAGTCTTCGGCTGGAAACGTGTCGAGAATGCCAGGGCCTTGCGCGACGGTGAGGTTTTGTTTGGAGCCTGGCTCCGACTTTGATTTGCGGGTTTTGACTCCTACAAGACGGTGGACCAGGTAATGGACGATGCGCTGTGACCTCGAATGTCAGTATGACTCAAGATTTACAAAGTCTTCGAACACTTACCTCCCTGTAGGTGTTCCTTGCCGCTCTTTGTTTCTGGTTCATTCCCGCGTTGTCAGACCTCCCAACTACGCCGCGTGCGTCCATGGCTTGCTTGATACTTTCCTCCATGGTTTCCTCGACCCTCTCCAGAACATCAGCCGTCCAGGATTCCCTCTCTTTGGCAAGGATTGAATTGAGGACCGGACCAAAGTTGGATGGCTTGAAGAGTTGTCCGAACCCGAGGCTTGTTGTTTGGCTAAAGAGATCACCTGTGAGAACTTCAGTATGATTTCCTTGGCGAGATTGATATCTCTGATGTTCGCCCAGTTCTTGACCCAGGGCCGATAGGTACTTGCTTCGATGATCCCATGGCCATATTGCGTACCCGACTCGTCCTCGGTATTGCCGCTACTATTGGCACCTCGGATCAGACCGTCCAAAACATCACACAAAGTTGTCGCTTCTTTTGGCCGAGGAATATCAGACCAAGAAGACACCAGACTGTCTGCACTCTCAAGCTCTGTGAGGAATTCCTTCACAGCTTCCATACCTGAGAACTTCAGTATGATTTCCTTGGCGAGATTGATGTCTCTGATGTTCGCCCAGTTTTGGATCCACGGAAACCGTCCAGGGGCGGCGACTATAAATCATAGGTCAGAGAAACAAACAGAGACTTTGTGAGCCCTCTTTCCGATAGGTGAGATAAATTCCGTGGAGTGAATAAGACTCACAGATAGCGCCAAACGCCTTCTTTTCGACGGTCGAGCGCTCAAACTCTCGAATCCCGGACTAAGGGGTCGTCGCATAGATTGGTGGGCCACGGACCTTGAAGGCTGGAAGAGGGGCGGCCCAGAAAACTGTAGTCTGCGAGGCGAGATCTCATGGGTTGAGTCCATCAAGACTGGTTGACCTGAGGCTTGTTGTTTGGCTAAAGATTCCCACATGCCAGGCTTTGTCACAATACATTGCAGCTCCTTGGTCAAGGAGGTGTAGTAGTGTTCCCGAGTACATGACGTGTTCAGCCCTCCTGTGCTTCTGTTCCTGACCCAGTCCCAGTACTGAGAGCTGTGACCGTAGTTTTGCGAGAACCGTTTCATCCTGTGCTTCTGTTCCTGACCCAGTTCCCGTCGTCTTTGCCTCTGGATCAGTCAGACCGGTTTGGTAGTGAGTGTAGATTGAGCAATGCGGGCAATCGTTGTGTTGACGGGTTGTAGGTAAGATGGTGTATTCAGGACACTCGACTGGTTGCTTAGCTTTCAAGAACACAGAGACTTTCGCCGGACCCCGAAACGGGGAAGCCTGGGTAGATACCATGCAGGCCATTTTGCGAGTGTCGCTTTGGTCCGTGTGTCCAAAGAGATGTATAGTCCAAGTGAGTTGCGGTTGTGAGGTGAACTGTCGGCGAGTTGCTAGGCTGATGTGGAAAGGGAGGATGTAGAATACAGAGTCGCAAGATCAGAGGTCGAACATTTTGATTGCTGGCCCGTAAGTCAAGACTTTTCGTGTCGAGTACTTGTTCCAGTATCGACTCCGGGCACGTCGGAGAAGTGGGATCTTGGAGACATATCTTGTCCAGCCTCTGATGCTTGATGGCCCAAAACTCTTGTCCTTTATATTTCTGGCGAGCACGGCGTCACCGTCAAGGTCAGAACTGCAAATGGACGTGGTAGTCTAGACGTACCGAACAATAGAACCTTGTTCTCGGTGGATCTTGTGAACGTGACGCCTTCAGTTTGCTGCTACAGGCTATACAACCTTTCTGCTGGCTTTTCCTAGAGCGACACTGTTCTTGCCAAGCGAGGGGCAACACCTGGCAACATCAACAAAAGACTCGGTTAAAAATGTCTAGATCTTGAGGATTTCCGACGGACGACTGTACGGCGCTATCCACGACCACCTTGCCAAAGTACGTCTGTGTAATTCGAGTTTCTGATTATTGTATCTGCTTTTGTGGGATCATGTTGGAGGGATACACTAGGTACATCAAACTTGTTATACTATGGAATACGCTACTGGTGTAGTTGCTGATTGCTCGTTGCAATGGAGAGCTCTGTCCGACTACGAGGATAACACGAGTAGACTGACCATTGAAACCACTATAGTCGTGGCTATCCGTATTGTCAGGCTGGATTTCACGTCGAGAGACGATGCTTTGCCGGTCGTGCCAATGGAAGCCTTTGTTTGTGCAGAGATCAACAGAGCATTGGGTTTGGCCCTATCGCAAACACCTGCAGACACAAGCCAATGCAGGGGGTCAAAAGACCAGTCATGTCTTGTTTACATTGGGAACAAACTCACCTGGCCAGTAGAGACCTGCGGGCTGTGTACAGGAAGACAAGGTCTCACCAAGACTCTTGACCTGATCATTTTGCTGAAGCGATGGGATCAAGAACATGGCGGCCTTGTAGAATTCGTGGTAGCAGCCTGTACACCATTGCACCTTGAAGAACGAATCCGTGTACCAATCAAGGTTGATCCCAGAGAGCAAATTGAGAAAGAATGTTCGATCGTTTGTGGTGGACGTCGAGGCGAGGTTTTCTGCCAAACAATTGGTCGAGGTGCCATTGCTATGGTTTGCATGTCATGGTAAAAAGTGGTGTTCAGCAAGGATTACATCACGAACAAGGAGAGACGGCTCACAATGTAATGTCACATGCAAGATTACGCAGTGCAGACGAGTAGAGATTCAAAATGGTACTCAGCGACTTGATAAATGGGGTATCCCGATCTTCTGGCGTTCCACAGTCGTATTCAAAGGCCGGTTTCCAAACATCAATGATGGATTGCGCACATTGAGCTTGAGCGCACATGGAGCTCAAGTACCCGGACATGACTGTAGCAAACGGAAGAGGTGTGTCTGTTACGAGCAGGGAAGCAAGAGCGGGCAGTTGAAGACAAGTGCCAATGGGTGATTGGGTCGCGTTGACAAGGTTGATCCAGCATGCTTGGGATCTAGAGAGCACCGTGTGACGGTTGAGTGACTGCAGCCTGAATGTCGACATCTATGGACTCACTTTATCTCTGCATGCTGCAAGACCTGCATGAATGCTACCACCTCTTGGCCTGCTGTGAGCTGTGCGCTTTTCCCTTTGGTATCCGACGTTTCGGCAGACACTGAGACGCTGGCTTCAGCCGATGACCCAAAGCCCCTTTCTTCCAGCTTGGAATTCAGACTCCAGGGCGAAAGATCGGACGAAGTGAGTGTCAATTCTGTATCTCTGGATATCCGGGCGGCTGACACGAACGGAGTCCATGGAAAGGCGAGCCAAAAACTGAAAAGGTGGAAGAGGATTGCTGGGAGAACGAGCATGCTTGAGGGAGTGGGTAGCCGATACACGATGTGGACAAGAGCTGACTTGTTCCATGTCGTCTGATCCCATGGCGACTTCGTTCCCAGCCTACTTATAAAGGTCACGTCTGAGACGGATTCCAGAGTGCGACCATCAAAGGAGGGCGAGCAGGTTCACCTGGTTTAGTTTCATCTGTGAAGCAGGAGAGTACCATGTGGCTTGTTCAAGTTTTCTGGCATGGTGGTAGCGCTTGCTGTTACCCTCTTTACTCTTTTCAGAGGTGCCAATGTGTTGCCTGTCGATACTGTCGCAGAGTTGCTTGTGAGTGTATAGCTGGAGTATCATTGCCTGTAGCAACTATGTAAAAAGCACTCAGAATAAGCCACGGTTATTGGCATACTGCAGCAATGCAAGCATGTCCAGAGACTCGAGGACAGCATGTTTCATGTTGGCTCTTCTGCCATGGCGAGGCTGGCACTTTTGCTTGTCTAGATTCCTTGATACTCTTATAGGATGTCATTCGTCAAATCACAGCCAAAAACCGCAAAAACCGCGTGGCTTGTCATCCAGACTGCTCCACGTATGTACGGGGCCATGTCTAACCCGCCCGTGAGGACCGCACTTTGAATTGGACTGCCATTCCATCACATGCAAACCCATCCCAGTCAGTGAGTTCTTGTGTTGCTTTGTACCATTCATTTCAACTCATGACTTGGTGTCCAAGTACCACCATGATGCATGATGTACAACTATCCATTTTGCTTACATGACTTTGCAACCCTGCCATCTATTGAGGAAATCCTATGGACCAAGCTGCCTTGATGATGTGGCTGAATGACAGCGAGCTGTTTAAATCATGTAAAGTGGCAAAAACCGGCACTTAGGTCAGACATGTCAGCCTAAGCTCACCAATAATATCTCTCACCAATCGCCAAAGGCAAATGGTAAAATTGTTTGCAGAGGCTACAGGATACATGTTTCTCACAGATTTGTAGACCACTATTTGCTCGTGTACGAGACTCACCTGGGTCAGCCATAGAGGGTGGTTTCATCGAGATTGGACCAGTGGTTGAGGTGTAAGACAAGAAAAGCAAAGTGCTGGTATTGACCATGGTGAGAGATGTCAACTCTTGATCCAGCAGTGTACAGATTGGTGCGATCGTTGGGCCTGGTAGAGCCAATGTCTAGGAATCCATAGAGGGTAGTTTCATCGAGATCGGACCAGTGATTGAGGTGTGAGACCAAAAAAGCAGATGTCCATAGATGGTGATGGTGAAATATTGACACCTAAGTAGCAATGCCAGACTTGATCTGATTGCTGCTTTTGGTAGAGCTTGACTCCAAAAGGCGATCGAGGGTAGTCCCAACCAGATTGAACCAGTGGTAGAGAGGTGAGACTAGAAAGCAGATTGCTGATTGACATCCAGACTGTGGTCGCTGATCATGTATTTTGGGGGCTATGGCATTCTGGGATTGTCTTGACTGGTGTCTCTGGTGATTGCCTGATTGATGAGCCAGGAAATGCGTTCAATGCACTGTATAAACCATGGGTTGAGGTGTGTGAACAAGAAGGCAGACTCACCACTGTTCTAGCAAACTACCACTACCTCCATCTGCAACATCCAAAAACTCAACAGATCTTATATTTTCCAACTTAATAACCTTTGAGGATCCCAGAAAGGGCCATTGCAGAAGATCTCGGCAAAGGAGTGAAGTGTGAGATGCAAAAAGCAGGTTTGAAGGTGCTGATCTTGGCCCGACCTGTCTCATCTTCAAACACTTGCATTGGATTTGCATTATTGGTGAGGACTGGTGGCCTGTATCCGCAAGTGACTAGCAAAGGTATTGACCAAGTAGTTGGGTATTGTCAAAGTGGTGACAGCTGTATAGCATGCTGGTCTCACTAGATGGACCATATGGCATGTCACCAAAGTTGAATGCTGGCAGGACTGACAATTGGTGTGACCAGTGGAGACAAGTCACACAGACAAGTGACAATGTTGATGGCCATCATAGAGCTGTACAAGATGCCAGATCAGAAATGCATAGACGGGTGTCAAAGACAAGGATGAACATACCCCATTGATCCAAGATGCGTGTCATCACATTCCCCCAAATATGGTCTGCATGCTGAGACGGCTGGTAGAGAGGTGATCCGGGGTGGTAGCAAAAAGGCAAGAGGACTATCTGATCAGGCAAACAAAGCAAGGACAGCAGGTTGATGAATGGTGCGCATAGATGGCAGGCCAAATGATGTCATCAACATATCATTGTTGTTGCAAGATCAAGCCATCTCATCAGCCACCCCCAAGACAGCTGGAACAAGAATGCAGTGTTGGAAGAGACAGCTCGGTTGACCTAGTGACCATCAAAGACCATTGGAAGCATTGGCAGTTAAAGAAAGAGGGGTGTATGTCCAGGAGTGGATGGTTTGAATGGTTGAGTGAATGCCAGTTGGTCATGTTGAGGTTGAGCCAATGACCAGTCACCCATTTGTACAGTCTGCTGTTGAATCCTGTGTGCTGTATTATCATGACTGTTATGAACAGAGGTGTGGATGGTGTTGTTTCGCAGTTGGACAGGTCTTCAGGAGTTGACAAGATATGAATGTCATTGTACTGTTGTCTTAGGAGCTAAGTCCAGCAGGCACCCAGCATGTTCTAATATGATGGTGTTACAAAGCAACTTCCGCTGTCACAGCGCTTCTGACTGGCTGCATATCAGCATTGGGTTTGGACCGCAAAAGATCTTGTTGCTGTGAAATGCGGTCAGTCTAGCAACAAGAAGCTAGCACTTTACACTATTGACAAGTGTGGCCATGGATTCAACAGTACAAGTGCAAAAGCACACATCATCACATGTGTACGTGAGCTCAACCCTCTCGACCTTGGACAACTGGCAATTCAGCTCAAGACAGGCTTGCTCATGTCACAAACAAAGTCAGCAACAGCCCACCCAGCCAAATATGACCTCTAGAGACCCTCTACCACCCTGCAATAGTCCTACCTGTCAGTACCTTGGACTATCAATTGGTGGAACCCTGTTACATTGCCTAACTTACTCATTTAATTGACTAGGCCTTTCATCAAGATTTCTCCATCAGCAAGTCTTGTCACAAGTCTTTCATTTGCTCCATTGCTCATGTCAGCATCAACAGCCATCCATTCAAGTACATCAAGCTTGGCACCCTAATGCACTTATAGGATGTCAAGCTTTACTCATTGATCCTTCACCTTTAGTCCAAAGTCAGCACCCCCAATACCATTCTTGTTGTCAACCATGTCCACCAACCCTGACTTGCCAACTTTTGCCACATCAGTATTTCTTTGCACCACAGATTTGTGAGCAAAGACATCAAAGATGACTTGGTAGAAGATTGGGTTGAAGAATTTGCTGGGCACACTTCTAAAACCGGCAAAGAATTGTACGGAGGAATCAAGCAGATGCTTCACAATGGATTTCAATTTGACCTTTGCAAAATCTTTGAATTTGGAACCAAGTGGCAAAAATGGTTGGAAGGACAGGTGAGTAGTGTTTTGTCTTTTTGGTTTTACTATACTCTTACCTGTCTTTTGTGCTCCAGACAAGCGAACCATCAACCAAACTTCAATCACCAACCAAACTTCAATCAACCAACCAATCTTCAATCAACCAAACAGACCTATGCCAATAACCCATTTGGCCTCCCATGGCCCCCCAAGGCGGACCCGCTGGCGGCCCCCCTTCCTCCCCAAGAAGTCCAATGTCAGTTGCAAACTGTAATTACAGCGCAGAACGAGAGCGAGAACACCCAGACTGAGAAAGGAGCACAGGATGGGGGCGATAAGACCTATAACACTTATAGGACGTTGTGGGGTAATAGATTTGACTGACAGTCTATAGTAGACGTTGTGGTGAGCTTAAACCGTTGTCCCTCATTGACAAACACTCAGGCTAATCATTACCTGATCTTGCCACACAAACAAAACAACTTGGAATCGGAATTATCGGA